>CM076578.1:487686216-488218369 GCA_034641835.2 Pinus albicaulis
CTTACTCATGGCTAGTCAAAGCTCCATCTCTGAAAACTCTCTTTGAATTATTGATTGTCTTAGTTTGAACCAAGGAGGTCTTGTTTCGATCTTGCCCTTTGCCTAAAAACTTTGCATTCTGTTTTCAAAGTTCCCAATAGCTCAAAATATGATGTTTAGGAGTTATCTCTTCGTAAATTGAGTTTTTTGTCCATCTTATTTGTTTTCCCAAAAATCTGAAGGTGATTTCGCAAAGTTGGAGGGTCTTATACTTCCATGCATCACTGGAATGTTTATTTTATGCATTTATTAGTTTAAGTTTCATTCATAGAGACCAATGGTTAGCCCTAACTTATGAATGCTTGCTGATTAACTATTGATGTTTAAAATCTCTTTGTCTTTCACAAACTTAGTGTCCATCCCATTTCATTCCACCTAAAAGAATCCATTTTACCTCGACCAAATTGGCCCTGCAATATACCTTCTCCACCCTTTGAGGCAGTCTCGACCTTATCGACCCCATAGCCCAGTTGATCTGATATCTTGTTATCTATTTATCTTTTGATCAGTTCTTCCCTCAAAAACCTAAAACAAACCAAAACACACTTAACAACTAGCCTAAAATCAGAAACATAGAAAGCAAACAAGTTTACATCCTCACAAATAGAGAGCTCTTTGAGTCCAGAAGGCTAGGTCCTTGGTTCCAAAGTTGGTTTGATGTTACCCGTCATTGGGCTTGCCAATCTCGCCAAATCAAGGTGATCTCAATAAGACCTCGTAGGGTTTTTGCCGAAAAGAAACTTAGTTTGTTCCCATGCAAGAACAAAGTGTTGACTACTCATGTACTCCACAAGGAGTGCATAAATCTAGCTGAGCAGAGGGTTAGAGCAAGATATCGACAGTTGAGGAGATGGCCAGCAACGGACTACGTGACCAAGATAGATTGGAGGGTGCCTCCAACTATGTTATTTGGAAGTCAAGTATAGAACTTCTCCTTGATGAGCATGATCTGAAAGCCCTCATAGACAGCGCAGTTGCAGAACCTCTTGATGCAGCACACCTGAGGCAATTCAAGAAGAATATGGCAAGAGCCAAGCAGTTGATCCTAGATGGAGTGAAGGATCACAGCGTACCCCACATAGCAGCAAAGACCATGGCTAGAGAGATGTGGGTAGGGCTGGAAAAGCTATACCAAGGATCTTTCGAACAGCGGAAGATGTACCTTGAAGAGAAGATGCGGAATATCAGGATGAATAAGGGAGAGCGTTTTGATTCCTTCTTGTCTCGAATTCAGGAAAACTGAGATCAACTGTCTGCAGTAGGATCTGCTCCTAGAGACTCAGAGCTAGTAAGGCTCACGCTGAACTCTGTTTCAGAGGATTATCAAGTCTTTGTCCAAAGTATATTGGGCAGAGAAAGACTTCCAGGATGGGAAGCTATCTGGGCAACATTATAGAAAAAAGAGTTGATGAGAGATCTCCTAAAAATCCACTTGGAGGATGGCAGTAGCAGTTCAAAGGTCAAGAAGGAGGAAGAAGATAACACTGCCCTTGCATCAAAAGGGCAACAAAAGAAAAAAAAGAAAGTGTTAGTCATCGATTTTTTACATGTTGTCGATGACTAGATTCTAGCCAAGTTTTCTAGAAGCTAATCTCAATATGTCAATTTGTCATCTAGAAAACAACCCAAACAATTTTGTGTCCTCCTACCCCTCCCTGTCAGTCTATGATGAGAACAGTCTTCAATTTTCAAGTCATATCTCGCTTCAGCAAAGTTTCCCTATCTATAGTTGTCATAACTTCGCTTCTCTGCTATCATTTTCCCTTGTTTCTCATGCCATTCACTATCTGAAATTTGACAAAGTGTCTGCTCCTCTATCCCTGATCATCTTGTCATATGAAAATCTGATCATGCTTAAGAAAACACTCAGAATCTGTGACTATTGTCTCTAAGTTAGATAGTGGTGTTTAGGGAGCTTTTCCTTGGCTAAGATATCCTAAGCCAAAAAGCATGTGTCTAGTACCAGTCAGCCATGAATCTTTCCCTATTTTGCAAAACAAGCCTTGATCTATCCATAGGTCGTGCACCACTAAGAGGTCACCTTGTCTCTTTTAAGAAGAAGTTCAAAAAAGATCCAAATCAGGAAAAGATGAGGATGTTCACTGTCTGAAGAAATATGCTTAGATCAGGTGAAATCTCCATGAAATACCAAAGGAGCTCTCCAAGGTTCAAAAGCATATGTTTTTACATCTCTGCAAGGGTGTAATTGAATGATGATCAGTGTGCAAATGGAAGCAAAGAATCAAATGAACAAGTTTCTCATACTGAAATATTTTGCCTTCAGTAATCAGATGGAGAGTTGTAAAGTAAAGAGCAACAAGTGTACATGGTTTAAATCCAAAGGCTGCCTGAAGAGTAGATATCATTCCTCGGTCAAATGAACCGAGTGATGCTAATCAGCAGTGCTCCATAATCTCCTCCAAAAGCAGTGCTCCATAATCTTTCCAAAGGGCATCATCATGTAGGGCATAAGACGACAGATGCTTCTTATGTTACCTTGAACCTGGGATGTGAACATTAGTCAAAGGCAGTTTCAATATACCTCTGAAAACATAGTCAAGGGAAAAGCTAGTTCAATAATGTCTAGCAGTGAACACTCTCCATATATCAATCACATTGCTTCTGGTCTAGATTTCACAGTGATATTTTACAAAAGGGATATACATCTCAGAAAGTGCCTCATAAAGCAAGAGGACATTAGGTTCAAGTGATTTTACCAATGATAAATGTCAAAATTCACTTTGTTTCCTATTGATATTCTTCAAGCAAACATACAGAGCAAGGTACAGTGTTGAAATAGCTGAAGATTATGTGTTTAATGATAACCTCCTTCTATGATAAGTAGAGGGTTAGAAGCACAATGATGGAAACCTCCTTCAAAAAGCAGAGGGTTAGAAAAACATTGTTGTGACCTCCTTCACAAACAAGCAGAGGGTCAACAATGTTTCAAGTAACTTCAGAGGCTGTTTTGCGCCACCTCCTCCAAATATGAACAGAGAATGCATAGCAGGGTTTAAAATTATGTTTGAGAATGTTTTCTTTTGGAAAGCCTAGTTGAAGAATAGTGGTGAAACAAATGAGAGTCTATAGGTTAAAGGCCTCTTCCACATCAAAAGCCAAAGAGTGACATGATGATGCTAAAAGGCCTCTGTTCTCATGTTTATGAAAACCTCCTTCAAAGGATAAATCAAAGGATAAATTTAAGTTTCAAGTTTGAAAGGCCACCTTCGAAGGGACAAAAAGGCACACTGTATGAAAAATATAAGCTCTTTATGTTTTAAGTTGATCTCTTTGGTAAACAAGCAAAAGGAGAAAACACATGGTTTAAAGGATCTCCTTACTTCACAAATAGTGGATTGGCATAGTGGTTTTAAGATGGCTGCAGTGGTGTTTTTATGGTGACATCTTTGTAAACAAATAAAGACCAACACAGTTTTTCTAAAGACCCTCATCACTTCATAAAACAGTGGATTTGCATTATGGTTTTGAATGGATGCATTAGTGGTTTTAAAAAGATAATCTCCTTGGTAAACAAATAGGGGATCAAATCATGGCTTGTAGGCCTCCTTCATCATACAAATTGAATACCAAAATCATGGTTTAAAGGCCTCTTCACTTCATAAAATAGTGGATTTACCTTATGGTGTTGAATGGCTACAACAGTGGTGTTTTTGTGAGCTTATTTCACATGATATACAATGTCACAATTTGGAGAAAACCTTTGATTTGAATAGAAAAAAACACGTTTTTATTGCCTCCTCCTAAGAATAGCGAGAGGGTAGATTAACAAAGGTTAGATTTGTTTGAACGGGGAAAAGAAATGTTGTGTTTTGACAAAATCTTCAATTTGATAACAAATACAAAGGAGAAAATAAAAATTCACCAAAGGGTCGGTTCAAACATTTCAAAAATAAAAGGTATAGAAACCCTCAAAAAAAGGTTTTTCATATCATTGTGCAGGCGAAGAAATATTTTCATTCTTGAAGTATCGGGCCATCAGGTGCGGAGGTTAGGTCGCGACGCACGCCCAACAGCCTACGAATACAAGCGGCGCGATGCACATCCATTGACCCCGGTATTCGGAGGCGATCGACAACGCGGCATTCATATGACGCCCGGACCCGACCCAACAACACACTTCGGCGTGAGTGCTGCCTTTTGTGCACGGGAGCATAACACTGCTCAAACAACAACACACTTGCAACTCGCCTCCAATCATATTTTTTCCCAAAAAAAATTCTCCAAAAAGCACACATACTTTTTAAGAGGTATTCTACTACTTTCTTCCCTAAATTTTTGAGTTTGAGGAGGGGGTTAAGAGTCAAATTTGTTAAGGAAAAACACAATCTTATGAAGGGAAAAAAAATTGTTTATTATAAAAACCACCATGTTTACAAAGTGGAAACAAGACAGTGTTTAAGGAGGAAAGAAACTTGTCAATTCAAAAAGCTTGTTTTGGTTTGATTGTTTAAAAAAAAAACACAATCCACAAAGAGGAAAGTAGCTTTGTACTAAAGGAAAAGGGGCCTGTTTTGAAAGTCAAAAATATGTTTGCCAATGCTTAAAGAAAAACACAGTTACTCTTAAAAAATGTCATATTTATTAAGATACAGAGAAACAGTGATAGAGGAGGAAGGTTCATTGTCAAGGGGCTTGTTGTTATAAGTAGTTAAGTGAGGAAAAAGAGGTGCAAAGTAGTGATGATGAAGAGCAGCAAGCTAGTGGTGATGAAGAGCAAAAGGAAAATTTTCAAAGCAGCGATGAGGAACACCACAGTCCTCAACAAATTCATGAAACCAATCAAAGAGACAGTGAAAAAAGTGATCCCAGCAAAGCAGTGATCATGATGGTAGCCCACACATAGAATCTAAGGAGAATAGTGAAGGAGGTCACAGCATGAAAAATATCAGCGAAAGGCAGTCACGGTGATGACAAAAAAGCACAAAACGATGGGCCAAACTCAGCGCCGAAAGAGCGCCGGTAAAAAAAGTGGAGAAGGAATATCTAGGCTTGAAATATTGGCCTTAGCTTCCTTACATGCTTGTAAGAACCCATAAGGGGCTTGCTCGCCAAAATTGAGCAAATTTTGACATGATTTTGTTTTTTGTGTTTTTTGGCCCTAATTGCACATTTTTCGAGGCACTGCTAAGGGTGCTAGGAGCATCCTCAGCTCATAAAAGTCATTTTTTTTGGATGGAATAAATTTTGGGGCAGATAATCACAAATTTTCAGATCCAAAGGAGGTGTTTTGGTCCCCCAAAGAGGCAAAAATCAGTCAAATTTCACCTTTCTGCCTCACATATCAACAAATGAGACCCCCCTAGGTGTTTTCACTCAGTCCACCTTTTTACAGACTTCTAGGGATCAGTTTGGGAAAAATAAAGTAGTTCCAGAAACTATATATCTAGGGCTTTCCAATGAGCTATCACGAGCCATGTTTTGACATTAGGAGGTCCCTCAAAAGTTTTCTGCAAGATAGGAAATTTTATGTTGCTACGTTCCTGTAGCATTCTGGCAAAAAAGGCAGATTTCTAAAGATGCTCATCCAAATGTGCGTTAAGAATTTTTTAGCACTTGCCAGTCATGTAAAGTCAATTTTATTTTCTTTTTTAGCATTTTAAAGATATTTTGTGCCTTGGGCTTTTCAAAGTCTCAAGGACAAAATCATATATTTGTAATGGGCCAATGGCCTTCTAGATGCTCTTGGATAGTTTCTTTCTCTTTGGCCTATATATTCCAAGAGATTTCATTGTAACAAGAGGCTGAACTTGATGTTATAGAGCAATACATGATATTACAAGCTTTGAAGAAATACTTTGTCTCATGAAGTGGATGATTTCTTGTTTGTCTTGGATGGTGGAAGAGGACTGTTTGTAGGATTCCATGGCTTGGTGAATGGTATAGTGTTCCTTATCTGTTATGTTTCCTTAGTTTATCATACATGTTTTCATGCTTCTTGCTTGTTGTAGGTCAGTAAATAATAGATTTGAGACATGCCCATGGAGGCACCTCAAGTTTCCTGATTCATTACAGCTTCTATGTTTTTCTTCTTTCTTAGTTATGTCAAAGAATTCTTAACTGCTCTTTGATACCCTAAGAACTTGTTATCAATTTCATTAATGGTTATTATGTATGCTATCTAGTATGATTCATGGTATGCCCTGCTTACTCATAGCTATCCAAAACCCCATCACTGAAACCTTTCTCTGAATATTTGATTGTCCTAGTTAAACCAAAGAGGTCTTGTTTCGATCTTGCCCTTTGCCCATGCTCTGCAATCTTAGTTCAAAGTTCCTGATAGCTCAAAATATGATGTTTAGGAGTTCCCTCTTCATAGATTGAGTTGTTTGTTTGAATTATTTTTTTTCCCAAAATTCTGAAGGTGATTTTCCCAAAGTTAGAGGGTCTTATACTTCTATGTATTGCATGAATGTTTATTTTATGCATCTATCAGTTTGATTTTCATTTATAGTGATTAATGGTTGGCCCTACCACATGGATGTTTGCTGTAAAACTATTTGTGCTTAAAACTTCTTTGTCTTTCACAAAATTAGTGTCCATCTCATTTCATTCCACCTAAAGAATCCATTTTACCTAGACCAAATCGGCCTTGCAATATACCTTGTCCACCCTTTGAGGCGATCTAAAATATATAAATTTATAATACATTTGATGCGACGTATTTTTATAATTTATATTTGATCGATTTCTCCCATAAAAAAACTAAAACAAAAAATAAACATGTAACAAATAGCCCTGAAATCAAATACATAGAGGCAAACAATTTGTCCTTTGCTGATAGAGAGAGCCCTGCGAGTCCAGAGAGAGCTGGAGTCTGGGGCTCCAAATTTCGGTTACAGTCAGCCTTTGTCATTGGCTTGTCTATAAAATCTTTGAAGACCCTAACATAATGGCGATCACGGTGGGACCTTGAGTCCAAACATCCTAGGTATCACTTAGGACACTCTCAAGATCTCGGTCAAGCAAACTTAAGTGTTGTACGAAGAAGTGAAAACTAGGTCTTTCACCATCTTAGAAAAATGATGATTCGGCTGTGGAACATACACCAAAAGCTTGAGGCTGTATACAAGGAACTCGAGAAAACCCCAAAAGCTGTCCCTAAGATTGGTTTTTTGTCGGTTATTGGTGGTGGACATAAACACATATCTCTAAAAACAACAAAAACATCCACACAGCAGCTCAAGCTCTGATAGACTGAGCTCACTTGGAGGAAGAACACAAACATGACGGTCATCCGAGAAAAGCACTCGAGCCTTAGTTGGATTCCAAGTATAAGTCTTTATCTATAACTATGTTCTATCCTACTTTGAGCACATTGAGAGCCTGCTTGATGAGATCTACATTGATCATTTGAAAGATCTCAAACCTCAAAATCTGAGCCTCAAATTTTAGACCATGAGCAAACTTATACACTGTGCTTACCCCATATTCGGCTATGGAAAACCTAGTGAAACATGAACCTCACATGCTACCTTTCCACTACTGGTAAGAAACCTCAAAGCAGGTCATAAGTCTTTTTACACTACCTATGTCAAAAGGTCCCAAAGATACGATACTCCTAATTTTTACCTCCCATCTTCCAAGCCACTCACTGTAAAATCTTAAAATAAATTACCAAATTTGATGGAGAAAGCCAAATTCATATTTGAAGAGCACATCCAAAATCTTGAGAATTTACTTGACTTTTTTTGAAATAAAGAAGAAGATGATGTGAGTATTAGAATATTTGCCTTATCATTACAAGTAAAGAATTAAGAGTTGGTTTAGGTTATTCATTTATGACATTACCAATTTTCATCGGTTCACTCCAGTACCTAGATAGGTGGGTGGTCATGGGTAATAAAGTTCTCATCATGAAGGAATAAAAATCATTTAA
The DNA here is from genome assembly GCA_034641835.2 of Pinus albicaulis. Classification (NCBI taxonomy): domain Eukaryota; kingdom Viridiplantae; phylum Streptophyta; class Pinopsida; order Pinales; family Pinaceae; genus Pinus; species Pinus albicaulis. The sequence continues at coordinate 487,694,153 of CM076578.1, forward strand.
AAAAAGACAACCGAGGGGAGAAAAATATGACTTTTAATGAAGTTCGTAAGTATACCATGCGATGCTGCCCCACAACATAAAACCACCCCTCGGATGGGTTCTTTGCACTACCCAAATTCTTTTGAACCAGGAGATGGTTTTCAGGATAAGAGAAAGAGATCCTTTGACCACCAGGAAGAAATTCAAGGGATAGAAATTGATGCGGAAGTCAACATACTAATGGGGAGGCACGACTAAGAATAATGAGGAAAGACAAGAAACAAATCAGGAGAGATTAATATCTTCGGAAGGGAAAAGTTGGAAAAATTGATATATACATTCGTGGCCAGTGCTTCTACTTGACGGAAAAGTAAAAGACACAAAGTTAAAGGTTAACAACGCCTTCGAGCCAACCTACACTTTTTCCTCGGGAAGAACACACTCAACCATTACAAGACAAGGGTAACAAACAAAATGGGCCTAATAAACAGGTACAGAGCTCAAAATATAGAATACTCCAAAAATCCTTGACATCTTAAATCTCGGAGAATCTAAAATAGAAGAAAAAACAAAACCACAGCAGGATCTCTACCTTCATGCTTTGAGTCATTTCGGATCATACAAGCAAATTTGCCTCCTAAGAATCTATTAGAGGCAACACATGGAGAATCCACATGCTTGTTATCTAGAACATCCAAGAAGAGTTGGTTGAGGATGAAATCGAATGCAGAAATAGAAGAAAAAGCAAAACAGCAGGATCTCTACCTTTATGCTTTGAGTCATTTCGGTTCATCTGAAACAAATTGGCCTCCTAAGAATCTATACGAGGCAACTCATGAATCTCATTAACGTATCCCAAACACCAAGAAAATTTGGTTGAGGAGGAAACCAATCAAGAAATGAAAGAGAACCACGGAGGATCTCTCTAAAGGCACAAGTGATGATTCATCATCTCTCGTGAAGTGAAGACCCAAAAAGACATACATCCTCTTTGTTGTAGTTATATCCAAAGGGAGATAGTACCTCCTTTTTAGCTGAAGAGATAGATCAACTCATAACATCTGAATAACTGTCTTGTTTTCCTCCACGATCTTAACTATCACATTGTAGAAAACATGTTGTAAATCAATTTGAAGAGAAACAATCGTACTCCAATATATGTGGTTGGTGACATTAATGATATTGATGATTCTCCAAATTTTGATCAATATGTTGATAATGATGATGCTTTCCAAACATAAATACAGTACAAAGTCATTATGCTTGGTTTTTGGGCTTCTGGATTTCCTCAGCATAAGAAGAGTAACCAACCAATGCATAGTAGCTATGGCAGGTGATGAGGAAAAGCTTAGAAAATTTGAAGCGAATAGAAGTCTTGAAAATTGATGATCACGAAAGTTGCTGCTCTTGCTACAAGAAGATTTGTTGCCAAGAAGTATCCCTACTCATCAACATGATGACCTTCACACGATTTCGATCCTTGAAAATGAACACATCGACTTGGGAAAGGACTTCTGTTGCAATATATGATGAGTACGACGGTTAGTGATCATGAAGAAGAGGACAAAGTCTCTTCCCCAAGAGCTCAAGCATAGCCAAGTGGAAGAAAAGTGATCTGGATGGAAAGCTTATGTCTCAAATCCTCAAGATGGGGTAACTCCATTCAAGATCCATTGTTTTCAGCAGAGCATGTAAAGGAGGAAGTGTGTTCTACCATGAGCAGGTTGTTGCAAAGTGTGAAGAAAAACTCCAAGCACTATTTGTGCGAAAACAAGTGAGTGGAAACCGAACCTTTTGATTTCTCCAGCATACATCAAAGAAAGTACAGACCAAGATCAACCATGCAAATATCTACTTGACTGGATACATATTGGAAATAAAGTTCACAGAATAAATTTTCTATCATATATAGGTTAGATTATAATAGATAGGCATGCAAAATAAGCTCGGCCCATGAACGTCTTTCCTTTTAGTTTGTTTGTAAAAATAATACAAAAACAATAGGAAAAGTAGAAAATAAGACGTTTCAAAACAGTATTTCAGCCCATACCCAAAAAATAATGTCTTTGAAAGCGCGCAAGTCTAAATGCCACTAGTGCTCAAAAGATGTCTTGTTCGAGTTATCTAGCCTAATCATAGCTGGACATGTTTTAAATTGATTGCTGATAAGTTAGTGAAAGAAGTGATAGTCAAATTATGTGAGCTTGACTTATCAATGAAAGTAGATTAGGAAAAGGAATGTTAGGTTCCACACACTTAAAAGCAGAACCGAGGAAAACGAGGGATGAAAAACAAACTATGTATCCCTGACACGATTTTTCCTATTGACCTCATCTTTATACGAAAATAATATTTGTATATGACTTGTCGTTTATGCCACAAACACATGACTTCATCCAGAGACCGTCTAATCTGATTTGGTCATTTTTCAATTTCATGTTTTAGTTTAGTGAATAAAATCTTGTCAAGCTGACTTAATGTGACAGGTAGATCTGGCATAGGTAGAGAATCAAGGAGTTCATCAGTTTAATCGAACTCCCAGAAGATATAAGTGTAGAAGTAGATAATTTTCCTTTTTTTCAAAAATATCATGTCGAAGGTTGCTAGTCCAAATGCACCTAAAGAAGAAAAAATGTTAGGAAATATGTAAATTTGAGTGGTAGGGCCAACATGGTCACCTAATCCATGTTGTCAATTTTGAAATAGCATCAAGAAAGGAAGAAATTTGCGCAGTGGATAAGGCACTAGTCTTCACAAGCCAAAAATATGCAATTCTAGACCTCCTGAAAAGGAGCTGGCCTCCCAAATGGAGCCCTTTGTTAGTCATGGTATTTTTACATTTTTGTTGACAGCTAGATTCTGCATTATTGCTTTCTAAGTAATCTCAATCTATCAATTTGTCATCTAGAAAACACCCCAAACAAATTTTTGTCCTCCTACCCCTCCACCCAATGGAGTCTGTGATCAAAACAATCTTCAGTTTTCAAAGTCTGTATCTCACTATAACCCGAAGTCTCCCTATCTATGTTGTCATAACCTACTTCTCTGCTTATCATTTTCCTTTCTTTCTCATGTCATTCACTATCCCAAAAGCCATGATGCTCTGCTCCTCTCTCCTGATCATCTTGTCATATGACAATCTGATCATACCTAAGAAAACACTCAAATCCATGACTATTGTCTAAAATTCAGTCAGTAGGGTGTTTGGGGAAGGTCTGTAGCTAAGATATCCTAAGCCAAAAATCTTGTGTCTGAAAATGTATTGACCATGAATCTTTCCCTATTTTCAAAAACAAAGCCTTGATCTATCCATGGGTCACACCACTAAGAGGTCACTTTGTCTCATGTAAAGAAGGGGACAAAGATCCAAATCAGGAAAAGATAAGGATATTTCAGCACATGCGAGAAAAATATGCTTAGATCGAGCAAAACCTCCATGGAAACACGAAAAGGCTCTCCAAAGTTCAAAAGCACATGTTTTTACATCTTTGCGAGTGTAATTAGATAATTATCAGTGATACCAAATGGAAATGGCAGATCAAATAAACGGAGTTTCTCATCACAGAAATATTTTGCCTTTGATGATCAAATGGAGGCCATCAAAGTAAAGAGAAGCAAATATCATGGTTTAAATCCAAAGTACCTAAAGAGCGGGAGATCATTCTCAAGTCAATGTGACACAAGAGGCGAGTGATGTTGATTAGCGATGCTCCATAATCTCCTCCATCGGCAGTGTTGCATAATCTTTCCAAAAGGGCATCATCATGTAGGGCATAAGAAAATAGTTTGCTTCTTATGTTACCTTTAACCTAGGATGTGAACATTAGTCAAAAGCCAGTTTCAATATACCTCTACGAAAACAGGTAGAAATAGATTTCAATGAAGTCTAACGGTGAACACTCTCCATATGCCAATCACATTGTGCTTTTGGTCTATATTTCACAATGATATTTACAAAAGGGATATAGATATAAGACAATGCCTCATAAGCGAGAGGACATGGGGTTCAAGTGATTTTACCAATGATAAATGTGAAATTCACTTTGTTTCCTAGTGATTTTCATCGAAAACATACGGAACAAGGTACGGTGTTGAAATAAGTGAAGATTCTGTGTTTAATAGAACCTCCTTCAAAAGCGAGAGGGTTAGAAACACGCTGATGGAATACTCCTTCAGTGATAAGTAGAAGGTTAAAGAAAAACATTGTTGTGACCTCCTTCACAAACAAGCGAGAGGGTTAGCATGTTCTTAAGAAACTTCGGAGGTACGTTTGCACCACCTCCTCCAAAGATGAACGAGAGAATGCCCTTAGAAGAGGTTTTAAAATTATGTTTGATAATGTTTTATTTTAGAAAGCCTAGTTGAAGAATAGTGGTGAAACAAATGAGTTTATGAGTTAAAGGCCTCTTCCACATCAAAAATGAGAGTACAACCGCAGTGATGCTAAAAGGCCTCTCACATTCCCATGTTTATGAAAACCTCCTTCAAAGGATAAATGGAAGGACAAATTCAAGTTTCAAGTTTGAAAGGAAAGGCCACCTTCGAAAGGACAAAGGCACACTATATGAAAAAGATAAGCTTTTTATGTTTAAGTTGATCTCTTTGGTAAACAAGCAAAAGGAGAAAACACATGGTTTAAAAGGATCTCATACATACCTGAAAAACGTTAGTTGGCATAGTGGTTTTAAGATGGCTGCTGATGGTGTTTTTATGGTGACATTTTTTGTAAACAAACAGAGACCAACACAATTTTTCTAAAGACCCTCATCACTTCATAAAATAGTGGACTTTTATTGTAGTTTTGAATGGCTGCATTAGTGGTTTAAAAAGGGATAATCTCGCTTGGTAACAAGCAGGGGATGGAAATCATGGCTTGTGAGCCTCTTCATCATACCAAACAGAGACCAAAACCATGGTTTAAAGGCCTCTTCACTTCATAAAACAGTGGATTTACCTTATGGTGTTGAATGTTTGTAGCGGTGGTGTTTTTTGCGAGCTTCTTTCACATGATATACAATGTCACGGAGTTTGGAGAAAACCTTTGATATGAATGGAAAAATATGTTTTTCATTGCCTCCTCCTAAGAATAGCGAGGAGGAAGATTGGCAAAGGTTAGAATTTGTTTTTGAATAGGGAAAAGATATTTTGTTTTGAAAAATCTTCGAGTTTGATGTCAAATACAAAGGCAAAAAATAAAAGTCACTAAAGGATCGGTTCAAACATTTCAAAAAGGCTATAGAAACCACTTAAAAGGTTTCCATTATCATTGTGCAGGCGAAGAAAAGGTTCATTCTTGAAGTATTGGGCCATCAGGTAGCAGAAAGGTTTTGGGCTGCGATAAAAAGCTGAAAGTGCGTGACATCGCGCATCGCAGCTACGGAAAATACAAGCGGTGCGACGCGCTTTGTAGGAGGGTACGCTTATGCTGTCCAGATTCCTGTATGCCTTTCGTTCTGGCATTGGGGCACCGTCGTCGTGGCATTCCATGACGCCAAGGGGCCTACCCAACAACACACTTTGGCGATGCGGGGAGCTGCGTACTGTGCAGGAGGCGATACCTTTGCTCAAACACACTTGCAACTTTACGCCTCAAATCAGATTTTTGCCCGGCAAAAATTTCTCCAAAAAACACACATACTTTTTTTAAAAAGGGTATTCTCTTGCTTTCTTCCCTAAATTTTGAGTTTGAGGAGAGGGTTAAGAGTCAAATTTGTTAAGGAAAAACAGAATATGAAGGCAAAAAACATTAGTACATGTAAAACCACATGTTTACAAAAGTGGAAACAGACGATTGTTTAAGGAGGAAAGAAACTTGTCAATTCAAAAAACTTGTTTGGTTTGATTGTTTAGAGAAAAACACAATCCACAAAGGAGGCAAAACCAAACTTTGTGCTAAAAGGAAAAGAGACCTATTTTTCAAAGTCAAAAATATGTTTTCCGAGTGCTTAAAGAAAAACACGATTCTCTTAAAAAGCTGTCATATTTATTGAATACGGAAGAAACAATGATAGAGGAGAGGATGTTATCAAGAGCTTGTTGTTGTAAGTATTTAAGTGAAGAAAAAGAGGTGCAAGTAGTAGATTATAGAAAGCAAAATAGCGGTGGTGATGAAGTAAAGGAAAAATGTTAAAAGCAATGATGAAGGAACATATAGTCCTCAACAAAATCATGATAATCAAAGAGACAATGAAAAAAGTGCCTCCCAACAAACGGTGATCATGATGGCATCCCACACACGGAATCTAAGGAGAACGTTGAAGGAGGTGACGTACATGCAAAATATCAATGAAGAAAGCTGATCCATGATGACAAACAAGCATATACAAAACGATCAGGCAAACTCTAGCGCAGAAAAGGCGCTAGGTAGAAAAGTGGAGAAAGGCATATCTGGGGCTTGAAATCTTGGCCATAAGCTTCCTTGCCCTTCTGAAACCCATAAAGGGGTTGCTCGCCAAATTGAAAATTTTGACATGATTTTTTTGTGTTTTTTGGCCCTAATTGCACATTTTCTAGCGTATTTATTTATAGCCAAATTTTAGGAGCATCTCTGACTCATGAAATTCATTTTTTTGGATGGATTAAATTTAGGTCCGGCTATACGGTACAGATCGAGAGTGTTTGGTCCCCCAAAGAGGCAAAATCGAGTCAAAATTCACGCTACCGCCTCACATATCAGCGGATGAGACCCCCTGATTTTCACTCGGTCCACTAACACGACATACTTCCGGGGATAATTTTGAGAAAAATAAAGTTTTTCCAGAAACTAGACATCCAGGAGCTTTCCAACAGAGCCATCCGCAGACCTCATTTCCGACATTAGGAGGTCCCTCAAAAAGTTGTCTGCAAGGCAGACAATTTCTGCTGCTACGTTCCTATAGCATTTGCAGCAGTTTCTAAAGATGCTCATCCAAATGTGCATTCAGCCTTTTTGTACTTTTCATTAATGTATAGTCAATTTCTTCCTTTTTAGCATTTATAGATATTTTTGAATATATTTTGTGCCTTGGGCTTTGCAGACAAGGACAAAATGAGATATTAAATGAGGCTTAAATGGCCTTAGATGCTCTTGGATAGTTTCTTTCTTTGGCCTATATATTCCAAGAGATTTCATTTTGTAACAAGAGGCTGAACTTGATGTTATAGAGCAATACATGATATTACAGCTTTGTGAAGAAATACTTTGTCTCATGGAAGTGGATGATTTCTTGTTTGTCTTGGATGATGGAAAGTTGTGAATGGTATAGTGTTCACTTATCTATTATGTTTTCCTTAGTTTATCATACATGTTTTCATGCTTCTTGTGATATGATGGTAAAAATAAATTTGAGGCCATACCCATGAAGCACCTCAATTTCTGAATTAATTCTGACTTCTATGTTTTCTTCTTTCTTTAGTTATGTCGAAAAATTCTTAACTTCTCTTTAATACCTAAGAACTTGTTATCAATTTCATTTATGGTTATTATGTATGCTATCTAATACCATGATTCATTGCCTACTTACTCATAGCTGTCAAAACCCCATCCTTGAAACCTTTCTACGAATATTTGATTGTCCTGATTAAACCAAAGATGTTTTATTTCGATCTTTCCCTTTGCCCATGCTACGCAATCTTATTCATTACATGCATAAGCTCAAAAATATGAGTGTTTGGAGTTTCCTCTTCATAGATTGAGTTGTTTGTTTGAATTATTTGTTTTCCCAAAAGTACGAAGGTGATTTTCCCAAAGGATTAGGGGTCTTATACTTCTATGTATCGCCTGAATGTTTATTTTATGCATCTATCGATTTGAGTTTCATTTATAGTGATTAATGGTTAGCCCTACCACATGGATATTTGTTTTATAGCTTATTTGTGCTTAAAACACTGTCACTTTCTAAAACTTAGTCATCCATCTTATTTCATTTCACCTGAAATCCATTTATCTCGACAAAGTAAAATACTGCCGATATGCACTTGTCCACATACAGGGGCGGTCTGCGACCTTATCGACCCCCTTGCTTCGATTGTCGCAATCATCTTTCCATCTGTTGTCCTTTGATCAAGTCTCCCTCAAAAAACCTAAAACAAGTAAAACATACTTAACAACTAGCCTAAAATCAAATACATAGAAAGTAAATAATTTGGCATCCTTTGCCCAAATAGAGAGAGCCCTCTGGTTAGAGAGAGAGCTGGATCTCAGGCTCCAAAGTTGGTTTGATGTCACTTTGTCATTTGACACTTAAATCTACTTAAATCATGGGACCCTAACAAAAGGATACGCCAAGATCAAGTGCTCACAGTGTGGGGAAATGGGGCATTATTCCACACGGTGTCCTCTTAAGAAAATGGATAAATAGAAGAAGGAAGATCCCTGGCTGAGGAGGCTACATGAAAATTGAGGAGCAAAAGATTGTGTTATGTTAGCTCATATTCGAAGGAGAGAGTGGGCTGAATTAGTGTAGATCCGAGAATATGCAAAGGGAGGCAAGATCCTTGAGTATTTTCGAACTCTTGGATCACATGTAGGCTACGACGGCCTAAAGACGGTAGCGAGGATGGACGATTATAGCGGAAGATGAAAACTGATGCGGTAGCTAGCGACACTAGGCCCAATCCCCGGCGCAAAGAGAGAACAACAACATCGGCATTTGAGTAGCACCGGCGCGGTGCACCTTTGAGTGCGACTGTCTGAACGGTATGCGATGCGAGCAAGCAACAACGCAATATTTTCGAGCTGAGTACGAGAGAACGCTAGCGATGGTGATCTTATTTTTATGTTGTAGATCTACTTGTCAATTTGATGTTTTTGTTGCAAGTAGAAATAGTCTTAATGGCTGTGATATGTGATGCCTGATGGTGCGGCACGGTGTAGAGAGTAGTGCTCACCCCGCGGTGTGGGCGGTGCTCACGCGGTCTGACGGCATAGTTGCAGAATTCAAAGAGTTGATGTGATGGCCGGTTAATGACGGCTTGTCACGAAGAGTCGTGCTTCGATGCGATTACGATTATATTTATTGTGTAGTGTTGGTGAGTAGCATCAACATCATGACTGACAGAATGTTTTAGAGTCGGAAGCTGACACATTAGGTTGTTTTTGCTAGAGCACTTTCCTCGCTAGCGGGAGTGGTTATTTATGAAGTGGCTGCATGGTCATGCTCTAGCCTTGTAGCTTTGTATGTAGGCACAAGTTTGTACTTCCATAAAACCTAGAAATAGTTTTGGAAAGAAAATTCCCTTGGAATACATTTATTCAATTTAATTAATCATTTTTTAATATTTTCCTAAGTCTAAACTTAGGAAATGAGATTAATTAAGGGTATTAATTAAACTAAGTGTAGATGTTGAATAAAGTCATGGATATCTAAATTTATTCTTAGCCCTTGATTATGTTTTAATCTTGGTCGTTGAAAGGTTCAACGAAGAATATAAGAAGGAGGGTGTTATCCTGAAATTGGATGCGATAGGGTACATGATCGGTCGGCTTCATCTAACTATTTCAAACCTAATCTTTTGGTAAGGCTTAGCCTCTCGGCCGGGAAGGCTCTCTCGAGGGTTAAATGATTTGGATAAAAATATAGATGGCTAACTCTATTTGAGTAATGAACAGATAAATGACAGATATACGTTGAGAATCAACTTAGCATGTACACATTGGGCTTATGGATTCAAACAGTTTAGTAATCCAATGAATCTACTTAACATGGAAGTTGAGGCATATCAAAGTTTTAGTTAAGAGATAAACACATATGAAACTATAAGAACACAGTCAGTTCATTTATATAGGAAGTCAGAGCATCTAAAAGATGAATTATGAGTAATATAGATAAACACCACTGTAATAGGATAATAAATATATGCAAATAGAATAGGAACACACTAAAAATACTTCTAAATCTCAAGTTGCTTAAGTAGAAAATATCTTCATTAGCTGAAAACCAGTCAATTACAATAAGCACAGTTTTGCCATAAATGTCCAACCTGTACTAATTCGACCTCCTGGCCTTTAATAGACCACTTAAAACATGAGATGATCTGCCTCTAGGCTAGATCCATCGAATTTGTGACTCCTTCCACCTTGCATAACCATAAGACATGGAATTTATTACAAAAAGACACCTAATCTGTTTAAACAGTCCTATTCCAAAAAGGACTCAAACTACTTATTGCTATCTATAACAACCTTATCTATTCAAATTTACATCATTTCCAAGTGCTTCATCACATGGTCAAATCTAGATTATGGGCTTCAACTCTTCATGACCATATTGCTGACCTCCACCAAAATAGGAAACAGTTCCCTGTTTTATAGTCATAAAGTCTTGTGGATTCTTTGAACATTCTGACCATCATGTATTCTTTATTTCGAGGTCCTTAGCTGTTTGAAGTTGATTTAACACATCCCAAAACTCCTCCCTAGGCTCTAGTTGTCCAAAACCACCTCCAAAGTTGTTCAAAATAGCTATAATGTACTACGCTATGAAAACAAAGCAGTTTCGTAGTGCCTTTATAACATTGCCATTTTAATGCTTATTCTTCAAATTTTTGACTTCTTTCCTCCAAGATTGTCTTAATTACCTTTTAATACATCCTCAATAGAAAATTCATTTCTTGATTCATTCTTTTACCTGTCAAAATATGCTATAAATGAGCAATAAAAGCTGCTACAACAATTTTGTAGCGCTTTTCTACCTTTTTACACTATCTGCGCTACAAAACTACTGAGTATGCAGTTTTGTCAAAAAATTTCAAAAATGAAAATTACAGTTATGCCAAAACTTGAAATACACCTGTCTTCAATATCTAACAACCATATTAACTGTAAAAACATAGTCATTATAGCTTACTTGAGGTTCCTTCTTCATTTTCACTTGATTTAGCTATTGGCTCTTCAATGACTGTTATTTTAATGCCTCTTCTCTTTAACTCATCCTGAATCAACTTCAGTTGCTGTTCTAGGTCCTCCACTTGATATTTAAGTCTTTTGTTATTAGCTCTCAAGTGATTATTTATTATTCTGACAAAATTGGCTTCTTTTATTTCTGGAACTGTCCATTTGAAAAACTCCTCTGCACTACTTGGAGTTTCAGAAATAGAATCAGCTTGTCCTTCCACAGTGCCTTCATCCTTTTGAACTGTGCTTTCTCAGCACTATGCTTTCTAGCTCTTTTTCTCATGATAACAATTTCCTGATTTTCCAACCTCAATTTTTCCTTAAGATGCTGAAACTCTGTTTTCTCTGTCATTTCTTCTTTTCCCCTCTTTGTTTTGTTGGTTGTATGCTTCACTTTAGGTGATGAGAGATCAACAACTTCTTTAGGAGCTTTAGGTGTATCAATGGGTTTATGAACTTCCTTGCTACCTTCCTTCAGTTTCATAGCATGCCTAGTCATAGGCTTTCTTGCTTGAAATATGAAAGTTGCATCTTCCCCAATTAACTCTAGCTTTTTGGCAGACTTGGCCTTTTTCAGTTTATGCTCATCTTTCCCAATGAACTCAGCTTGAACAATGGGTGTCTCCTCTATGTCAATAGCATGAAGAATGTCCTCTATATTTCCCTTTACTACTGGGATGTCCTCTGTATAAACTATCTTTCCTTTTCATGCTATTGCTTGGCTTCTATTTACTGTTTTGATTTCCTGCTTACTGACAACTTGTTTCTATTTTGCATTTTTGAGAACCTTTGACCTCTATTTTGCAGGTGATGGAGTTGGTGTATCAAGCATTTGTATCTACTCTGTCCTTTTCTTAGTTTATTCCTTGGCTTCAAATTTACAAATTCTTTTGGTTTTACAACCACAGGTTGACTTGGTTCTGCTACTGGTGGTGATGGAACTCCTTTAGCTTTAGGGTTCCTTACAGGGGTTAGGGTTTCCAACTCAAAACCATTTATAAACAAGAAGTATGACCAATTCCTTCCTATCTTATGAAGTTCATCTAAAATCAATAAATCCATTAAACCATGATGAAACAAGGATGTTTCACTTCCTTCAAACTTCGCTTGTACCTTATCAGCCATCTTTGCAATACTCCTATGCAGATAAAAAGGCAAATCGAGTGAAATATTACTAGTGAAATGCAAAAGAAACTTGAAATGATATGAGTAAACCTTGTGATATATGCCTTCACATGTAAAATACTTCTGTATGTTGAGAATTAGCTTTGAATAAGTGTCTTTGATGCAGCCTCTAGGGATAGAATTGTTAAGGTCCATGTCTTTGTATTCAGACTTCGTGAATTATTTGCATTTCTCTATATCAAATTTGAAGCTTTTAAATCAAGTCTCTTGACCTCTTGGTATCTCTATAACAACATCAATGGTATCTGGTGTAACAGATACACTTAGCATCCCAACCTTAGTATCTGTTCCATTAAAATTCACGGCAAATTCTTTGGATACCTGTGGGTGAGAGCCCTGCAACTTTTCACAAAATTGCAAGCAGCCTACTTTTCTGAATGCCTCCATCACTGATGGGTATTCAGTTATTGACCTCATATATTCAGGTTCATGCCTTAAGCACTATCCTCCTCTGTGTATTCTCTTGTGTTCTGCCATACTTTTCAGAAGACCTGTCACCACTTGATATGGGTGTAGAAAAACTTTGTATGAACCAGCCACAGGCTTGGTTTAACACTTCGGAGCTCAGACATTTAGAATGGAGGCAAAAGGAAAACGAGAATGAACAATTAGGAAATATTTTGAAATTAAAATTTTCATCTCATAATTGAATGATGCCTCATTCATAACCTATAATGACAATGATGACTGTAAACATGGTGAGTACATAGAATTTCATCATTACCTAACTCATCATACCACTAACTTACCCTTTCCTAACGATTTCTGACATTTTCTAGCTCATCTGACAAGACAGTTATAAATCCGCGCTTTCGTAGCACCTGCAGTGTAATTTTTCATGTTTGTGCTATGAAACTATCAGCGTTTTCATAGCGCAAAACAACTTTTTTCAACAGAAGGCGCTATGAAAACAGGGTTTTTTGGCTAATTGAACAGTTTTGACCGGAAACTTTAGGAAATGACCCACAGATGAAAATAATGAATATTTGACATGAAAGAAGTATAAAAAGGAATTCATTTGAACCTAAGGATTAGCTTTAAACCATAAAAATCTAAAACCTACCCTTGACCAAACCCAAATTGACTTCTAAACCCAATTTTGAACCATGAAAATTTGTAACCTTGTCACAATGATGTGCTAAAATTTCTGGGTGATAAAAGTGGCTCCACTTGGGATAGTGTGCCCCTGTGGTACATTAAGAACCAGTAGTTCCAGTGCTGTTATCCATTTTCTTTCCAAAACATAAAAAACTTTGAAAATTCCAAGCTTTCTCCTCAAGCTCTAATGGTCTTCACCTCGGGCTCAATCTTGTTGATTTAGCTTGTCATTATTAGCAGAAAAACTCATAAAATGAAATATGTACAATGACATGAATGATCAACATATTTTTAGGAAGAGTAATGCTTTAAAAACCTGCCATTGACAGGTCCTCCACCATATTATTTTCCATCCATCTCTTGCAGTATGTAATTATTGTTTCCATGGAAAGCAGCTATTTTAAAAGGAAATTTCCACAAGTTCTCAAACTTACCATGTTTTCCTTTCTCTTCAATTCTAACCTCCCATTTCAGCACTTCATCCTGAATTTGAAAACTTTCTTCCTTGATCTTCTTATCAAATGTCCTCTTGATTTTTTTTTGAGATTGTTGATTGCTGTTATAAACTTCATCCCTCTTCTCTTGCAGAGCTATTAACTGATTGATTCTTCTCTGAACTGCATTAGGTTCCTCTTCTAATCCTTGAATCAACTTCATGACAGGTACCCCTAATGATGTAGGAAAAATGGCTTCAGCTCCATATACCATCTCATATGGTGAAGTTCTAGTTGTCATTTTTGTGCATATCCTATTAGCCCATAAGGCATACTTTAGCTTCAAATGCCAAGCCTTCTTATTCTCCTGCAACATGTTTTTAATGATCCTCATAATGCTCTTTTTAGAAGATTAAGAAAGATCGTTACCTTGTGAATAATATGTAGTGGAATGCCTAAGATTAAAGGTAAAGGTAAAGGTAGGCATAGATAAACATTAAAGGTAAAGGTACAAGTTTCTTCTTACCATAGAAAATCTGGCATTCATGGCAGGCAGCAATCTTTCTGTAAACATCCTTAAACATTGCAGGCCAATAATACCCTTCTCTAAGAATATTATTCAATGCGGCCTTCCAATAATGGTGGCCTCCACAATATCATTTTTGGAACTCCTTGATCACTTTGTTAGCTTCCTCTTCCAGCTAACAATTCATCAAAATTTCGCTAGTATCCTTCCAAAACAGATTTCTGTAAAAAATGCAATATCTCAAGGATTTTAGTCTCAAAAATCTTGCCTTAGACTTTGTTAGCTCAGCAGGTGCTTTATGATGTTGTAGGACAAAAACAATATCCTTGTACCAATCCGAAGTGATGTACTTTTCTTCAATAGGAACTAGTTCTTCTTCCTCATCTGAAATTTCTGATATTTCTGCAATTAAGTTCGTGTCAAGACAATCAAAGTTTTGTTGTGCCATCAGCTTTGCTAAGCCTTTCCCTTTGACCAATTTTGATGGCTTAATCTCTATATCATACTCTATCAATTTAGCAATCCATTTTCCCCTCTTACCATCAGGATCAGCTTGAGTGAGGATTTCTTTCACAACAGTTTTAGGAACAAAAGCCACAATATGAGAATGCAGAATATAAATTTGGAAATCTTTGATAGCCTTCACCAAGGCATAGACTTGCTTCTCTAATATATTATACTTCAGCTCAGATTTTTCCAATGTCCTACTAAAGAAGGAAATAGGCTACTCAATACCTTGTTGTCCCTTTTGCAACAAAACTCCAGCAATAGTACTTTCTGATGTGAAAGTAAAAACCAGAAATTATTTTGAGAAATCCGGACTGATTAATACCAATGCTTGTGTGAGCACCCTTTTGATCTCCTCAAATGAGTTCTTTTCTTCTGCTGTCCAATTAATGTCAAATCCCTTCTTCAGCATCCTTGTTATATCCTTCACAATCTCAACAAAATTAGGAATAAATCGCGTTACAAAATTTACCTTTCCAAGGAAAGATTGAATCTCCTTTCTGCTTCTTGGAAAATCCACCTTCTGAATTGCAATGACCCGGTTTGGATCAATCTTAATCCCATCTTTATAAATGATGTGTCCAAGTAATTTACCTGAATTTAAAGAAAAAATACTTTTGGTGGGATTTAGAGATATGCCAAACCTTCTACACTTCAGCGGAATTCTTTCTAGGTGTTTCAAGTGATCTTCTTCCCTCTTTGAGAAGACTGTTATATCATCAAGATAAAAAACCATGATCTTGTCCTTCTCTTCAAAAAAATAAATTTCCATTACCCTTTGAAAGGTAGCTCCTGCATTCATGAGACCAAATGGCATCTTCGCATACATAAAAGTGCCCCATGGTGTAGTAAAGGTTTTTTTTTCTTGATCATCTAGATGTACAAGGATCTGATTATAACCTGAAAAACCATCAAGCATAGACATCCTTTGAGAACCAACAATATTTTGCAAAATTTGGTCCATATTTGGGAGAGGATAATTGTCCTTTAGAGAGGCTTTATTCAAATTTCTGAAGTCAATACATATTCTGATTTCTCCACTCTTCTTCCTAACTGGAACCAAGTTTGCAAGCCAATTTGAAAATATGATTGGGACAATTATTTTGACATCAAAGAGTTTTTTGACCTCCTTCTCAATCAATGGCATGAGAAGTGGGTTAATCCTCCTCAATTTCTGCTTGAAAGGCCTTTCATTTTCTTTAATGGGAATAATATGTTGAATAATGGTGGGGTCATATTCTTTCAAATCAGTATAATTCCAAGAAAAAACATCTATGAATCTCTTCATCATTTCAATTTACTTGTACTTCATATCAACTAAAAGAAACTTTGAAAGTTTAATCATTTTGGGCATAGTTGTTGTACCAAGATTAAAATTCTCGGCCTCTTCCTCACCAGCTTGTATCTTAGGAGATTTAAAAATATCATTCTGATAAAAAAAAAAATCAAGAGGTATGAGACCCTTTGGTACGGAATTATTCTTTAGTTGCAAAACTTCAGGATTTCCTTCAGATTCAGCAAGCATATTTTGCTGATCTACTTGTATATTTTCAAACTCTTCTTTCAGCTCAATAAAGTTCTTCACTTGTTGATCATCCTCAAAAACTTGCCAATGATTAATATTATCAGGGATAGCTGGTCTATGGAGAACTTCAACCTCATATTTTTCAGTGGAATGTATGGGAATAATGAAAAAACATGCAGAGACAGCAAGAGAATCAGCAATGGAGTTTTGGTCTCTAGTTTTGACAATGAATGAATAAGCTTGGAAGTTTTCCAACATGTCCAAAACTAAGTTTCTATATTCCCTCATCCTTATATCCTTTTTTTGATAAGCACCTTCAATTTGTTTAATGAATAATTCTGAATCCCCAAAAACAGAAATCTTTTGAGCATTCATTCTTTTCAATACTTCTAAACCCAAAATCAAGGATTCATACTCAGCCATGTTATTTGTGCAATCAAAGTTCAATTTGTAAGAAATAAACTTACTTTCATCACTTGGACTTGTGATCCAAATCCTAGCTCCTACCCCATCTCTTCCTACTGATCCATCAAAATGTAATGACCACCAACCTTCCGCTTCCTTATCACTGACTTGATGATCTTTTGTTTCCTGATTTTCAGACTGCTGAATTTTAGATTGTTGATTTTCAGCTTTCTTCTCATCCTCTGCTTCATTAGTCAACTCATTGAAAAGAATAACAGATCCAAGTTCAGTATCAAGAGCATAAATTGGAAAATTCTGAGGTTTGTCTTTACTACTCACCATCTAAGCCATTCTTGTCTCTTGATACAATATCCTTTGCTCACCAAAAATAGGTATGGTGACATAGGTAAGGTCCATTTGCATTGTACCTTTGATTTTATATGCCCATGACCTTGATAATAGCATACCAAACTTCGGTGGAATGTCTGCTACCACGATGTCCATGACCACAGTCTTAGCAGAAACTTGTGTTAGACCAACAACAACATCCTTAATTAAACCAATGCATTGAACTCTTTTTGAATCAAAAGAGAACAAGTCCTTATATGTTCTAGTTATTTCTAACCCCATCCTTTCAATGATTACTTTGGGCATAAGATTGTGAGAGGCCCCTGAATTCAACATAGCAATATGTAATGTCATGTCATGAATGCTAAGGCTTACATAAAAAGTAGGAACCTCCTCATTCTGTTCATATTCTAATCATGGACCCAAGTATATGGTTGGGTGATCCTCTTGCACATTTCAGATATCAGAAGATCCTGGTTGTGAATTCAAAATTTTAACAATCTTGCTTCTATACTTGTTGACTTTGAGAATCTCACCAAAAGGTACTCGAATTTTGATCTTAGAAATTTCATTTTCCAAACTAAAAACAAAAACAGATTTTTCAGCTTCTTTGATAGGAGGAAGCACTGGTGTATCTTTCTTACCTTTAGCGACCTTAGGAGCATATTTCTTGCCGTCAGCAACCTTAGGTGTATCTTTCTTAGGCTATGTTTTGTTTTCAGTGATAGACACATTTCTATTTTTGAGATTGTACTACTTTTGCATTTAAAATATAGCATGTTGATACCCTTTGAGATAATCTGATGGTTCCTCTCCATGATTTCCTTGATTTGATTCATCATGTTCCTCTTTAGTCAAGAAAATTCCAGACATTTCTTCATCAAAATAGTGAATAGACTCTTCAGGAATTTCAGGTTCATCTTCTTCATCAAATAAGTTTTGCTAGAAAGGAGGTCTCACTGGACGATCAGGCTACTGATTTTTGTTTTCTCTTGGTCTCTGTTGATTCTGAGGTCTCCTGAACTAAGGGTTTCTAAATTGATTTTCATGTTGTTCAGGAGGGGCAGAGGTATTCCCAAGGGCAAACCTATCCATCAAATTTTCCATTGTTTTCATCATTGAATCAAAATTATCATCAGAAGTAGAGGTAGAAGGCTTCTCTTCTTCTTTTAACTTAGTCTTACCAATTTTTGAATTTTTGGCTCCTATCATGTTAGCCTCCACCTTCACTGCATCATTTTTCATTTTAGCAAGTGTAAGGGATTATCTCTCTCTCAGCAGTATAGAAAAGTCATAATCAAAATCTTCGGCATATCTCATATGAGCTAAGGCTTGTGGAGGTTTTAAATGGGCAAGAATAGAGTCATAAACCTTATTAAACCTCTTTGAAAAGTTTTGAGCAGTTTAATAAACATCTCTTCTTAAAATTTTATACTTAATGAGGGCTTGTATTGGATTAGTTCTATTTCCCCATTTTCTCAAAAAGGTATCTTCAAACTCATTCCAATTATGAATACTTCCAGGAGTAAGGGCTTTGAACCACTTCCTAACTTCACCAGTAAAACTCTAAGCAAAAAATCTCAACCTAACATCCTCATGATCAACCTCCTCCATGTCTATAAAATCATTAAATTGGTCTACATGTTCCTCTACTGTAATCTCTTCATCACTTCCCCAAGTTTTTATTCTAGTAGCATATTTGCTAGGGAGGTCGTGTAAAACAGCTGGAAGAACAAGAGGGGCATATCTAGTAGGTGCAGAAGGTGGAGGAAGTACATTTGCAGCCATGGTAAAAGGGACTGTGGCATCTTTTGGGATAGCAGTAGTAGAGGATGAAGAAATGTTATGAGGAGGATTGTTTGGTATTTGTGGTCCACTAACCATTAAACTCCAATCAGGAAGAGGTAAACTAGCTTTACTTTTCAACAAGACTTCAAAATGGTCAATCTCTTTCAACCTATTTAAAGACTCTCTTTCCAACAACTTAGAAGTAACAGCTTCCCAAAACTTCTCTTTGTCTTCCTGTGTTACCAAGGCTGAGGTATCAATGCCTCTCTTACGCAAGTCTAAGATGATTTCAATTAATTATTTTTCACTTTCAGACCTAAACAAGATTTCTTGGATTTTATCATCAACTCTTTTATCTTCAGGACTTCTTAATATTTTCGAGGACAAGGATTTCGAATGTGATGGAGTACCTGATATTTCAAAAATTCTTTGACTGCCTCTGGAAATAGTGTTTGGATTGTCCACAATGGTAGGTGGATCTGGGTCAGGATTACTCCTCGTGTATCTCCTTCTCGAAGCCACCATTGATCATATAAATTTTTATTGGAGTCACCAAAGTAGATGCAGCCTTGAAAAGCTTCCTGAGCTCCTGCTACCTTCAGAAGTTCAACTTCAAAATTTTTGGAAAGTATAATCTTCAGGCTCTCGGCAGACGCACCAAAATGTTATCGCAAAATTGAATCTGATAGGCTGCCTGATCAGTCAACTTCATGTAACTATTTCAAACCTAATCTTTTGATTGAGTCTTAGCCTCCTCAACCTGAGGGGGCTCTCTCAAGGGTTAATGATTTGGATAAAAATATAGATGGCTAACTCTATTTGAGTAATGAATAGATAAATGAAAGATATAGGTTGAGAATCACCTTAGCATTTACACATTGGGATTATGGAGTCAAACAGTTCAGTAATCTAATGAATCTACTTAACATGGAAGTTGAGGCATATCGGAGTTTTAGTCAAGAGATAAACACATATGAAACTGTAAAAACACAGTCAGTTCATTTATATAGGAAGTCAGAGCATCTAAAAGATGAATTCTGAGTAATATAGATAAAAACCACTGCAATAGGATAATAAAGAGATGCAAATAGAATAGGAACACACTAAGTCTCCTTCTAAATCTCAAGTTGCTTAAGTAGAAAATCTCTGTATTAGCTGAAAACTAGTCAATTACAATAAGCACGGTTTTGCAAAAAATGTCCAAATTGTACTAATTCGACCTCCTGGCCTTTAATAGACCTCTTACAACATGAGATGATCTTCCTCTAGGCTAGATACATCGAATTTTTTACTCCTTCCACCTTTCATAACCATAAGACATGGAATTTATTACAAAAACACACCTAATCTGTTTAAACAATGCTATTCCAAAAAGGACTCAAACTACTTATTGCTATCTATATCAACCTTATCTATTTAAATTTACAACATTGACAAGTGTATCATCACATGGTCAAATATGGATGATGGGATTCAACTCTTCATGACCATATTGCTGACCTCCACCAAAATAGGAAACAGTCCCCTGTTTTATAGGCATAAAGTCTTGTGGATTCTTTAAACATTCTGACCATCATGTATTATTTATTTTGAGGTCCTTAGCTGTTTGAAGTTGATTTAACACATCCCAAAACTCCTCCCTAGGCTCCAGTTGTCCAAAACCACCTTCAAAGTTGTTCAAAAGATTTGTAATGTATTGTGCTACGAAAACATAGTAGTTTTGTAGTGTCTTTGTAACATTGCTATTTTAACGCTTATTCTTCAAATTTTTGACTTCTTTCCTCCAATATTATCTTAATTAGCTTTTAATACATCCTCAATATCAAATTCAGCTCTTGATTAATTCTTTTACCCTTCCAAATCTGCTAGAAATGAGCAATAAAAGCTGCTACAACAATTTTGTAGCGCTTTTCTGCCTTTTTACACTGTCTGCGTTACGAAACTGCTGAGTGTGTAGTTTTTTCAACAATTTTCAAAAACGAAAACTATAGTTATGCCAAAAAAATTAAATGCACTTGTCTGCAACATCTAAGAACCATATTAACTGTAAAAACATAGTCATTATAGCTTACTTGAGGTTCCTTCTTCATTTTCACTTGATTTAGCTATTGGGTCTTCAATGACTATTATTTTAATGCCTCTACTCTTTAACTCATCTTGAATCAACTTCAGCTACTACTCTAGGTTCTCCACTTGATCTTTAAGTCTTCTATTATTAGCTCTCAAGTGAGTATTTATTATTCTGGCAAACTTTGCTTCCTTTATTGCTGGAACTTCCCATTTGAAAAACTGCTCTACACTACTTGGAGTTTCAGAAATAGAATCAATTTGTCCTTACCACAGTCCCTTCATCCTTTTAAATTGTGCTTTCTTGGCACTATGATTTCTAGCCCTTTTTCTCATGACAACAATTTCCTGATTTTCCAACCTCAATTTTTCCTTAAGATGTTGAAACTCTGTTTTCTCTATCATTTCTTCTTTTCCCCTCTTTGTTTTGCTGGCTATATGCTTCACTGTAGGCTATGAGAGATCAACAACTTCTTTAGGAGATTTAGGTGTCTCAGTGGGCTTATGAACTTCCTTGCTGCCTTCCTTCAGTTTCATAGCATGCCTAGCCATAGGCTTTCTTTCTTGAAAGATGAAAGTTGCATCTTCCCCAATGAACTCTAGATTTTTGGCAGACTTGGCCTTTTTCAGCTTATGCTCATCTTTCCCAATGAACTCAGCTTGAACAATGGGTGTCTCCTCTATGTCAATAGCATGAAGAATTTCCTCTAGATTTCCCTTTGCTACTGGGCTATCCTCTGTAGCAAATATCTTTCCTTTTGATGCTATTTCTTGGCTTCTAGTTACTCTTTTGATTTCCTACTTACTGATAGCTTGTTTCTATTTTGCATTTTTGACAACCTTTGACCTCTATTTTGCAGGTGGTGGAGTTGGTGTATTAAGCATTTGTAGTTGCTCTGTCGTTTTCTCAGTTTGTTTCCTTGGCTTCAGTTTTACAAATTCTTTTGGTTTTACAGCCACAGGTTGACTTGGTTCTGATGTTGGTGGTGATGGAACTCCTTTAGCTTTAGGGGTTCTTGCAGGGGTTAGGGTTTCCAACTCAAAACCATTTATAAACAAGAAAGATGACCAAATCCTTCCTATCTTCTGAAGTTCATATAAAATCTATGACTTCATTAAACCATGATGAAACAAGGATGTTTCACTCCCTTTAGACTTCACTTGCACCTTATCAGCCATCTTTTCAATACTCCTATGTAGATAAAAAGGAAAATCGAGTGAAATCTTACCAATGAAATGCAAAAGCAACTTGAAATGATGTGAATAAACCTTGTAATATCTACCTTCACATGTAAAATAATTTTGTATGTTGAGTAACAGCTTTGAATAAGTGTCTTTGATGCAGCCTCTAGGGATAGCATTGTTAAGGTCCATGTCTGTGTATTCAGACTTCATGAATTCTTTTCATTTCTCCATATCAAATTTGAAGCTTTTAAACCAAGTTTCTTGACCTCTTGGTATCTCTGTAACAATAGCAATGGTCTTTGGTGTAACAGATACACATAGCATCCCAACCTTAGTAGTTGTTCCATTAAAATTAACGACAAACTATTTGGATACCTATGGGTGTGAGCCCTACAAATTTTCACAAAACTACAAGCAGCCTACTTTTCTGAATGCCTCCATCACTGCTGGGTCTTCAGTTATTGACCTCATATCTTCAGGTTCATGCCTTAAGCACTTTTGTCCTCTATGTATTTTCTTGTCTTCTGCCATACTTTTCAGAAGACTTGTCAGCCTCGCTTGATAAACTGTATCAGCCTCGCTTGAATATATGTAAAAGCAACCTCACTTGATTATATGTAAAAGCAGCCTCGCTTGATAAATTTGTATCAGCATCGCTTAATATGGGTATATAAAACATTTGTATGAACTGGCCACAGGCTTGGTTTAACTCTTTAGAGCTTAGACATTTCGAATGGAGGCAAAAGGAAAACAAGAATGAACAATTAGGAAATATTTTGAAATTAAAAATGTCATCTCATAACTAAATGATGCCTCATTCATAACCTATAATGACAATGATGATTGCAAACGTGGTGAGTACATCGAATTTCATCATTACCTAACTCATCATACCACTAACTTACCCTCTCCCAATGGTTTTTGACATTTTCCAGCTTATCTGACAAGACAGTTATAAATCCGCACTTTCGTAGCGCCTGCAGTGCAACTTTTCATGTTTGCGCTATGAAACTATCAGGGTTTTCGTTGTGCAAAAAAAATTTTTTCAACGGGTGGCACTATGAAAACAATGTTTTTTGGCTAATTGAATAGTTTTGACCCAAAAATTTAGGAAATGAACCACAGATGAAAAAAATGAATATTTGACATGAAAGAAGTTTAAAAAGGACTTCATTTGAACCTAAGGATGAGCTTCAAACCATAAAAATCTAAAACCTACCCTTGACCAAACCTAAATTGACTTCTAAACCCAATTTTGAACCATGAAAATTTGTAACCTTGTCACAATGACGAGCTAAAATTTTTGGGTGATAACGGGACTCATGGAGTTTTCTTTTGTCCTCTTCTTCAAACTCTCTAAGTATGAAAAAGGACCGGTCTGTCACTGTCCTAAGGCTTGCTAAAACATAAAATAGCGACGTGATTTTTGATCATCGCAAGAATTGAGTTTCATTTATTGCTAGACTCGTTAATTATGAAATAGTGATGAATATTCGCCCCAAGGGTTGAATTATAGATCAAGCATATGTTATCCTCCTCAATCTTGTTAAAAAATAAAGAGGTACTGGTTGACAAATGACCGGGGAAAATTTGGGAAAGTGAACAGAACTTTTACGGTAGTAGATCGCTCTTGAACATGACACTTCACTCCATTATCGTGACTGTTTGGGTTGGGTAATCTTCTTGACGGTTCATTCATACCTATGGTTCATCATACCCTCACTTCGGTTTTGGGTCAATGCTTCCAACTCATCTCAGTGTCGCCGATATCTTCAAGAGAAGTCATCCAATGAATACTCATCATTCTGCAATACTCATAAACCTTCATTTTCATGACATTCATCCCTGAACATTGCTATAGCAAGTCATATTTTGTCTCTGAAATCAGTAACTCTTGTTTCACGATAAAATGGCTTCCTGTCGACATCAAATCATCATCTAGGAAGTTTACTTAGAAACATCATCTTCTAGTACCATGAGGCTTGTTACAACATCGACAAGATCCTCACTTCCATACCTTTGAACAAAAGACTTTTTTTGGTGTTCGACATCAAATCATCCATTCACGCCTTACGAAATGTACTGCAGTACCTTGAGAGCCATTAACATCAATGGTGGTTCTCTCGTGTTTGTTAACAGCTCACATCATTGGCCAGTAATCAAACAATGTCTTACCATGTTCAACTACAAATCATATATTCGTATGGCTAGACTTGTACCCGAACAATCGAGTGAATGAGATAAGACGACCCCGAATCTAGTTTCAACCATTCGGGCTACGATTTCAGGATTTTTGTACGCGTCATCTGTACGGTGACCTTACATACAGATCATCATATGAACATGGGCCTATATCTATAGGCATGACTGTATTGGGAAAAATTCCAGTGTAGATGACTTTCTGCACTATGTACATTTTATTAGATATTTTATGTGCTGAGCATGGGAATGCCTCCCGACAACGGTGATCAAGATGAAAATATCATGATGTAATGTATTGTAATATTGATGCAGGTCGCCACTCCACTTCAGTTCCAGCTCATCATATCATAAAGCATCTCATTCATAATATTATTATTATTTCGACTTCATGCTTTAGGGGGCAGCTATTATAGGTCAATTTTGGCATCATCACCCATGACCTGGTCAAACTAGACATCATCCCCAGGACCAATAGGGTCTACCATCCCCTTACATTTTAGTTGCTATATGCCCTAAGAGAAGAGCAAATCATTCATGGCTTCTATTGTGATATTTCCAAGGTTTGAAGTATATGTTATATCACTTATGAACTCACCAACGCTGCCTCTAAAGGGACTAACTACATTGCATATGCATCTTCCTCCATTCAAGGGTGCATTGCAATGCACTTCCCGACATTCAAGAGTGCGTTGGTCAATTGGTAGAGAAATTATCATTGTTCTGGAATCTCCACATGGCTGGTGCCTTCTAGAAGAGTCCATATGTGTCAAAATTCGAATTCAAGTGTCCATATAACACCTCTGACATTGGGAACATGTCTTGCCTATTATTAGAAAGTCATTCATTGAGAAAGTATCATCAATTTCCCTATAAATTGAGCACAGATCCTAGTTTTAGGGAAGGAAGAATTTTCGTAGAAAAATGATGTTGGATTCTCATTTGAGATAGTGAAAGTACTGATATGCTGCTGGTGTGATGTTGGATTTGATGATGCTAGGATGAAGCTAGAGTCGGTGACATCAAATCGATCATTAGTTGTAACCTCCCCTTTCTACTCTTTAATAAATATTGTTGTTCATTTTCCCATATATGTATCTGTTTATGTTTCTATTTTTCATGCAATGGACTCTTGAATGATATGTATGTTTCACATCTAATCAATTTCAGTGATTAAGATAATTAGGCATCTGTATATTGCAATATGTTTGATGTTCTCTGTTTATGCTTGCAGGAAACAATCTAGCAATCTGAGTTGGATTGAAGGCGACAGCAAAAGCGACAGAAGGAGAAGAAGCATTTGGATCACAAGTAGGTTCTTCTATCATTCCGTGTGTATATTTATGTTAGAGAAACTAATATCAAAGTCTTTCATCTGTTGTTCTAAGTGCCTTGCACCACACTTAGGGAATTTGATTTATTGGTAGATCACAATTCTGCATAACACAGAGTTTTAAGTTGTGGAAGATCAAAATAAAATATTTGTTGGTGGGAAAAGATCAACAGATCACATTGGATCTAGTTATTTCACCGAAAATGATGTCGATGGAAGACTGGACCAAGATGGATTGAAAGGATAATAGTGCAATATAATTGTGTCCCTCATATTCAAAATAAATGTTTCATGAGAAGCTATAAGAAAGGAATTGTGGAAAAAGTTAGGAACTTTGTATTAGTCTAAGTCCATGGTGAACAAATTGTTCCTATGGAAAAATGTATATAAACATAGGATGAAGAATGTAGACTTGGTCACAAAGCATCTAAATGCCTTTAATATTGTGATAAGCCAGCTATTATCCATTGATATTAAGATTTCAAATGAAGATAAGGGTATATATCAATTGAGTTATTTACTAGGCCCATGGGATAGTTTGGTTTTTTCCATAGGTAGCAATGCAATTATTTTAAGATTTGATGTGATCCAGGTGGATATCGGTGGCCTCTCACCTATTCCATTTGGACCCGCAACATCAATTCTTGCAGCTTTTCACTTCCAGCAGCTTACTGTTTTTAGCATGTTTTCTAGTCCTGCACACCCGTAGCCATTTTGGGGCATTAATGATCTAGGTGGATATTGGTGGCCACCCACCTATTCGATTTGAACCCCCACCATCAGTTCTTTCCATTTTTAAGTTTCAGCACAACTTACTATTTTTAGCAGTTTTTTAGGTCCTAAACTTCTGGAGCCGTTTTTAGGCCCTAAACGACATTTTTTGGGAAAACCAGGAGCAACATGGATGACTAGTCCTCAGACAGATCTTTCTAACGAGCTATTGATCGCATCAAATGGAGATCGGATGCTAAAGTTATGTCCCCAAGAAGTTAAAATGCCAATTTACCCAAACAGGGCCCACAGTTTTGGCGCTTCATCTCCTAGGGTTAGGTTTTTGGATGTTTCGGATTTTACATTGTTTCTCAACAATAAATAGGCCCTCAAGCCTCATTTTAACACTGTTCAGGGGCTGGTAGCTGACACATATCTTCTTAAGGATACACCTATAGTACCCTAGCTCATCTATTTCTATTATGTATGTAATAGGCCTTCAAGCCTCGATGTAACACAGTTCAAAGGCCTACGTATGCCACATCTCTTCTCAGAGATACGCTACCAACACCCTAGCTTGTTTCCATTATCTTTGTAAGATTATTTGAGTCATTCTTTTATTAATAAAATGAAGCATTGTTTCTGCTGCATCTCTGTGCTTATCATTATATATGTATTTTGTTATGTTCCTGCATAAAATATGGATCAGTGGTATCAAAGCAGGGTCTGCTCTTTCTCTTTTTTTCTTTGCATGTCCCCAACGCGGTCAGGGTATAAGGAGTTCAAGCTTGATCGGGTTGACCCATCGCAAGATCAGCCTCGCAAACCCCGACGACCCCCCATTGCAGAAGGAAAGAAAGACGAGGGAGCAGAATATCCTATCAAAATCTTGTTCGAGGAGGCCCTCGAGAAACAAAGGAAAGAAATGACGGATAAATTTTTCCACATCCTTCAACGGCTGCCCACCGGGGGCACATCTACATCCAACACGTCCACCAACAGGTTCACGACATCCTAGACAAATCCAATACCAAGTTCAATAGAATTCCCCCCCCCCCCCAATGGAGGAACTTAATTCAATGGAGACCGTTGCTTCCTAAGGAGGGACGAATGATCCAGGTGGATATCGGTGGCCACCCACCTATTCCATTTGGACCTGCAACATCAAGTATTGTAGCTTTTCACTTCCAGCAGCTTACTATTTTTAGCAAGTTTTCGGGTCCTACATGCCCGAAGCCATTTTGGGGCATTAATGATCTAGGTGGATATTGTTGGCCACCCACCTATTCCATTTGAACCCCCACCATTAGTTCTTTCCGTTTTTAATTTTCAGCACAACTTACTATTTTTAGCAATTTTTCGGGTCCTAAACTTCCGGAGCCTTTTTGAGGCCCTAAACGACATTTTTTGGGAAAACCTAGGGTGACATGGAAGACTAGTCCTCGAACAGATATTTCTAACGAGCTATTGAGCACATCAAATGGAGATCAAATTCCAAAGCGATGTCCCTGGGAATTTGAAACACCAATTTACCCAAAAGGGGCCCACAGTTTTGGCGCTTCATCTCCTAGGGTTAGGTTTTTGGACGTTTCAGATTGTATATTGTTTCTCAACAATAAATAGGCCCTCGAGCCTCATTATAACATATTTCAGGGGCTAGTAGCCGACACATCTCTTCTCAAGGATACGTTGCTAGTACCCTAGCTCATCTATTTCCATTATGTCTGTAATAGGCCTTCGAGCCTTGATGTAACACAGTTCAGAGGCCTTTGTATGCCATATCTCTTCTCAGAGATACGCTACCAGTGCCCTAGCTTCTTTCGATTATGTTTGTAAGCTTATTTCAGTCATTCTTTTATTAATAAAATGAAGCATTGTTTCCGCTGCATCTTTGTGCTTATGGTTATATCTGTATTCTGTTGTGTTCTTGCATAAAATCAGGATCAGTGGCATCAGAGTAGGGTTTGCTCTTTCTTTGTTTTTCTTTGTATGTCCCCAACGTGATCATGGTATAAGGAGTTCAGGCTCGATCTGGTTGACCCGTCGCAAGATCAGCCTCGCAAACCCCGATGACCCCCATTTCTGAAGGAAAGAAAGACAAGGGAGAAAGAGATCCTATCAAAATCCTGTTCGAGGAGGCCCTCGAGAAACATTAAAGGAACGCGATGATGGATAGCTTTTCCCAGATCCTTCAACGGCTACCCACCAGCGACACACATCTACATCCAGCATGTCCACCAACAGGTCTGCAACATCCTGGACAAATCCAACACCAAGTTTAGCAGAATTTGCTCCCCCCCCCACCATAGAGGAACTTAACGCAATGGAGACCATTTCCTCCTAAGGAGGGAGGAATGATCTAGGTGGATATCGGTGGCCGCCCACCTATTCCATTTGGACCCACAACATCAATTCTTGCATCTTTTCACTTTCAACAGCTTACTATTTTTAATAGGTTTTTGGGTCCTGCATGCCCAAAGCCATTTTGGGGCATTAATGATCTAGGTGGATATTTATGGCCACCCACCTATTCCATTTGAACCCCTGCCATGAGTTCTTTCCATTTTTAAGTTTCATCACAACTTACTATTTTTAGCAATTTTTCGGTTCCTAAACTTCTGGAGCCGTTTTTAGGCCCTAAATGACATTTTTTGGGAAAACCGAGGGCAACATGGACTACCATTCCTTAGAGATATCTTTCTAACGAGATATTGAGCATGTCAAACAGAGATTGGATGCCAAAGTTACGTCCCCGGGAAGTTGAAACACAAATTTACCCAAACAGGGCCCACAGTTTTGGCACTTCATCTCCTACGGTTAGATTTTTCGACGTTTTGGATTTTACATTGTTTCTAAACAATAAATAGGCCCTCGAGCCTCATTATAACACAGTTCAGGGGCTGCTAGCCGACACATCTCTTCTCAGGGATACGATGTCAGTACCCTAGCTCATCTATTTCTATTATGTCTGTAATAGGCCTTCGAGCCTTTATGTAACACAGTTCAGAGGCCTGTGTATGCCACATCTCTTCTCAAAGATACGCTACCAGCGCCCTAGCTTGTTTCCATTATGTTTTTAATCTTATTTCAGTCATTCTTTTGTTAATAAAATGAAGCATTGTTTCCATTGCATCTCTGTGCTTATGGTTATATATGTATTCTGTTGCGTTCCTGCATAAAATCTGGATCATGATGATAGACTATCATCCATGTCATATGAGGAGATGAGATAGAAAAGCATGGAAATTCAGAACATAGATTCCTTATCTGTAAGAGGATGCTCCCAAAATAGAAATAAAATAAGTCCTCAAGTGGGAGATCTAATCTAGAGGAAGATATGAATCTCTAGGAAAAATCATAAAGGTATATTGGAGATGTCAAAAAGAAAGATATTAAAAGAAAGACTGTGGATCCAAAATTCAAGAGAAAGGGAAAGGATCTAATGAATTCCCTTATACAAAAGTAAAAAACTCCTCAGATGAAGGAGGGGATGTGTACTTGGCTTCTTCAAGTACACATGTAGATCATGAGGCATGGTTGGTCAACTCAATGGCATCCTATCATATGATTCCTCAAAGCGAGTGGTTTTTCGAGTAGGAAAGATACGATGGTGGTGATGTTTTCCAAGGATATGTATCAAGAAAAAATAATAGGATGATGAAAATTCAAGTTGAAGCTCATTGGTGTAAGGATTAGAATAATCCCTGGTGTTATACACATCCCAATATTGGTTATAAATTTTATTTTTGTAAGCAAGATGAGTGATGTGTGTGTAATAATCGTGTTTGAAAAGGATACTTGCAGGATGGTTCGAGGAGTAATGGTATTGATGAGGGGAGTTCTGATTGGAATTATGTATAAGCCTACTGGGAATCGCTATTAGTGATGGGTGCAATAGTTTTGTTGTTCTTGAGAGTGTGGCTGAACTTATATAGCCTTTGGAGAAAAGAGTATGTTATGGCATCAAAGATTGGGACATATAGAAGAGAAGGGATTTTGAGTACTACATGGTAATGGTAAGGTAGAAGGTATGTTTAATTTCTTTCTAGATTTTTATTTATGTGAACATTATTTACATGGGAAGCAAAATCATGTAGGATTCTCCTTTGGTGCTACAAGGGAAAAGGGAATATTATAATTGGTGCAGAATGATGTGTTTAGACTTGTGTGGATTCCATGATTGGGTAGATATGTGTACTATGTTTCATTTATAGATGGCTTCTAAAGGAATATATAGATTTATTTCCTCAATAAGAAATATAAATTATTTGACAAATTCAAAGATTTTAAGGCTCTTGCGAAAAATTATATAAAGAAGAAAATGAATATGTTGAGGACATATAACGGTGACGAATGAATTCAAAGAATTTTATAAGTTAGGTATAACAAGGAATGAGAATACTCCACACACACCTCAAAAAAGTGGAGTTATAGAAAGGATGAACATGATTTTGATGGATAAAGCAAGGAACATTCTTAGTGGTGTCATGTTAGGATAAGAATTTTAGGCAGAAGAAATGTAAATTGTGTGTTATTTGGTAAATAGATCACCCTCATTAGCATTGGATGACAAGAATACGCATAAGGTATGGGCTGCTAAGATACCCTCTCTTAAACATATCAAGGTATTTGGATATGATGTTTATGTTCATGTTCCAAAGGAGAATAGGAGTAAACTAGATAAGAAAAATAAAAAGTATCTATTTATGGGATATAAAGATGGGTGTGTATAGTTGAGATGTGGTATTTCGAGAAATCAAATATGTTGTCAAAAAAATTCTTATCAAGGGAGAAATCATTGAACAAGATATAGTTTGAATTAAAGGACGATGAACCAGACTTTACAAAAGAATGAGAATTAGAACAAAAAAAATCATATACTATGATATTGAGGAGACCAGTTCAAGAAAGGAAACATCAAGAAAGGTTAGACCACCTAATTTCCATTCAAATTTTTCTGTGTTTATTATTAATGGTGATACTAGAATGATTAGGGAGGAAGTAAATTCATAGGATGGAAAACTTTGGAAAAGAATCATGGTTGAAGACATGACATCCTTGGACAAGAATGAGGCTTGGGATCTAGTGGAGTTGTCACT
The DNA here is from genome assembly GCA_034641835.2 of Pinus albicaulis. Taxonomy (NCBI): domain Eukaryota; kingdom Viridiplantae; phylum Streptophyta; class Pinopsida; order Pinales; family Pinaceae; genus Pinus; species Pinus albicaulis. Next base: position 487,725,415 of record CM076578.1, read on the forward strand.
TTAAAGAAAGCTCATTGGAAACAAATGGGTGTTTAAAAAGAAGTTGAATGCAAAAGGTAGAGTGGATAAATGCAATAATTAGTTGATAGCAGAAGGTTATTCCCAAGTATAGAGATTTGATTGTGGAGAAATAAACTTAGGAGTTGTCTTTAATGCGACTTTTTGGAGTTTTGGATGCTGGAATCCGCCGAAAAAATTTGAGGTGAAATATTTATTTGTGTTATTTAAACTATTTTTTTTACTATAGAGATGGATTCAAAACCCTGAAAAACCCCTAAGGAACTTCGATTGTGCAAAGGTTACCCATCAAACTAGTGATTTCAATGAATTCCTATCAGATTTTAGACAAATTAGATGGAAAAAATCCACCGAAAATTTCCCAAAAAATCTTATTAAAAATAACTTGTTAAGCTTATTTCATAATAAAATAATAAAATGTTAAAGATGTTTCATTCATTGAGAGGAAGTTCCATATAGATATATTTATATCAATGTTATGAAAATACGAAAATAATAATTTATATGTTAAAATTTAAATATATAAAACAAAATCAGTGCAAAAATATATTGAAAATATATTGTAAGTAATAGTTTTAAGGATATGTATAGTTTATCCAAAAAAATTAATAAAGAGTCCTAGATTGTATGTTATAGAATTAGTTGAAGCTATCACATTGATGCGAGTTGTGGTGCTACACAGATTTTATGCCACGTGAACAAAGATTCATACCACCATATCAAGCACAATCATTTCTCATCATGTGAGCCTTATGTTGCTTTGGGTGAATCTAAACTATATATATTACTAATACCCACATATATAACATCAAATACTTTCGTTATATATATAATCATTTCACTAATGAAAATAAAACAAAACATATATTCTGAGAATCGTTCTTATAACCTCAAAAATCAAAAATTTAGAAACTATAAATAACGCCAACTTGTCGTAACATAAAAACTCAAAAATCCCCTACAAAGTTCGTGAAAATATCACCAACAAAATCCATATAAAATGAGAGAAATTTAGATTTGATAGGTAATTTAGATTTGAAACCTATCTAGAGCCCATAATTAAGCCCTATGATAAATTTGTAGATTTATCCCTATCTCCTACCTCACCTCTTCAACCTCATGCATGACCTCGGAAGCGAAGAATGCTTCGAGAGAGGAGTCTATGTTTAACTTTTTAGTTTAATTTAAGATATGAAAGGGTTAATGTGTCATCCAAAAGAGTGCCAAGCATGGTTTATTTTTTGGATTGGATCATTGATAGCGACACCATTGATACAATAGATCTATTTCTATCCATTTAAAATCGTATGTTAAAGACGCTTTGCACATCCCATTGGTGCAACGGGTTAGTTTTGCAAGTGTGAGGGTATCGGTCATATGTACTTGAGAGTAGCACCAAAAAAATAGGCATTTGCTAAGATGCAAACGTTGTCATCTTGAATTGAATCAACAAGAACTTTTCCCATAATATACGTTTTAAGTGTGAATGGCATTGGAATAAAGATATGATGTGATATTTATATAGGTATTTATTATCATGCTTTTTCTAGTATGTAATATAACTCAATCAATTGATTATGGAAAATTTTAGGGGTTAATATTTGTAGATGGGCTGATTTTCTATGTATTTTTCAAAAAAAAAAATCGCAAATTCTTATTTTTTCCTAAAAACGATTCATCCAAATTTTATAATAAAAAATGATTTTACCTTAAAAATCGCCAAAATATTATAGAGGCTATATAAAATCATTAGAAGTTTGAATATTTTTACTAAAATGTCACCAAACAATTTATAATTTGCATATTATGAATTAGTAAGATTCGCCAAAATTTCTAATATTTAAGATAAATTTCCATCCTTAAAATTTTCCCTGCAACCAATTAATATTGCACTTTGAATATAATTATAAAATATGTTCAATCGTTATCTATTTTTCCTTCTATATTTATAACACAGCTCAACCAACCAATAAATATTGCAAATTATACTTTAAATGTAACCATATAAGATGCTTAATCTATTTATTTATTATTTTCTCTTCTATGGCTATAGTTTTTAAAAGCATTAACATAAATGGTAATGTAAATGGTAAAGAATGGGATGCCAATTAACCCAATTATAGAATTAGGTCATACAAGAAATGGTTAAAAATGCAATGACAATTAACCTTATTGTTTATAATTAAGTCATAAAACTATTTATGAAAATAAAATGGGTCTATCAATTATATTTCTTTTTATTTTCACTGTTTTGATTCAAATGGAGGGAAAACATATCACCATAATTTAGAATTAAACAATAAATTATAAAATTATTATAACCAAAATTAAATTTAATATTACTCCAAATCTACTTTGATGGGGGTGTTGTTCTAGCTATGGGAGAGTTTTTGAATGGTGTATCATCCTTCCAAGTGTCATGTCTTCTTAATGGAGTGGCAGAGGGTCATTGAGGTGCAAGAGGAGGTTAATAATTGGGTCTGAAGCTTTAAATTGATAGTTATGAAGACGATATGGTAGAGGTACAAGGTCTGTGTGAAAGGAGGCAAGTTTTTCTCCTCGTACACCCTTTTTTGTTTTAAGTTGGTGAATATTCTGTTTAGCCTCTATTTTCAGCATTGACATGGTAAATTTCTCATGCATCTAGTGTGTATTAGGTCATGCAACATTTTTCAAGTGAGAATGTTGCAATTTTTCAAGTTTGTCACTTCTCCTATGCTAGACTAGTGTTATGGTTTAGGAAAGCTTGTCTTTTTATTCTCTTTTATTGGTTTATTAAAGGTTGATTTTCCATGTTTATGGTATTTAAAGGCGATTGCTACCTTGTGGGTAATTGTAATTATAATCATGGTGTTCACCCACTAAAGGTTTAGTGTTTGGGTCTTATGTGTCGGGGGCTTGGTTAATTGTTCTATTTCAATTTTGATTTGTTCACAGTCTGGTATCAATTGACAAACTTAAGGTTTTTGGGTATCATCATAGTTTCTTTGAATTCAAACTATATTTCAAATAATTCTATTGTTGGTTGTGGGGTTATGTCATGTTTATGAGTTGTAGGGTGACTAATTCTTTTTTTTGAATTTTCTCCTATTGTATGGCATTTGGGGGATGATTTGGTAGTTCTAAGGTTGAGAGTTCAAGGTGTTGTATATCACCCTTTTTATTATTTTGAAGGAAGAGGATATTTGCATTCTTGTTATCAGTGTTATTTGGTTGTTGCACTCATGCCTCCTAGGCAGGGGATGTGTAGTGGGAATGGTGGAGGAGGAAATGTCAGAACTAAAATAAGCTGACCTTTTTCCTATGATTCTATTCCCACCTTCTTTGATGTTATTTATTTGGAAGTTAGGAAGGAAATATTACTTTTGGAAAGTAAAGAGGTTGTGGACCAACCTTATCACTCATATTCTAAGGTGATGGGGGGGATATGAAAAGGGTACCAGAGCGTGGCATATTTAGGAAAAAAATGTTTCATTTTATGAATTCGCTAGCCTTACACTAACAAATCGCCACTCTGCTACGCTTGATATTGAAGGGAAAACAAGTGGATACCTATAATATATTTTTCTCACTAGATGTTGTCAAACGAATGATTTGTAATATCAGGTATTCTTTGGATAGTGTGTATGTTGTCAAGATAAATCCCCTCTACAAATAGAGGTGATATCTCTATCCCTAGAGTGGGTATATCAACACAAGATTCTTTCTAACATAAGATTTCTTAACTAATGCTTACAATGCAATGAGGAAAGAGACATACATACCTTTTTCTAATTGCTATCCTTGGATCCATTGATGGTGACCTCGATCCACAATCCTTGTAGGCCCACTTCCTGCTACTAGTGGCGCGCGAATACCTGTGGATTATTGAGAGCCAACAAAAAACATCATACAATACATAATAAACATAAAACTAGATATCTATAAGATCAAGGAGTGCTGTAATATTTGCATAAACATGTAGACATATATAGAAATAAAACATCAGATGTTATTATTGATAAATTACAAAAGGAGAGCTTACAACAAGGCCTTGATGTTGGAGGCATCCTTAGGTGAAAACTTGAGTCCTTCACCTAGCTCAAAAAAATTCCTTCTCCCGTGCACTTAGGCTTAATCATGATGCTAGCATGCAAAGAGATGAGAGTTCAAACGAGTCTGACAATGATCAACCAAGCTATAAAATTTGGGGAATGAGGGATGTGAATTTATATCAAGGGAGAGGAGGTTGGGAGCCCATGAAAGGAGGAGGAAGGCCCACTTTCTAAGGGATGATCCCACATGGATGAGATAAAGGCTCCAAAATGAGAGATCTCTACCTTATCATCTCTGTTCAACAACCAACTCGTTGTCCTTGAGCTTCTAGAGGTCAAAGCTTCTCCTCCATTTGAGGAAGCGTTGCTAGAAATGGGATCAGCGCGGTTTTCCAAGAAATTAGGGCGCTGACAGTGCTGGGCCAAAACTATGAAAAGGACGTCAGAATGGTCATGGCACCAGGAATAGCATTGACCTAGGAAATAGGAATTTGACTTAGTTTCTTCAGTAATCTTTCACAGATGTCTTCTTTGGATCTTCAAGGGGATATGTTAGCATATTTTTTATGATGGAAACATTGCACAGGATCTGTCACGGGGAATTTTAGGATCAGGGATAGTAAAATGAGCATGTTGACAAATTACTGTGTAAAAGATGCCTCCTAAAGCATGAAGGTAGAACAGGGGGTGATCGCTGAAATTATTTATGAACCAATGCAAGGGACGTAGACCACCTTAGAAAAACCTGCCAAATCAAACATTCTTCAATATATGACATCTCTCGTATAAATATGCCTAACCACGTGATGTTGCACTAGGCATCAAATGCACATGAACCCATGGTATGGTCTCTGCCATCCATCTAAAGAGATAATAGAAATGGATCTGCGGTATGGACACAACCATCCATGTAGATAGGATCATGTATACAATCATGAATACTCAATAAATCCTCACAAACTGGACCAAAAAGTAGACGTGACCCAAGTTCTTCATTGCAATCTCAATCGACCCAATGTACGAATCTAGCCATGCGAATAAATGTGTTGGCGTCGAACATGGTAGAAACCACCCGATTACGGTTCAATGATGAGAACTGTTAACAGGCATGAGAGAGACCACAAATAATGACGATGGACCTCAAGGTACAACAACACAATCTACAAGTGTGAATAAATGTGTTGAAGTCGAACACTTTCAGAATCATTCGATTGAAGGCCAATGATGTGAACCTATCGTCGAACACGAAGAACTTGCCATTGAGGCATGCAAGCTCCAAGGTACTGAACATAAGTTTCTAAATCACCTTTCCAAATAATGAGCTAAAGTCGACAGGAAGTGATTCGTCGAAGGAGGGCCATGATGATTCCCACATCATCGACACGAAACAAAAAATATCTTAAGATGATAGGAGTGATTCGGGATTTTAACAGAGGAGGTCAGATATGCAGAGGATATTTGAAAAAAAGGAATTCTCTTTAACATATTAGCGACACAACTCCGGAGTGTGGTAGCATTTGACTCAAATAGGATCAAAGGTCATGTTGAAAAAATTGGTAATCATATGAGAGGCAAACGGAATTGCCAAACCCATGGAGGAAAAGTGACAAATGTAAGATGTCCCTAACCCGACACGAATTGTAGATGAGTGTCATGTTCAAGAGTGACAAGCTTCCCAAAATACACATAGGATGTTCACTTTAAATTTTCCCACGTTATTTCTAACGAGTACCTCTTTAATTTTTATAGCCAACGTGAAGAGGATAGCATATTTTTAGCATGTAAGTTCATTCTTCGAATGAATCCATCCTAGTAAGTTTAACAAGTCCTAGGAAGGAGGAACTCGGCCTCGTCATGGTGACAACTCTTTTGTCATTTAATATTTAATGAGTCCAATGAAAGGGAAACTCAGTAACTTTTCACGTTTAAGGAGTTTGAAAAGAAACAAAAAGAAAACTCCATCATTTCCCTTTCCGTAAGTCATCTCTCGAATCGGAAAAGGTAGAAAACTATGTTCGAGAGAACCTAATCTTGACCATGTTCGATCAAGGTATTCCTTTTTCGTAAATATTAACTCTCAACCTGAAAAGGGGGTAAACGTATACTGAGATCACATCAGGTCATTCACTTTAACGAGTTCGAAATGAAAAGTACTCCACAATATTTTCATTTTTTGAGAGTCAAAAGAGAGTTGAAAGTTGACTCCAGGGGGGTTCATTTTTTGTAAACATTTAACGAGCCCGAAAAGAGATAAAATTCAACTCGTTTACATTAGAAACAGTCATCAGTAGTGCGAAAGTCCTATTCTGCACAGAAAAAACAAACATCACGGATATCAAGGAAAAATAATAAAATATTAGCAAAAAAATTTCAAAAATCTATAAATAGACCAAAAAACAAAATCATTTTCACCTTTATATTTTGAGAAGATCATTTTGTCAATTTTCCTCCAATGTTCAACTAGTGTAAGGGGTTGTTGGCTAACATTATGGCTAGTTGTGTATCATAATTATGTCTTGAATTACATATTGCACAAAGGTCTATCTAATACATGGTTTGCCAATGTATCTCTTAATGTATTTAAATGTCTTGGAATATGTTGATATGTGATAAAATCAAAATGACTTTCCAATAACCTAACACGCAAATACATACACAAAATTTGAGGATTGCACACAGAATAATTCTCATTCAATTTTAACACGACAAGTTGTGAGTCTAACTTAAAAACCAAATATCTAATCCCAAGATCAATGGTATCCGATAATAGTTCGATCACCATAATATACTCAGCAACATTGTTAGTTGTATGACCCAAACAAATACCTTGTAAATTAATCAACTCGTCATCAAGAGAAAAGAGTTCCCATGCTACAGAAGATAGGTTATGTGTGCTACAGCAAGCGCCATCAGCAAAACCAACGTAACGATTCAAAGACATTTGCAAACCAAGTGGAACACAAGGTGAGTAGAGGAAACATGTCTGCAAGGAAAACAATCACACCAAAAATCAGCTCAAAGCACACTAATGAATAAAACACTAATGTACAAAGTATCACACTTATGACTAAGTGTAATATTTTTTTTAAATAGAGCACGTTTCAGGGCTCAACCAAAGGATTGCCTTCATAATCATCTAGCTCATAGGCTCCACACTCCAAAACACGTTGAATGATATAGGGCCCATGCCACATTGGCTCAAGCTATCCTACTCCCAACTTATCATGGGCTTGGTCATAAAGTAAGACCAAGTCACCTTTAGAGAAGACATCAGGGGTGACATATTTGTCATATTGAACCTTAACTTGTCATTTCTACGCTTCAAGAAATAAATCATCAAGACTTCTGGTCTCGTCGAGACGCTCGAGGTACATCAGATGGTCCTCTTCCAACGAAGTACCAGGAAGTAGTTCGATAGCTAGCTTCAGGGAAGGAATCTCACACTCGATCGGGAGTGTGGACTGTAGATCGTATACCAATTGTAATGGTGTGAATCCAGTGGCAGTCTTAGCAGAGGTTTGGTATGCCCATAGAGCAGAGAATAGCATAAGGTGCCAGTATCGCTTGTGCTTCCCATTGGTCCGTCAAACCATAGTCACCAAGAACTCGTTGACAACCTCAACCTGGGCATTGGCCTATGGATAGTAAGGGGTGCAGTTATCGTGACGTAACACCAATTGAGCAGAGAGCTCTGTCATCATATGATTACGAAAATGAGTGCCATAATTAGTGACAATCACTTTCAGGACACCAAACCGAGCTATGACATGATTGAATAAGAATTTCATCGCAGTAAGACCTTCATTATCATATGTAGGCATCACCTCGGCCCATTTAGTGAAATAGTCAACAACAACGATGATATAGCCATGCCCCCCGAACAATCAAGGGTTACAGGTCATAAAATCAATGCCCCATTTCGCAAAAGGTTTGACAGTCACAACTGGCTGCAAGGGTGAGGGTGGGGCACACTCTTTTCGAGAGTAAATCTGGAAATCATGGCATTTGTGTACTGTGATATGCAGTCTTTAAAAATAGACAGTCAGAAATAACCTACACGAAGGATCTTTTGAGCGGTAGCGTAACTAGACATGTGGACACTACAAACCTCGGAGTGGCAGTCATTAAGAGCTTTCTCAACTTCCTCGAGATTCAAACAATGATGGAGGACAAATTCAATACCAGTGAGATGGAGGGTGTCTCCAACGATGTGATAAGGTTGGGACATATGGCGAATCCATCTTCTCTCAAAGTGCGATAGCTCTGGCCGAAAATTTTGGGTCTGGAAATATACAATAATGTCTCCGTACCATGGATCAATATTAATAATGAGAAGGAGAGTCTCATTGGGGATGGACTCAACGAGAGGGGTGGGATAATCTATGGTGGGAAGATCATATATGAACTCATCAAAGACCAAGGATTTCTTTGACTTAGCAACAGTGAATTCTAAGTCTAACTCTTGAAGGATACTAATCCATTTTGAGTACTTTCCCCCAAGAAACTGATGTGTAAGAATGTAAGTCATGGGGTTGCAATCAGAAATCACCAAGGTTTTTTGCTGGAGAATGTAGCGATGGAAACGTTGAACTACATGGACAGTAGCCAGTGTCAGTTTCTCTACATGAGCATAACGTGTCTTGGTATCAAAGAGATTACGGCTCAAGTAGTACACTGCATGTTCTTAACCATCATCATTTTCTTGAACCATCACCATACCAATAGTGTTGTCGATGGCGACCAAATACAAGCAGTAATCACTGTGATAATTGGGAGGATGCAGTAGTGGAGCAGTAATGAGGGCTCGCTTTAATGCATCGGAAGAGATATGAGAAATTTCATCCCATAAGAATGATATTCCCTTTTTCAATAAGTGCGCAAAGCCTTTGAAAAGCTCAACGTAATTCAGTATGAAACGACGGAGGAAATTGGCTTTCCCTTGCAAACTCTATAGTTGATGAATAAAAGAAGGAGGAGGAAAATTGAAGATTGTCTTGACTTTCAAAGGATCGATTCGGATGCCTTCGTTGGACACTACGAAACCTAGGATCCGACTGCATTCGATGCAGAAGAAACACTTATGAGGATTCAACCTAATATTATAGTGTCGACAGCGTAGGAAGATAGCTCTAAGGTGTTCCGGGTGATCTCGACGTTTCGTGGAATGAGTAGGAAGGTCGTCGAGATATGGCTGAACTATGTGCTTGAGTTCATGAAAAGCATAAGACATAGCTAGCTGGAAGGTGGCTCTGATATTGTTTAGGCTGAAAGGGATCTTTAAATAGTTGAAAGTCCTCGATGGACAGATAAAAGAGACTTTATGTTGATCAATTCGAGCGATGTTAATTTGGTTGTATCCATAGAAACTGCCCATAAAGGAAAATATATCACTCCCCGCACATTCATCAATGATTTGATTGATAAAAGGAGTGGAGTAATTGTACTTATGACAGGTTCGATTAATGTCACAGTAATCAACGCAAACCTGAATGGTCTCTTGCTTCTTATTGACAGGAACAATATTTGAGACCCAATATGTCAATGGTATGGGGTAAATAAAACCATCTTTAAGAAGTTTTTCAAATTCACCCTTTATAGCGAAAACCTTTCTAGAGTGCACAGGACAAAGTCGTTGGCGAATGGGCTTCGAATCCAAATATGTCATAATTTCATGAGCAACTATACTTGGATAAATGATGGGAATTTCTTCATATGACCATGAAAAGACATCGCAGAACTCCTGAAAAAGTTCTTTATAGGTCTTGATCTCATCAGGAGAACAAGACGCATCGATATGCACATTCTCGACAATCCCTATTTTGATAGAGATGTTAATCGAAATGGTCGGAATGATATTTCCCATGTTCCCTTCAGACAACACTTCATGAATCAAAGCCATATTCTGAAGTGGGTCAGTCGGTACTAGCGAAGCATGGGATTCTAGACAGGCAGAGATGTCAACTGGGATTGGGAGAAACGAGAAATGATGATGTCCATCATCTCATGGAGTTTCCTCAAGAGACATTACCTCCATGATACTCTCATTGGTGGGGAAAGTCTCATTCAAGGGATCATCAGATTCCCAAGAACCAAACCAAGGATACTGTGCATAAGTTTCTAAATAGGAAACCAAATGAGCATTGGTTTCGGATACAGCCTCAGAAGCCATGGGAATATCTTGATACATTTTCTGTGTTGGGCTAAGAGGCATAACGTCACCAGAATCTCGAGTTGGTTTGTATTGGGAAAAATCCATGAATCGTGACGAGACTAAATCATATTGACGGAGGTGACATTCGTAGGGGGGAGCGGAAAATATCCCATAATAAATGAGTCTTTGAGCAGACCCAGCCCAATGTTCTCATAAGGAGTAGTGGTCTTCTCAACATACGAAATGTTGCCTGCTAAAGACTCAGAGGGGAAGAAAGCCAACTGATCTACATTCACTATCTTCCCTTGATGAGGGAAACAGAGGACGCAAAAGAGGGTGGAGACCACAAAAACCATAGCATTTGTCCAACTACATCCAAGACCGAGATTATAGTTCAAGTTGTTGTCTACCACTTCAAATTCCATGGTTACCATTTTCCCCTCCAATAGGATGGGCAATGTCTTGAGAATACCGTATGGCCGAGAACCTCTACCATCGAAAGCTTCTAATGCATTTGGGGACTGACTCAATGGGGGAGAGCTGATGGATTTCCAACATGTGACCAACATGATGCAGGTCGAAGCGTCTTCATCAATGACAGTTCGATGAATAGTATTCCCCATAATGGTAACTTGAATCATAAAATCTACTTGATATGGGACGCAAGGAACAAAATTCTCTAGATCGAAAGTAATTAGACTAGAATATGAAGCATCAATCCCTCCAATAGCGAAGAGTATTGCCTTCCATTGTGATGGGCATGAATGAAGGACCTCCAAAGTCGACATCGCCAAAGGCGCTTGAGCCAAATCTTCTACAATATTATATTGTTGTGCTACTCTCGCATTCATATTGTAAGATGATTTCCGAAGAACACATTTTGGGGGTGGTTGGATGATGGAGTCAGTGCTCAGTCTTTCAATCTAGAGAGGACCAAAGGTAGGAGGCGTGGAATAGGAAGGGTGAGATGTAACATCTAGTTCCACAAGAGCCTTGGATGGATTGGGATAATATTTCATTCTCGTAGTGATGGCAACATATTGCATTCCAGCCATGAACACCTGAGAGGTTCCAGACGATTGAGCTTGATCTACCATTTGTGTCTTCTGGGAAGGGAATGGTTCTTTCAAAACAGTCGGAGTCTTGGGTGCGCCCTTCAGAAGATGAGAAACTTTGACACGCCGAGGACAATCCTTGGTGTAATGATCGTCATCACATATAAGACAAGGATATTTGGGCTTACGTGTTGAAGAATCACCAACAAATGAATTCTTTGAATCCTGTTTAGGGTTTTTGGATTTAGACTTGCCTTTACCCTTATTCTTACCCTTAAAGGATTTATCTGTTACAATAGACTGAATAACATTTGCCTCTGAGATTTTACCAGGATTCTTCTGGTTATGGGAAGGAGTATAGGGCGCAACGACAATAGTTGATTTAGACTTTGAAGAAGTCTTAGTCACACTACTATCAATATGAGCCACTGTCCCAATAACACCATCCACCGAAGGCATAACAGGAGACTAAGATGATGTGGGATTAGTCAAAGGATAAAGCGCATTAGGTAATAACTCATCTAGAGTCCTAGACTAGGAATGTACCAAATAGAGGTATTGAGCTCTAGCAATGACCTCCTCTTCCGTAACACATCCACCCATGGAAAGATCATTTGCAATATTTGGAACGAATGATTTCATAAACCATTCGGTCAACAATTGATCAAGGATATCAAATTTGATAAGGCGACGACGATGCCACCATTCATGAATGTGATCCAAGATATGCGCAGCAGTTGACTGCTTTAGCGAGGTGAGAAGATGGGTGTCAGTTTCATACCAGATAGGCAGCTGGAAGTGAGTGAGGAAATCCATGGCCAAGGAATTGAAATCAAAGAAAATTCCTCGAGGGAGCTCAATGTACCATTTGGCCGCAACACCGGTCAAAGTGCATTGGAAAAGATGAAGACGAATAGAATCGTCAACCCGAGAATTGGAGGAACACCACAAGTGGTATGTCATAACATGGATTTGGGGGTCTTCCCCATATTTTCCTTCGAACTTTGGACAATATCTTGGAATCTTTGTTGGAATTGGCAGCCAATGCAGTTGATGCTATATAGAATCATTTGCGAGCTTTGACACATCCGATAATTTCAACGTAGCCAGGAATGGCAAGGGCAGATGATGAAGTGAGAAAGGTTAGGGGTTCCAACATAATTGATAAGGATTCTACCCCTAAGAGGGCAGATTCTGACCCAGATATACATATTTCCCCCATGGCTGGTAAGGACCTTGCTGCAAATATTTCTGATAGGGAACTTGCTAGGGTTGTTGATATGACCCCTGTGTGAATTGAGGCTGTGGACCTTGTTGGACATGGGGTCCAAGATAAGGTCCCTGTTGAACATGAGGTCTAGTTTATGGTCCCTGCTGAACATAGGGTTCATCTTGCGGTGCCTGGTGAACATAGGTTCTAGGTTGAGGTCCCTGCTGAACATAGGGTCCAGCCTGTGGTCCCTGCTGAACATAAGGTTCAGCCTGAGGTCCTAGCTGAGCCTGCTATTACTGAGGAATTTATTGATATGAAGCAATAGGTTGAGGCCCAGACTGGGGTTGCTAGTACTGACCTTGAGAAAATGGTTGGTACTAAGTACCACGCTGATGAGAGAAAGGACCAGATTGACCCAGAAGGAGATTCAGACCAACTTGGGTGTAAGAACCAAATTGAGGATTAGTCGCAACAACACTCACCGAAGGATGGGGTTGTTGGATGTACTACTGAGATACGTCCGGTTGAGGAACATACTAGTATTGTACATTCGTCCTTTGAACATAAGGAATGTTAGGTTGTTGAACATACGAATATGCTATGTTCAATTGTTGAAGGGGCTGCTGAACTTGAGAATATTAAACATGAGGTTGTGTTGCCCCAGGAATAGACCCAGAACTCGGCTGCCCCCCACCCAAAAGGGGAGGTACATAGAGAGGTTTAGACTTCCCCTTAGGCACGGACGAAACCATGGATTTCCCGCTCAATGTTGGGACTGCAGTAAATAGTAGATGGAGAATAGGGGAAAGAGGATCCAAATGACACAGTCATTTAACCAATGGTGATCCTCAGTCGAGCAACAAGTTGAGACACTGTAGCCACATTCGAAAGGAATGGGCCAGAAGATGGAGGAATACCCATTGACAAAACGAGATCCAGAAATAAGAGTGTACCACTGGAAGCTCTAGAAATGAGGTTTCCCAAAGAGGTATAACCATGCAGGAGCATAGACACAACTTGACTAGACGATATTTCAGTTCCACTACCTAAATCATGAGGCGTGGATCCAAAAAACTCTCCCTCGGAGGGAAATACCAATGAAGAGGCTTCTGGGATATAAGATCCATAGGTTTCTTGAAGAGTGCTTTGAGGAGCGCTCAAGAATGTAACAACGTCAGCATTATATGCCATTTTGTCAAGAAACAACCGACAGATGGTAGAGTGAGATGCTACCAAAGAAGCATGAAAAGGGATTTTGGGTTGATCAAAAAGGTTGTAAGGTTGTTGAGGCGAGACTACAATTGGATCAAAGAGTGGATTTTGAGCAAAGGCTGAGAACTGTGTAGATGGTTCGGGGCTTTCCGGCTCAGATTCTTTCGATGTGGTCGAAGGATAGTCGTTAGGTGGTGCTTGAGATGATATGGGTTGAACACTGATGACAATTCCAAGCTCTTCTCCTTGCACTTCGAGGGGTCCAACCGAAAAATGAGATACCTCCGGAGGAGGTTATTGAGATCCGTCGGAGGAGGGAGTGGGCGAATTCAATGATTCAGCCATGATGACCATCCAAAAGAATATCAAAAAGGAATGAGGTGAACAAAATCATAATTTACTAAGGAATAAAAGGCAAAGAACTGCACGGGTGAGATGTTTTCATGGGCACTTACTTTTAGAATTAACAAAAATAATTAAAAAAAAATGTGATAGGCATAACAGTTTACCAAGTATCCATGAACTGCAATATACACCTTGGTGATAAAATGAAAGAGAAATGACCAAGGACTTAACATACAGCAGCCAATCTCCCCGAATTTTTTGTTCGATTTATCACGTCTACAAGGCGGCTGACTCGGTTACCTATGGAAAGCTTGAAACCTAGTGGTGTCTCCCCAAATATAAGTGACGGTATGTGGGAGTCCAGTCTGTAGTAGTATTGTTTGATGCTTAACCATTCGATGTGAGCGCCCCAAATATACTTATCATACATCAATATACTTCCATATGTGGGATGGGATATCACCCCCGGGTTGTAACACATACTATTAGTGACAACTCTTATGTTTAATCACACCAGAACACGTCTCTAGCCTAGACCACTAAATATTCTCGTTAATTCCAATTCTCCTTAAGGTAAATTGGGTTCATTTTAAGTTGATCTTGATTAAATTTTTAGTTTCAAGGCTTAAAACGAATGTCACCTGAATCCTTACGGTGCAGACTAAATGCAAGAAAGAACATTTCAATTTTGATGAATCCTAAACTATTTAGGAAAGAGAGACAAGTAAGAATGCACTCAATGAAGCAACAATAATGCCCCCCAAACTAGTTCAGAGTTACGAAATGCAATGCTTTTCAATTGAATTCACTTTTCCCAACAAATGCAACTTATTGAAAAATGAAAATGCTTTTCCTTTCACTAAGATGCACGAAATTGTTTTTTTTTATTTTTCACTTTGAAAAAGAAAAACAAATGAAAGAAATAAAAAATGCAAAATCCCTTTACTCTATTTCAATCGAACCAAACAAAAATCGCTTTAAATAATACACGAATGAAATTCTTTTTACTCTTCTTAAAACGACAAAGATAATCTAAATCAAAACAAAAATAAAATCACTTCCAATTCCTTTTGAATTTAGACAAAACACACTCTTCGAGACTTGCGTGCCAAATAATTTGTAATCTTGTGCTTGAAACTAAACCAAAGGGAAACAATCAGAGATGTAGATATGAACAAAGCATACACCAATTCACTTTGAAACAGGACAAGAACAATGCGACATTAGGTGTTTGAAATGGCGAAAAAATCCCAAACTTACAAACAAATCAAAGATACGACAAAGACTCACTCAAAGAATATAGGTAAGTCAAACACACAACAAAGAGATCACTCAGATCTCACAGACTCCTTCAAGGACCAAGACACATTGGAAACTTAAAAGGGAAACTCAAATTTTCCTAAGGTTGAGATCAATGATTATGTGCTAAGCAGAAGGGTGCTGAAAGGCCGATCAACGCGACTGTACTATATAGAATAGTGCTGCCAGCGCTACTATGCGGACATAAAGGGAGTTGGTCGCTAAAAAAAAGGAAAAAATAAAAAGAGTCTCACACAAACACCAAACCTGACACAATGAAGTGACTAACAATCTTTACAGAAGCTGACAGAGGCCTAAGTAGATTTAAATTTCAAAAATCGGTGAAACTGATCCAATATCAGTTTGGGGAAGGAGGACTTAAAAGGCTAAATCTCCCTAGTGGAGTTGCCAGTTTTGTTGTCAAGATAAATCCCCTCTACATACAGAGGTGATCTCTCTAGCCCTAGAGTGGGTCTAGCAACACAAGATTCTTTCTAACATAATTTTTCTTAACTAATGCTTACAATGCAATGAGGAAAGAGACATGAATACCTTTTTCCAATCACTATCCTTGGATGTGTTGATGGTGACCTCGATCCATGATCCTTGTAGGCCCTATTCCTGCTACTAGTGGCGTGAAAATACCTACGGATGATCAAGAGACAAGAACAAACGTGATACAATACATAATAAACGTAAACACTAACTATCTAGCAGATCAAGGAGTACCAAAATATTTGCATAAACATGTAGACAAATATAGAAAGCAATCATCAGATGTTATTATTGATAAATTACAAAAGAAGAGCTTACAACCAGGCCTTGATGTTGAAGGCGTCCTTATGTGAATATCTGAGTCCTTCACCTAGCTCAAAATAATTCCTTCTCCCGTGCACTTAGGCTTAATCATGATGCCAGCATGCAAAGGGATGAGAGTTCAGACGAGTCTGAAAATGATCAACCAAGCTCTAAACTTGGGGGAATGAGGGATGTGAATTTATATCAAGGGAGAGGAGGTTGGGAGCCCATGAAAGGAGGAGTAAGGCCCACTTTCTAAGGGATGATCCCCAATGGATGAGATCAAGGCTCTAAAATGAGAGAGCTCGACCCTATTATCTATGTTCAATAACCAATTCGCTACCATTAAGATTCTAGAGGTCGAAGCTTCTCCTCCATTTGAGGAATCACTGCCAAAAATGGGATCAGAACAGTTTTCCAAGAAATTAGGGTGCTTACAGCACTGAGGCAGAACTGTGAAAAGGACATCAGCACGATCATGGCACTAGGAAGAGCGCTGACCCAAGAAACTAGGAATTTGACCAAGTTTCTTTAGTAATATTTCAAGGAAGTCTTCTATGGATCTTCAAGGGGATATGTTCGCATATTTCTTGATGATGGAAACATTTCACAATATCTGTCATGGGGCATTTCAGGATCAGGGAAGGGAAACAAGCATGGTGACAAATTACTGTGTAACAATGGACTCTCACTTGGCTCACGTAGAAGGATTCCTGGTGAGTGACTCTACCTATGGAGACCTCACTAATCCTCTGGTTGATCATGGGAAAAATGCTACTATAATTTCCTCATATCCAGATTAGTGATGGTGTGCTTCAAAAAAAATTTTGTCAATTTTTTTTCATGCATCCTTCAACTACAGTTTTTATGGAAGTCTTCTCATCTATTTTATTTTGAATTGAACTATGCTAAAATTATTTTTATTGTCTACCTGATGCGATCTTGAACATTGTTTGGGCTCTTGCTTCCTTTCTTATGGATTCTTCAGTGGTGAATTTGGTTGCTTGTGCTTTCTATGCACTCTGGAGGGACTCTTGTTATGGACATTGTGTTTATGGTTCAAAGGTGGATCGCCCTCATTATTTTGTTGTTGATACAGTTTCAATGCTTCTTTGTGGAGTATTTTGTTTGCTCCTATTTTTTTGTGGAAAATAATTTTTTTCAATGCATATACGCCACTGGTTAAGAATTATTCTGTCTTAAGGTATGTTGATGATCGTTTTGTGTTGGAGACATTATATAGAGTTTTAGTTACTGATATTTATGTTATTTAATGTCTCCTCACTGTTTATGGACATATATGTACACATATTGGTGGATTTTTGAAGCGAAGCGTAGTTGTGCATCATTTGTAGAGGCCATTATGGAAGGTTGTAGCCCAATCTAGAGTGAGTGCTATATCTTTCATTGGCTAGTCTTCCCTATAATTTCATGGTGGTCTCGTTCATTTATGTTTTATGGCATGCATTTAATGTAGTGGGCTCATACACAGTCTATGTAGCCTTGAATATAATCTAGGTATGAGTTGTTGACGTGGTAGCTGATGTACTAATGAGCATCTTCTGTTCGAATTATTCTAATGGAGGTGTTTAGGGAGTGTTATGCAGAATTATGAATTACGGATAAAACATTCTTCCCTAAATGTGGTGTTATGCATTTAGAACAACAGGTTAAAGACTTTGCAGTTAATTTTCCTAACAATAAATAGACACACAGAACAGATCAAGTAACTTACTTGGAGTCCAAGTGCTTCCAATTCTCCTTCTGTCACTCTTGCTCTAGCTTCAAATCCAAGCTAGATCACCAAAATATTTCCTGCAAGAATGAAAACTAAACAACAAAGAGATTTCAATATACAGATGCCTATTCAATTTATTTATTTAAATCAATGAAACATGAACCATATACATCAGATAAGAATTCATAATATGAAAGACAGAAGCTTATACAGATACATATGTGGGAAAGTAAACAACAATCTTTATTAATGGATAGAAGGGGAGGCCACAACCAATTATTGATTTTATGTCACCATCTCCATCATCATCCCAGCCTCATCATAATGAACATCTCTCCAGCATCATATCACTCAAATCAAATCCTCAATTGAAATTCCACCAACATTTCTCTACTCAAATTCTTCCTTCTCAAGCACTAAGATCTATGCTCAATTTATAGATGAGCTGAAGGTACTTTTACAATCAATGAATTTCTAATAATAGGCAAGACATGTTCCCAAGCTCAGATGATCCAGGTGGATATCGGTGGCCACCCACCTATTCCATCTGGACCTGCACCATCGATTCTTGCAGCTTTCCACTTTCAGCACAGCTTACTATTTTTAGCAGGTTTTCAGGTCCTGAACTCCCGGAGCTGTTTTGGGGCCTTAATGATCCAGGTGGATACTTTTTTCCACCCATATATTCCACTTGGGGACCCACAACTGTCTCTTTTAGTTTTTCAGTTTCGGCACAACTTACTATTTTTGGCAGTTTTTCGGGTCCTAAACTTCCGAAGCTGTTTTGAGGCCCTAAACGACGGTTTTTGGGAAAACTGAGAGTGACATGGACTATTGAGTGCATCAAATGGAGATCGTATGCCAAAGTTACGTCCCAGTGAAGTTGAAACACCAATTTACCCAAACTGGGCCCATAGTTTTGGTGCTTCATCTCATAGGGTTAGGTTTTTGGACGTCTGGAATTTTCCATTATTTCTCAATAATAAATAGGCCCTTGAGCCTCATTGTAACAAATTTCAGAGGTCTATAGCCGCCACATCTCTTCTCAGAGATATGCTACTAGCACCCTATCTCTTTTTGTTTCCATTATGTCTGTAAGCATATTTCAGTCATTTGATTTAAATAAAATGATGTTTCCACTGCATCTCTGTGTTTATGTCTATTTCTGTATTTTATTGCATTCCTGCATAAATCCCACTAGAAAATTTGGCCAATTTTCCGACGGCCACTTCGTCACTATTCCGACACATATTCGTCGCAAGAGCGACAGTTCGAGGTCGGACAAAACGTGGTTAGCCATTATGTCGCAATTCCGACGCTTTTCCAAAGTGTCACAATACCGACACTTTTTCAGACATTTCCAAACAACCGTCGCTCTTCCGACGTTTCCAAAACCGTCGCTCTTCCGACGTTCCTAAACTATCGCAATTCTAATGATATTCGATCCGACGTTTTGGACGTCGCTCTTCCGATGTTTGTTAATTGTCTCTCTTCCGACGTTTGTATACTATTGCTATTCTGACGATATGTGGTCCGACATTTTCAACGTCGCTCTTCCGACGCCTATTAATGTGTCGCAATACCGACACGTTCCCAAGGTGTCGCAATATCGACGCTTTGCAGAAGCGTCGCAATGCCGACGCCAGGAAGAACTGTCGCAATACCGACAGGCATTTAAAAATTAAAAAAAAAAAATATAACGTCGCAAGACCGATGAAAAGGGAAAATTTCCATGGTGTCAGAATAACAACGCTTATAAGGCATCGGAAGAGCGACATGTATTAGGCGTCGGAAGAGCGACGCTTATAAAGCGTCAGAAGAGTGACGACGGGTTCAATTTAAAAAAAAAAAATGAAACTTTAAAATAGGACATAAATGGTTATAAAACCCATTTAAAATTATCCTTTATGCGGAACTTTACCTTCGTTCCCTTGCGGCTTAATCCTCATTAAAAGCTCGCATATCAAACGCTTTCCATGTCCAACTTAATGAATCCTAATTTTTCCAACCTCCTAAGGCAAATATAATAAACCACATTCATTTTTTGAACCTCAGCGCTTGATATTACAAAAGGGTCTGACTCTTTTAATAATATACAACCGTGCTTATTGCATCAACCATGGGTTATACATTAACACAACATACATGTTATATGGTGCTTCACGGGCCCCACATGTTCAACGCACAATTGAATTGTTTTCATTATAAAACGAATGGACCATACCTTGTCTATCTCCCTTGCAACTTGGTGCGCGAATACTGTTCAATTGTCCAACCTCCATATCGGAAAACGCACAATAATATCGCGTTTTTTCCCTTGCCTAACTTTAACACTTTAAAAAAACGCGATGGGGGCGGTATTACCCCAGTGACGTGGCGACATATTATAGGATCGTGTTTTTTTTAACCGGTTTCACTCTGGCCCAAAGGCTGCACGATGAGGGTGGTTTTGGTTTCACAAACCCACTCTTGGGTTTTGAATAGTTCTCAATCGGAATTTCACCATGGTTAATGTCATTAATCTTAATAACTCTGCCTTTTTAACCTCTAGGGTCAAGCCTCGAATAATATCGCTCAACTCACAATAAAACACACTAATTCTTCAATGGCAGAGTTGCCGCCTTCAACAGGATTTAAAGCTCTCTGGGCAGTCGAAGCATTACAAGGTTCACTCCTATGAAGTTTGTTTGAACACACAAACTCAAAGCCTTATACAAAGGCTTAATACCCTTGCTCAGTCAGAGAGCCTCTATAACCTCACTCTCGGCCTCTTACAAGGGTTATATACCAAATTTACACACTCCCATTAACCACAAAGGCTTGCGTTCAACCATGAATAGAGAGGGTTATCGGAGATTTAACACAGACCCAAAAATTAGACGCTCACCTACTGGAAAGGATTCAAATTCCACACAAGCTAATTATTCTTTGTTCAAACTTAATCTTTGGTAAATTTTAATTTCAATAAATGCAAAGCAACTTATCTTAATTTAAGTATGCAATTCCTTGAGTTGTAGCTGGGCTTAATGTAAGTTGTTCAATATAACTTTAAACATCAATGCAAACTAATGCAAAACGTATACCTTTTTTTAGAAAAAGAGATTCATTCAGAAAATACATCTTAAGCATAGCATTTTGATATTTACTGTACCAGATTCCTTCAATGGCTCTACCAAGTAATGAGGAATTCAATTGTCATGCAAGTCCCTGGCTTATATCATACATGTTCAGCAAAACCTTGTATCCTTCCCGAGACTCACTGAAATCAGAGTTTTCCATCAAGCTCTCTGCCCGAATTAGGGGCATGGAGAAAAAAATGAGTTGAAAGAAGAAAAAGGTATGAAAATAAGTCCTTAGGGGCAGAGAAATCAATCTTTATCTGTGAATTTGAGAGAGGACCAATGTTTGATGAAGAAGAGGTGGATGAGAGACAAGATAAGAGAATCATGTAAAACTTAAGAAGTTCAATCTAGCATAGAGGAGAAATGTCAATCCTAGAGGCATCAACAGGGGAAAATGAGCATCAAGTTTTTCAATCTAACTATTTATATGAGTGTTTTTTTGCAGGACTTGAATAATATGAAGCTGAACGAGTACAAGAAGCTGTCATAAAGGAGAAAGGCAAAAATTTGTCTCTTGAAAACAAATGCAATGCAAATAAAAAGTCATGGACCTCAAATAAACAGGGTAGAGGACCAACTGAAGGAAAGCTCCAAGATTTCAAAGATGGAATAGATGGCAATCAAAATTCTAAAAAAATTCTATTATGGCAATGTCAAATGTATAGAGATCCAGCCTAGTACAAGTCTTTTATGAACTATGGATGCATGTACAGAGAGCAATTGAAGAAGCATCTCTTATTTGTAATAATGATCTCAGGTTTCAATATGAAGATGAGATAAAGCAAATGAATGACAAGTCTAATATGAAAAGGTGTATAACATACTTGGAAAATAAACATACAAGAAAACATCAATATGAACAAAAAACCTACTTAAGAAAAATAATATACAAGGATGTCAAAGAAATGAAGGCCAAAATAGGGGACATGGAGCTGAATTCCAAATAATTTTTTCAATTTTCAGAAGTTGTAGGTCAAGAACAGGGTAAAAGACACATTGATAAGCTTCAAGAAGGATCCAGGAACTATAAGACAAAGCAAGGGAAAAGGAAGTTGCTTGAGGATGTTCTTAGAGACAAGATCATGGGTTCATATCAAATTAACTGACTCAGAATAGCTACCCTATATCCAGATGTGTTGAGGAAGGAGAGGGGATTACACAAGGATTTCCTTTCAAAACAAAAATCCATTGCTACTGTAACTATACAGTACCACAATCAACACTTTGCAACAATTAACCATGTGCTAATCTATAATTCTAAACTCGAACACATATGCATGAAAGAATTAGAAAAGTGCAATAATTTTTTCCATCCTTATAGTAAGGCTTTATGTCAACCAAATGGTAAGCCAACCAACTAGTCCACTGGCATGAGAGAAAGAAACTTTTCTTCCTAGTGGAGGGAACTATCATGGTGGTGCCAATAAATTAATGTTTGTAGTTCGGGCAGGTTTTTCACAGGCCTAAGTGTCTAGGCATGCATAAGTTTCCCATAATTAAATAATTTTTTAGCATAATTTCAATTACCTCACTCAAGCCCTGTGCAGCTCCTGATCGCTCAACATTGTTGTTATCTGATTTCAGAGTCTCTAGTAACCAAGGCACCAGATCCGGGAATTTCTCTTCACCCATGCCCCTTATGAGCGACCCAAGAGCTCTAGCTGCAACAACATGTACTTCTGGTATAGGGTCTGCAAGAACCTGTGCAGAATTTAAATTAATTAGAAATTTCTGAACAAAATATCTCAATAAGACACATACAGGGAAAAATATTCTTCCAATATCTTCTTCACTTCAGGAAGCATCAAGCTTATATATGGTAGCATATCCTTTGGCTCTGTTACCAAAGAACACATGTTTCCAACAATCTGGGTTGCTTTCTTTGCATGTATCTGCACTTCTTTCCCTAAGACCGTGGTGGACTATAGGCACCAGCAATGCTAGTGATGGAGCATCAATAGTACTGACAAACGTTGTCTGCAATGATGGTACGAGATAAAGGAATACAAGATGTTGGTAATAAATAAAAAACATCAAATCTCGCAAAAATGGGTATAGAAGGCCTGACACAAAACTTTAAAAATACCTGCAGAAGAATGTCAAGGGAATGCTTTGTGTATTCATTGGGATCTGAGATACTCAAGAGTAATGATGAAACTAGTGCAGATATTTTAGGGTTCTTAATTACACTGCGTGCGCACACAAATAATATTATTCGTCTAGACAATCAAATGTTCCATATAGTAGGGTTCCAACAAGGGGGAAAAGGCGATGAAGCCAAGTGAAGCTTAGCCATTGTAACGCCTGCAACGAGCGATAGCAGTGCAGCTTTTGTGGTAAGGTCTGATCAGGCTTATAATCTCTCATAGAGGCCACTGTGCATTTTTTTCATCAGATTGGGTTGGTAATGGGTTGCAGTCCTAATAGAACAAATTACAAGAAGACCCATGAGACAAGATCCTGAAAAAATCTAAAATGCCAACCAAAATTCTTGTTGTATTGAAAAATAAGATACCTGTTTTTGGAGTTGTGGAGTTGAGAGAAATGCAGAGATCCTCACACTGTCCATGGTACCAGATCTATGAGCACGGTTGGGGGCAAAAATCTCTCGCATCCGTCCTCCGAACCTGCAATAGTATCGCTGCATCCTTCCTCAAAACTGGTGACAGTATGGCCGCATCTTCCCTCCTTCCCTAGGCAAACCATGCAATCGAAGGGAAATGAAAGAGGGAAATTAAAACTTTTGATATTTGAAAATTTTTGACATTTTGAAATGAAACACGTGTGTTTTTTTTTAATGCCACTTAAATTAATTTATAAATATATATATTTTTAATAATTATAATAATTTTTAAATAATTAAAATAATTTCTAAATAATTAAATGTTTATTTATTTTGATTCTTTAAAAATATTTACAATAAAAAAAATAAAACATATTTTTTTGAGAAGCAATTAAAATTATATGAGTGAATGCTAGCTATTGTAACAAATAGACTTGAAGATCACCTTCTCTGTAGTAGCCATCATTGAAAGACGTTATTGGAAGCCAAATCAATACTCTTGATAGATTCTCTTTCCTTTTACAAGTAAGTTATCCTCTATGCTCTATGTCTGCAATCCAAAAGTCTATATCCTAATTTGAGACTATGGTCTGAAGCATCTTTCCAAAAGTCCTGTAGGTTGAATCCTAAAGGAATCTAGGACCAAGACTGAAAGAATAAATCCTACATCTCTTTGAAGCTAATCTCTCAACCAAGTTACAGAAACACGCACTTATGATGACACCAAACAGTTACATGTGACTATACATGACATTCGATACAATATTATTTGTGATTTATGGAAGAAGATGAAAGAATATCCAATGAAGTTTGAAACCTCTTAACCATCTACTATAACTTGCTCTTGCTTAAGGTTGAAGGTCAAGTTTATGATAATCATCTTTAAAAAAGGATAAATATTTTATGGGCAAATGAAGGTAGAAAATGAAGAACAAAATTTGGAAGAGTACCATATACATGTGTGATCTAAAGTATCAAAGATCATATGACAATAAATTTGTTGAAGCATCTAATCTCAGAAGATTGGGAGAATTGTTTACAATAGAAAAACAAAAGAAGCATTCATGATAGATATGAACCTATGACTTCTTTGGTGGCATTTAAATTCTTAATGGTATTATAGTATACTGAATTTTTGTGACACTTTGACATACAAGTTTTGAAATATTTGTGGGATTATGCCTATGTGGTAGTTGATTTCTATGACATATCTCTCTCTTTATATGATTCTTTGTGGCTTGATTCATTGTGCTAAAATGAATGTCAAAAGGTACATAATGATGCAAATTTTAGAGACACATTTTAAATAACACAGAAGTAGCCCTCGCTCAAGTAAAACCCTATTATTTGAAGATACATGAAGAACGAAGTATTGTGCAGAGGTTTGATGATGCAGGGGCATTAGACACTAACCAGAAATGTGGAGGATTTTCCACATGTTGTGGCTAGAAGGATTCAAAATTATTCAAATTGTAACAACAAGGTGTCAATACCTTAGCTGTCTGTTGCTTTTAGAACAGTTAGGGTCAGTCTAGAAACCGTAGAAGTCAAACAATTTTGGTTTAAGTCCATCTGTTCAGTTTCCACTGTTAGAATATGATGTAATTATTCTTTTAGGTTAAAGAAATAAAACGGTCCCTAAAGGAACCGAAGACTCATGTAATTGATTATAAATTGTAGCCCTGATATGGTGAAAGGGGGATTTTGGCAGCGAAAGGTTGAATTGAGAAATTGTATTCTCTGTTGAATAAGTTTTAAGCCTGATTGTCTAACTTTGCATGTGCTATTGGCATTCTCCGATGAATTACTCCTTTTAAATTATGAAATATATGTATAACTTGAAGAAAAAAAATGTTGTGTTAAATCTCCTATAGCCCTCTCTGTCTGTGGTTGAGTACAGGTTCCCAGTGATAAATCCGAATGTGTTAAATTGATATAGAAACCCTGTATGACGCCGAGAGTGAGTCTGTTGGCTGAACGAGTTTGTAGTGGTTCTCAGCCAAATGAAGAATATTTAGTCTGTGTACAAGGCGCTGAGCTCTGTGTGCTTAGACCAGGATTTATATGAGTGAAACCCCTGTTATCCTTCGTTTACCATAGAACTTTGAAATTCTATTGAAGTCAGGAAAATAACATGTTTTATGGTGAGTTGAATGATATTATTGAGGCTTGACCCAGAGTTAACAAGGCGGAGTTATTACTTTTAATGGCATTAACCATGGTGAAAGTCCGGTTGAGCACTGTTCAAAACTCGGGAGTGGGTTTATGAAACCAAAACCACCCTCATCGTGCAACCTTTGGGCCAGAGTGAAACTGTTTAAAAAAAATGTGATCCTATAATATGTCACCACGTCACTGGGGTAATACCGCCCCCATCGCAGTTTTTTGATGTGTTAAAGGCAGGCATGCAAAAAAACGCGATATCGATGTGCGTCGTCCAATCAGGAGGCCAACAGATCTGACGAATATCATGTAGTCAGTAGCACAGAAGTTAAATCCAGGTAAATACCGGTGGTTTTGTGTTAATTCAACATTTATTTAAATTGCGTTGGACGTGTGGGGCCGGGAACCACCATATAATATAATGTTGTGTTAATGTATAGCCATAGTTGGATGCTATAAGTGCGGGTGTATATAATTAAAAGAGTCGGACCCCTTTTTGTAGTGTTAAGCGCTAAGGTTCGAAAAATGAATGTGGGTTATTATATTTTCCTTAGGAGGTTGGATAAAGAGCTTTGATTCTTGGGCATTCATTCGATATTCATACAAAGGAAAGGCTCCAAAATAAAATAAGTAAAGCACTTTACTTAAAGGGCCAACCTTATAATAGAAGGTATATATATGTATGGTAATGCGCGCTCAATTTAAATTATCAAATGACAAATACATATTCGGGTTACAATAAAGTTTGGATAAAGTAATTATTTATCAATTTCTATGAAATTGATAAATAAAATTTGACAAAGAAAACAAAATAAACTTCCTTGGTTTAAGTAGAAGTTGTGTTAAGTGAAATTGTTGACACAGAGAGAGACCAACGCTCCTTAGTGCTCGAGTTCAAAAAAAAATTTGTTGTCATTTGAAGTATACTCTTTCTCCAAGTTCTATAACCCTAAATTTGTACTCAATGCATCACCATCTCAGATCTAGTTCTAGACCAAGAAATAGAACTAGTTCCAGGGAAAATTTTAAGAAGCCCCCTAAATTTATATATATAATAAATGGGCGAATCTCCATGATACATAGGAAAAATGGAAGGCGATTTTATTAATAATATAATATTTATATATAATTTTTTGGCGAATCTCTCACGAGATTATACTATCTTGTAAAATCATGGCGAATCACCAATACAAATGGCGAATCACTACTACAAAATGGTGAATCGTTGTCTAGTGGAGTTCGGGGTGTTGGTTCCAATGAATATATGGTAGTTGATCCAGGAGTAGAAGGAAGAGAACCACTAAGACCAAGCATGGCACATGGTGACTCATGAGGGAAGTAGTTCTCGTGTAGTTTGGAAAACGCGTTCTTCTAGTGCTGCTAAGCGTAGTTTTGTTTCTCATTCTACTACTAGCACTGATATTTAGGTTGGAGAGGAGTTTGAGGAAGCATGGAAGGTAGCAGTGGTGAAGAATTACAAAGAGTACCCCATGATGGGCTCCATTTTTCCCTTTGGTATTTGTGCCTGCAAGATCTTATGTCCATTGAACCAACAATTAACCGTTAAACCAACAATCAACTTGACTGAGTTTTCTCTAAGAAAAATTTCTTTAGTGGTTAGTTTCCAATTGGCCAAGTTTCCTTTCGCTGAATTATTCTAATGGGACCGAGTAGCAGGTTACAGTCATTGTATTTTTCTTTGTAAATTCCCTGTGGGTCGAAACCTTGATTTTCTAGATTAATTAATGAAGCAGAATTGTGTGGGTCTTTATCTGTTGTAATGTGTGATTGATCTTTCTTTGATTTTATTTCCACTCCATATAAATTTTTGAATGTTAAAATACCAATGATTTTATTTTTCAAGAATTCAGAATTTATTTGGTTAATAAAATAAATTGTTGGGAATAAATAATTGTTGCGAGAAAATAATTCTGGGCTAGTATTAGGAGTTTCAACAGATTGTGAGGGCATTGGTATGGTTTTGTACAAAATTGCAAACATGGCATGCATCCTCAATAGGAGTTCCTATCCATGTCACATTCGAAGCAATAGATTTAAGTGCTAAATTCAAAGAATGCATGATGCAAGGCGTCGAAAATATTTGTGGATATTTAGGTTCCACAATCATGTCTTATCATTGTAAATAGATGCATTTTTGTAATAATTTGCACACAAGAATCAACACCTACGTCTTTAATAACTTTCACGAACAACTCACCTATATATTGTGCATCCTTGTATTTTCCAAGAACATCCACTGCCTTCAAGAAGATTGGTCCATTCAAGAAAGCTACCATGAAGTTGATGAGTGGATGATGTGCTACATCTGTCCATCCATTAGAAATAGTACTAACACCAGATAAGGGCTATGATGATTCAATAGGCTCTACCATATTATCCACCTCCTTCTTTGCCTTTACCAACAATGTGGTTCTAAGCTTTTCTAACTAGGAGGCATGTACCTTGTATCTCAACAAATTAAGGTGACTGTGCAACATTAAATGAGATGAAGTTGAGATAAAAGAAAAAAACCCAATGGTAAGATCAATATCCTCCTTCCTCACTTGCTGGATTATCTTGTCCATCAACTTCCCTCTTTTTTGTTGCTCAATGCACTGCCACTCCTAGATGGATAATTATTTGATGATTTCCTCAAGATTGGAAGAGGATCCTCATTCTTGGTTTTCTTAGATGTTGCTGCCACTAAGTCAACATTGGCCTGTCTTTCCAATTCTTTTCATTTGGATGCACTCACTTCTGGACATGCTCCAAGTACACAAGGTGTGTCCAACAAATGGCACATAACTTGGAAGGAAGTGATCTTAAATTGATTAAGGAGAAAATTACACGTCCAAAGAACATTTCCTCCGCCCTTTAGTTTGGCCCTAGGCCCTTGCTATCTTGTAACATGCTTCCACAATGGACACTTTTGCTCCCGAGCCCACAATTTTGCTAAAATAATGTATTTTCAGCATTTGAAGTTGTTGTTGCAGCCCCACTTCCAACAGATGGAGCACGAACAGACTCTGAAGAAAAATGAAGGAGGGGGACAACATCAACGGGGTAATTACTCCCTTTCCTCTAGCTTCCCTTGGTGATTGAGCCATGATTTTTGCGAAATGAAGAAGACAATGGACTATTGTAGGAAGAAACTTGAAAATTGGTGGACAAATCCATTTGCCGAGCACTTGGAATCCTTTCAGAGGAAGAAACTTGAAGATTGGTGGACAAATCCAGTTGCCTAGCACTTGGAATCCATTTGTAGGAAAAAACTTAAAGACTGGTGGAAATCCACTTGGCCAACACCTGTAATCCCTTCTAACACTGCACAATAAACCTCAGTTGCTGTGATAGTCACTGTGCCTTAGTTGCTGCTCAGAGATTGTTTGTGACACTTGTTTGAACCCTAAGTTTGAGGAGGCTTAATTTTTCAAGCTTTTTTGAGTACAATGTACAATATTAATTTTTTCTTAGATGTAGTGCCAAAACTTTACAACTTGTTTTTTGGTGCTCTGGGGAATCAGACACATTGTGTTTGCAGTAGCAACTTAGGTTTTACATAGATGTCCTGTATTTGAAAAACACTGTTGATATGATGAATTCGGAATGGCGTTATGAGAGGTATCGAAGGCAATCCTTCAATTCGACTTTGGTGAATGTTGGAGTCAAGCTTGGGAGTTGTCAGGTTCTCTCTAGCAATGGGAATTGTGGCATTAATGTAGCTGACTGTGACTAATTACAATTGATGCATTCAAAGTGGTAGTTATAAAACATATTAAAGGACAAGGGAATTTAGGCATTTCAAATAATTATGGGTTCATTTTCAGTGCATTCATGTAGACATTCCCTCGTGGAGTGGAAGTTCCACCCGCAATGGGTTTAGTAATGTCTTATAAATTGTAGAACAAAAGCACCATGAGTTTTCTGTGGCAGAGTGTTTCTAGGAATATTGGGAGTTGTGTCAGAAGTACCAGAGGTATGTGTGTATTGTGCAATCCATGTCAGTTTGAACTTCATATATTTAAGAGGGAGCATTGACCAGTGCTTCCCTGGGAGTTCCACATCGATATGGAATGTATACTTGTCCCTTTGGGTTATCTTCCTCCAGCAAAAGTCCAGATCAGTTATAGTTGGTCTTTTGTACAAGTGCTATTTTCATGAGTTGCATTGATATGTTGGTTTAGTCATTTTTTATTAAAGCAGGTAAGCTTTGTCTTATTAACTGCCCAGAGTTAGTCTGTAAGTTAGTTTACAATCATAAATGTTGGTTAAATTTCCAGCTAATGTCATAGACGTACTGCCTTTATACACATAGATACAAAGGCAAATAGTCTTAGATCAAATTTTGGGACTGATGACTATGTATTGCCTACAGGTACAGCTGGAGTGATTTTGTAAATCCTTGTATATTTAAGTTTAGCCGTCCTTGTTGGTGTTAAAAAAAAAAAAAAAAAAAACAAACAAACAAACAAACAAACAACTTTGTATGGCAAAAGCATGTGCTTGGGGCCAAGAAATGGTTATATCTAGCCTACTCGTCCAGCAGAAAGTGATTCTGAATAAAGATGCAGTGGGCAAGATCACTTCAATCATCCATATTAGTCCCCTAGTATCATGTCTACCCCCAGTGTTTTGTGCAAGTGATGATTTTGTATGGCTTTCTATGAGTGAATTTTGATGTTGATGTTGGAGAGTAAATCTTCTTCCACCAAGTATCACATGCAGTTTTACACCAAATATGGCATGCAGCATTCTAGAACCACTCTAATATTTTCTTAGTCTAGATGAGGATCCATATACACAGGTAGATGGTCATGAGTTTACTGCCGTAGTTCTGGCCTCACATAGTCTGCATTTGCTGTCACTGCTATATCAACAGTAGGACGCAATTTTGCACAGGTCTCTATAGCATTGTGCATAGGGTCAGAAAGGAAGTTACTTATGAGATCTCTGTTAATGGGTGAGCCCGTATCAACAGCCACAAAAGCCTACAGAGAGAATGTCTTGTCAGCCATACATAAAAACATCAACCATGCAATGATACAACGAAGAAATAGAAAGGAAGTTTGCATGCAAAGTTAAAAAACTGGCCTGTTGAGTTAAAATATAGTCAAATCGAGGGGCCCATTTTCTCGACCCAAGCCGTGTTGTTGTTGAGCAATTGTCAACCATAAAGGAAACACCACGCGCATGCATGAAAGGATTTAACGAGTCCACAGCTTCAATAACACTCTCATTAATAATCTCTGAGTACGAATGACCCTTCTTCCTCAAGATCTCAATCTGCAACCACAAATTCAATTGATGGATAATCTCTGCAAGGTTAGATACAAAATAAAAATAAAAATGGTTGTTACAAATTATACCCTAGACTTCTTTCCAGCAGAATTACTTTGAATTGAGGACAGACGGTAAAATTTGTTGGCAGATTAAAGACATACTCATACATATTGCCAGAAATGAATAATTCATACCAGATTTATATAGACACATTAACTTAAACATCCAATGCCAATGTCAGTGGAAAAAATAGAAAATCTAGCACAATCAGTAATGCTCAGCAGCTTATAGTTATCACAGAGAAAAACATTAAGAGGAGCTGCCCATGTTGAGAAAAGAAGCTCAAGATGACAAGTCAATGGAAGCAAAATCCCATAACAGTAATCTCAAGACAGAAAAGCCCCAATGAATTTTTAGACAGACTGAAATGCCTTGGAGATGAACATGACGATGACCAGAAAAATAAAATTGATGATTCCATTTAGGAAGGCTTTATAATATTTAACCATGGGTCAATGCAAGTATTGAAATCTGAAACCCTATTATATAGTTTTTCCTAAAAGGTACAATAATGTAAAACAAATTCTATTTGTCATATGTTCCAGAAAAGAACCATAAATAAATCAGTAAAGCTTTCTACCTGTGCCATCATCAATGCCACATAAACACCAACAGTAAATGGATAAAGAGGACCCAAGTCACCAGCAGGCCATACTGCACGAACACGTTCACCAAATTTCCACATTCTCGTTTCATCAATCTTACCCATGGGAAATGCTGGGAGCCCATCCTTTTCCTGTAGGATGAATTTGAGCAATTAGAAGCTCTGCTTCAATAGATAATTTGCTCAAGTAAATTAAAAGACCAAAAAATCAGTGAAGTTGCAGCCAAGCAAAAAGCTTACAAGAAACCGACGCCCTGCCATGACAACACTTCGGATCTCATTGCCAGAAGCTACATCCTCGTAGCACTCATACAAAATTTCCATGCAGGAATAATATGAAGCGCTGTATGCCATCTCAAAATCCCTCCTTCCTCCTTCATTTAGAGAATTTTATATAGCTAACAATCCCTGCAAATTGTATAATAAGTTCAAATTTAGAATAACCATAAGAAATTCAAACCATTTCAAGAGAAATAAAAATGAAAATCAGTGTATGACAAATTGTATGTCCAATGTGCCATAGTAGAAAACAACATCCTATGGTCATTCTATAACCAATGAACAGAGATCCCTAAAATCTGCTTTTAGTTTCACCAAAATCAGAAAACACCTTTGTCGAGATAGTTTTTGATATGATCCCAGTTATTCCTTCCACAGTATTTTTGTAAGCAAGTTTTTCATCCATTCCACCCTCGGTATATCGTCTGAACAATGCTTCAACTATACCATGTACAACTCCCAACAAGATCCCTGTAAATCATAAAAGACCAACTCAATCCTAGCATGCCAATTATAAATAAAACAGAACAAAAGGTCCTTAAAATAATAGTTACCACACTCCCCAAAAATATCACTCTTGTACTCATCCTCCAGGGTCGTTGCAAATGTAAATGGTGAACCTAAAGCAACTGACCATCCCAAAGTAACATTTGTTGCTCTCCCATCAACATCCTGGACAAACACACATAAGAAAACTCCATAACTTATTGAAATAGCAATGAGTTTGTGATTTCATTGAAAGCATAAGCAGCAAAGAACTTTTAAACAAAATTGAAAATGTGAATATATATTTTCAAGGTACAAACACTTGATGCACAGCAAAGCTAGAGTTTATTCCCGCACCATTAATCTCCTGGCCCTGGACATACAACCGTCTCACAGATGGTCCCATGCCCTTTGGACAGACAGCTATCACACTAATGTTCTTGGGGAAGTCATCTCCACAGGACTGCAAATGCCCCAGTAAAAATCCATGAGAGAGACCAAGTATGTTGTTTGGTTTCATTGCAGAAAATATTTGCTTGTAATTGTCTGCCTCCAAGATCAGAAATCAAATTAGAGGGGGTTTGCTTTAATTGTACAAAATGCCCACCAATCAATAGCATTCACAACAATAGAAACTGCAGTATTATCTCTCCAATGGAAAGATTCTATATAAAATGTGCCACCGTAATATAGAGAATGTTGTGCCAACCTGTGCAGCATCAGATATCAAAAGTAACACAAGGTCACTGCCACACAAAGTCTCTGTCATTTCCCCAAGTGTTCCATTTTCCTCTGAAAATCCTGCTGCGCGTGCTTCAGCAAAAGATTTGGAGCCTTTCCTCAAGCCAACCCGTAAACAAGTCAAACCCTACAACTGTGATCTCCGACCATACCAGAATTACAGACAATGATTACAAACAAAAGATGTATTTTCAATCAAAATAATATTGTAAACCAAAAACCAATAGTTTTATATAGTTTTTCCTATTATATAGTTTTTCCTGAAAGGCACAATAATGTAAAACAAATTCTATTTGTCATATGTTCCAGAAAAGAACCATAAATAAATCAGTAAAGCTTTCTACATGTGCCATCATCAATGCCACATAAACACCAGCAGTAAATGGATAAAGAGGACCCAAGTCACCAGCAGGCCATACTGCACGAACACGTTCACCAACTTTCCACATTCTCGTTTCATCAATCTTACCCATGGGAAATGCTGGGAGCCCATCCTTTTCCTGTAGGATGAATTTGAGCAATTAGAAGCTCTGCTTCAATAGATAATTTGCTCAAGTAAATTAAAAGACCAAAAAATCAGTGAAGTTGCAGCCAAGCAAAAAGCTTACAAGAAACTGACGCCCTGCCATGACAACACTTCGGATCTCATTGCCAGAAGCTACATCCTCGTAGCACTCATACAAAATTTCCATGCAGGGATAATATGAAGCGTTGTATGCCATCTCAAAATCCCTCCTTCCTCCTTCATTCAGAGAATTGTATATAGCTAACAATCCCTACAAATTGTATAATAAGTTCAAATTTAGAATAACCATAAGAAATTCAAACCATTTCAAGAGCAATAAAAATGAAAATCAGTGTATGAAAAATTGTATGTCCAATGTGCCATAGTAGAAAACAGCATCCTATGATCATTCTATAACCAATGAACAGAGATCCCTAAAATCTGCTTTTAGTTTCACCAAAATCAGAAAACACCTTTGTCGAGATAGTTTTTGATATGATCCCAGTTATTCCTTCCACAGTATTTTTGTAAGCAAGTTTTTCATCCATTCCACCCTCGGTATATCGTCCGAACAATGCTTCAACTATACCATGTACAACTCCCAACAAGATCCCTGTAAATCATAAAATACCAACTCAATCCTAGCATGCCAATTATAAATAAAACAGAACAAAAGGTCCTTAAAATAATAGTTACCACGCTCCCCAAAAATATCACTCTTGTACTCATCCTCCAGGGTCGTTGCAAATGTAAATGGTGAACCCAAAGCAACTGACCATCCCAAAGCAACATCTGTTGCTCTCCCATAAACATCCTGGACAAACACACATAAGAAAACTCCATAACTTATTGAAATAACAATGAGTTTGTGATTTCATTGAAAGCATAAGCAGCAAAGAACTTTTAAACAAAATTGAAAATGTGAATATATATTTTCAAGGTACAAACACCTGATGCACATCATAACTAGAGTTTATTCCTGCACCATTAATCTCCTGGCCCTGGACATACAACCGTCTCACAGATGGTCCCATGCCCTTTGGACAGACAGCTATCACACTAATGTTCTTAGGGAAGTCATCCCCACAGGACTGCAAATGCCCCAGTAAAAATCCATGAGAGAGACCAAGTATGCTATTTGGTTTCATTGCAGAAAATATTTGCTTGTAATTGTCTGCCTGCAAGATCAGAAATCAAATTAGAGGGGGTTTGCTTTAATTGTACAAAATGCCCACCAATCAATAGCATTCACAACAATAGAAACTGCAGTATTATCTCAACAATGGAAATATTCTATATAAAATGTGCCACCGTAATATAGAGAATGTTGTGTCAACCTGTGCAGCATCAGATATCAAAAGTAACACAAGGTCACTGCCACACAAAGTCTCTGTCATTTCACCAAGTGTTCCATTCTCCTCTGAAAATCCTGCTGCACGTGCTTCAGCAAAAGATTTGGCGCCTTTCCTCAAGCCAACCAGTAAACAAGTCAAACCCTACAACTGTGATCTCCGACCATACCAGAATTACAGACAATGATTACAAACAAAAGATGTATTTTCAATCAAAATAATATTGTAAACCAAAAACCAATAGACCTATTATTCATGGGAATCCTACCACAATCCTAGCTATCACGATTTCATTGCATGAAATCAGACCGGAGAAACATAAGAAATCAGGTCATAGTTCAAATAATTAATGTACCTTAGAGCAGAAACTTTAAACCTGAATTTCACCTATGTTGCACCAGGATTCCGGCAAATAGGAACATGGGAGCAGGGAAACACATTAAGGGGGCATATGGAAGCAAAAATTATCCCTGAACGTAAATCGTAAATCTGAGGCCGCAGGCGTACGCAACCCCAGCATCATCAAAGGGCGAATGCAGATCCAAAACCCTCCAACTTAGTAAATCGGGGGCGAATACAACCCCATAAAATCACAGACCGGTGAATCGAAGGCGAATGCAACATTTCATGTTTATCCGCCCTTATTTTTCTTGGCTAAACCATAATAATTATTTATTTTTAAAATAATTTTGGGGCTATTTATACAAAACTATACAAAATAGGTTCTATATAAAAAATTCGCCCCTCTAAAATCTAAAACCCCTTAAATTTCGCCTTTGGGCTAAAATTCGCCCCTAAAATTATCCCTGACTAGTTCTAGTTCTCCGAAAGTTTGTTTTTACTCTTTACATTATGAATCCAGAGTAGCAACACTAGTCACAGGGTTAGAAACAATGTTATCCAAGGAACCAGGCTCTGCCAAAATAAATTGTGGCTTAAACAGGTAGCGTGCATCATTATAGTATCATTACAAAAACTTTAGAAAATTCAAGGATACAGATCCAAATGATGCATCATGAGGGATTAGGAAGTTCCAAACAAAACCGGACTAGATCACTATGAAAACTGTGAAAACAGATATGGACACAGCCATGTTAAAATAGAGAAAAAAATATATAGTTCCAAGACGTGATAAGTAGTCAGCATCACCACCTAGAAAGTCACAAAACGCCAACAACAAAAAAAAAGAAAGTGTTGTACCAGTGCTTCCCAAAAAGAACAGGAAAACAGTATGTGAGGTTAATGGCCATAAGAGACAGACCCTATTCAGAAAAAATGAACAGCACCAGCTGCCCCTTTCCCATCCGACCTGTAAAGCTGATAGTGCATGATACCGAAACTACTATTTAGGCCTCTCTTCGACAAACTGTCAGCAACGGTATTTCTTTCTCTGTAAACATGTTTAAAGGTGATTTCCATAAATGAGTTCTTCAACAATTCAATGCTCTCCATAGTTCCCAACTTACTGCCTCTATACAACGTCTTTTTACTGGTGTTTACAATTGATTTTCAATATAAGAATGTGTATTTAGTATTTAATATTAACTAAAACTCTGACAATTTGTGTTCCCATTATATATTCCTTCTGAAAGGCACTCAGGAGTCAGCAGCATGTGAACATACATAATTTTCAAACACACAATCAAAAAATAAAAGAAGTTTTAGTTTGAGGTTAACATACTCAGTTACCTACAATAGCACCCTTTAAAAGCATATATTATCATATAAAATTCTCTCTATTTGAACGACTGTGGAACACCTCAGAAAAAACAAAGGGTGCTCCATTAATGGCCACAAACTTCATTTGAAAGGGCACAATCCGTCTAAATAACAGTCATAATTTAAAATAAAATCCCATTAATAAATACGGTCGTGAGATGAAAAAACTCAACAGTTTTAGTTTGTGGTAAAGAGACCCATTACATTGACTTAAACCCTGGTCGGGAACCAACCATAAATCTCTACAAAATTTAACGATTCAGAATTATACAAACAATACAATGAGGAAAGGGTTATCAATTTTTTATGAGGAAAGGGTTATCAGTTTTTTATGTAGGTTTTATCAGTTTGACAGAAAGGGTTGATGAGTTTAGTATTCAGAAATGACAAAATAACCAAATGGGATGAAATGCATGCTTAATTTACAACAGAATAACGCAACAGAACTCTACCAGCAGTCAACTTAGTTTCCAACAGAACATTGATAAATCATAAGACTGAAGTAATACATTGTACAACATGAATGCTCAATTCCCCTCCAGATTTCTATATGTAGTACATAACATTCAATCTTGGTTAAAAATATTATAAAAAAAAATTCCGCCAAATGTGCTAGTTTTTAGTAAATAGGCGACTTAGCTAATTCGAAAGTTTTTTCCAAGCATCATTAAATAGGAGATAATCTGAGATTTTAATAGATGTTCACCGCATAAAATATGTCAAAATCGTGTAGCTATATCCCTGGCCTGAGACTGCAATGAATAGGTCCAAAGTATGGCGACTTCAATAGAACCAAGCCTCAATATAGGGTTGCAGTAGGTCTGAGGGTTTAACTGATTCAAGTCTTAATAAAAAGCTACAACACAGAACCGAGCTCTTATGGTATATCTCCATCCTCTAATAATGACAAACATTAAATTCTCTTGAGCATGGTAATAGAACTAAATTTTTTTACAACAATCCACAAGATATCCATTCATTTCTAGAAATTCTGCAAGAAGAAAATGAAAGTCATGTGTAACAAAGTATTATGAAAAGACTTCAAGAAACTAGAACTTAGCCTGAATATCCTAAAACTGAAGTTGGAAACATCGTCTCTCCAAGGTTTTTAATGTTTCAATCCTCTATTCAACATTGATACAAATGTCGAAAACAAGTTAAAAGATGAACGAAATAATAGCATTCAAAGGAAAGACTAGGATGTCACCATTTCTACCTGATATCCTTGAAAAGAAGGAGAGCTAACTTACATGCTTTTGTGTTTGCAAGGTGGACTTGAAGACCATGTTCATCCCAGAATGAGCTCAAAATGTACTTTTGTTTTTGGATTCGTGAAATAGAAGGACAGTGTTGTCAAAAAATAGTGAAATGGAGATCCCATAGAGGACCTCCACCTTTACCACCTATGGATTTTGAAATGAGAATCTCTCATCCACAAATATGAAGTCCAAATAATGTGAGGCAGTCGACACCCTTTCTTGACTACTATGTTAATGTATATAATAGACCCGAGAGATGATCATTTGAATCTCATATAGGGTCATAATTATAGAGATCGCCAAGCATAGGAGAGGTATACCTTCAGCCTCTCAAATAGTGGGTTTCTTCCAACTATCTGAATGGCTTAACAGGTGTCCATGGATCAAAAATATACTTACTTTTGCTTCCTCAATAGCATTTGGGAGGATTGAAAATAGTCAAAAGTGCGGTGATTCCATTTGCAATGACTAAACCTTAAACTTTCAATTTCTTCCTCTCTGCCCATATGGAGATGAATTTGTATGCTCTTCTGGCAAAGAGTTTGAACATGGTATATCCCAGCATGATAGTCTCACAATTAATTGATTCAGACTTCAGGATGTATGCAGGAGGCAGAGGATTTGAGTGAACTACCATACTAAGGAGGAGAGCATGAGTATTGAAACTGGGTATTGCTTCTCCAGTGAACACTTGATTACTTACTGTAATGGGTTTTACATATTAAAATTGTATTCATACTAAGAGAAGCCAAAATAATAGAGATTAAATTTTCTAGATAAAAACACCCAATTTCCATAAAATCAAGAGAAAATTGGGTTAAAATATTTTAGCAAATTGATATTTCAAAAACTAATGTCAGGAACAAGAACTGTAAGCTACTTAAACCCTAACAAGAACTTTTGAATTGGATGTTCATGGCATGTTGTCCGCCCCATCTTAGTTAGATTGGAATCACACCTTGCAATTTGATAAGAGTTTGTATTTCCTGATGAACAAAATGCAACTTTAATTGGAACAAAAAAAAAAAGGCAATCCTCTTGCAGAGTCCATAAAGGTGGTAGTTCTATATGGCCAGGCTTCACTTGAACAAACATGTCTGCCATTACTTTTTTAGTCTGCTCTTCCAGACAGAGCTGAGGCAAGGATGAAATGCATGCTCAAGAGTTCAAATTTCAGGGCAAAAACTTGAGAAATTTAAAGAAATTGCACCTAAAATTCTCAGTAACACCTACCTTCATTGGCAATGGCACTTTTGGTAGATATAAACAGTAGTAAAAATGAATAGATGAGAAATAAAGGAAGAAAAACTGGACTCAATGCCTGGCTCGGACCTGCAAGATGAGAAATAAAGGCACGTTGACAGGCCATCTCACATAGACCTGTCAGGACAATGCAATTTTATGGAA
Source organism: Pinus albicaulis (assembly GCA_034641835.2). Taxonomy (NCBI): domain Eukaryota; kingdom Viridiplantae; phylum Streptophyta; class Pinopsida; order Pinales; family Pinaceae; genus Pinus; species Pinus albicaulis. The sequence continues at coordinate 487,764,818 of CM076578.1, forward strand.
AACATCTGCGCATTGATCATGGGTTCAAATCAAATTAACTGGCTCAGAGTAGCTGCCCTCTATCCAGATGTGTCGAGGAGGAGAGGGGATTCCATAAGGGATTATACAACAATAGTTAGAGGTATTTTTTGGAGGGTGGTTAGGCATAGTGTAGGAGTGTTCCTTAGCAAGTAGCTCCTGGAATTGAATGTGCAGTAGCATAGGGGGTGTCTCCATAAGTAAGGGAAACATTCATATTGCTGGTTGGTCCATAAGTGCGGTAGGGATAGTTGAGGAGAAACCTCACCCTAGGGTAGTGTTTTCTTCCTTTAAGTGGAAAAAAATAGAAGAAACATGTGGGAGAAGTTGATACAATGATGAAGCAATGGAATAAGGGCTAGAAGAGTGCCCTAACTAGTCTTCTAGAAGTGAATAATTCAAGGGAAAGAGGGCAACAACAGAGAGTTTCAGATTGCCTCTTGGATTATGGCTTGAAGGGTGTCCTAGGAGATGACTCCAGGGAAATGGGAAAATCCCCATCTATTGCAAAAGGGATTTCCCGTCCTCAAGAAAAAAATTATAATAGAAAAATCATGAAAAGAAAAGGCTGAAATCTCGCTTCCAGACTGGTGACATAGCACAAGGCCAGATGGACCACTATGATTGGTTGACATAACACATTAGAAGCATGATGTTAGGATCTAAAATATCTAGGACATGTGGCACTCCATGATAAAGACACATGGTGTGTGGATTTGAGTTTTTCAGGTGGTCAAGTGGGTCGAAAATAGGTTAAATGTGGCACCACTCAAAGATTGACATATGCCAATCGGTACAAGTGGTAGAAAATTGGCATGCTCAAACAACGAGGTGATGTAAGAATGAAATGAGGGAGAAAATATCAGAAAAGCCCCAAATCTGGAGAACTAAAGCTCATCACCAACCTAAGATTAACAACTTTACATGATGTCACCTATGAATTTATAAATGGAGAAATCATAGTAACAATAAAATAACCTATGTAACAATAAATTCAGATTCATCCTGGGAGTGGTAAATGGAGAAATCATAGTGAACAACAGAAAACATGTAGATTTGCTTACAATCAAATAGAAGAAAAAACACATACAAAAAACCTAGATAATAATCATGAGCAAGCTTAATATTGAATTATGAACTGTAAAGGAACTTACAAAATGTGACATTATGAACCTGGTCAAGCGCAAAAGAAAAAATATCCTGGACATGACCCTGGTTGACAAGTTGTATTGCTCATGATGCAAGAGGATTTGTACCTGCACTGCCAAGTCAATCAAAATCCATCATTATCTATATAATAAATACAAGTAATTGATGTAGTATTTTTTACTCTAAGATGCATTATTATGATAATGTTAGAACATATGTTGAAAATTTCAAAACATACCTGAATAAGCTCCTCTTCGTTTCAAGAACAATTTATTGGAGTCGCATGAACTTGGAACAAGCCTCCCACGATCTGAAAGAGTAGAAACTAAGTCAACAGTGACTTTTTTGTTGCTACGTTGGATCGAGGGAGGTTTTCTCCAAGATTAAATTGCTCCAATAAATTATTCTCTACTAAACAGGGCCAACCACGTGAAGGTGGAAGCTCTTATGGCCCCTCCCCCCCCCCCACTCACATCACTCTCAATTCCCCAATACCCAATCTATATTTCATTTTTTACTTTCATGAGCATAAAAAAAAATATTCAATAACTAATAAAAAAACAATGCAACAAAAAGCACGCAAGGAAAAATTGAAATTAGTGCTTGACATAAAAATAGTATGATAAATGAGTTTTTTATATAATGCAAAAAATGTTCCAAGTATGGTAACGTTTATCTTATAATAATACAATATTTTACATTATCAAATTTTCTTTTTCTTCTTCCTATTTCTAAAGCTCATAATTACATCATCAATATCATCATGCTCTGCTCTTGTTTTGTGCCTTTCGACCTGCACTGCTGACCTAGTTGCGTAGTCACGATGTTTAGTCTCATCGAGTGACGGGGCATCGCCTACAAAAATATATAATATTAAATTTTAATTGTCAGTTTTTAAATATCATTGAACTAGTTCGGTAATATTAATAAAAAAATTACAATAAGATTATTTACCTGGTGCACTAGTTTTCGCCATTGGGACTGTTTCCCTGTCTTCCTCTCTGGTGGTAAGATCCTCAAGGGAAATATTCTGTATCATTTAAAAAAAAAATGTTATAAGGACAACCATCAAGGTATAATTAGAAAAAATTATAGGTGGAAATTAATTACCATCACGGCCCTCACTGATAGTAGCATTGTCGGCCTGGCCCCCACTACAATGATTAGGTTGCACGTGAGGAACATCTACATCTGACTCTATAGCTAGGTTATTTGCCTCATCGGCAATGTTGCTCCCCTGATTTAAAAAAAGTTTTTAGACATTAAATTTATGGAGGAAAACAAACATATTGAAAGGTTAATGTTTTACCTTATTAGGCATTCTGGATCTTGGGACCTGCCTCAAGCTTCTGCGACATTCAACTACGACTTGATAGCCGAAATGGAAAGTGATATTTTTATCTTCCTCTGTAGTTTCTGTTCCGAAGTCATCACCCTACATTACATATCATTGTGTATTTTTAATGTTATTTGATAGGATTAAAAAACGTTGGAAGGCGATACAATTAATTATAAGATGTTTAGCTACTTACAATTCTTGCGGCTATTTTCAAGTAGCCACCTTGGCCTAGCTTGTGATGGCCCTTTTTTTCAATCCTATCTTTGGTTTCCTTCAAGGTGTCAGACAACCTATCATCAAAATATTGAAGTCAGATATGACACAGCACACTTTTATTTTAGACATAGAGAAAATTAAAACTATTGAATTAAAGTTGTAATTTACCTTGCGGGTCCAGTTGGCATTTTTCCTTCTTTCTTTGCCTTTTTCTCTTTTCCGTTATGGATGAGTGCTCTCCACTCACTCTCTGGAACTGTGAGAGGACGCTCGTATCTAGGGTTAAATTGCAATTGCGTCCTATAGGTGTCCTTGGTATAGTTCAAATATTTTCTAGCAACCTGAGCCATCGCTGTTCTGTCAAATGTTCCCACCCCAAAGAGGGCTTCTAGATAATCTAGAAGTTCTTTTTTTCAGGTTGGAATTCTGGGAATTCCACCTTGTGTGTATGGTTGGGCCAAAAATTACCAACGCATGGCTCTCCAAAAACCTGTAGAACTCATTGTTTCCTCCACAGAAAAGAAAGATATTATCATTAATTTAAAAATAAAAATCATGATAAAATATGTTCTAGATAGAGTACATGAAGTAGTTAAAATATTAAAGCTTACCTGGGAGTTGTACGTGCTTTATAGGGACACCTTCATCATTCACCAACAACGTGCCATTAATGGTCCCCGTGGAACTGACACGTGTAGCTCCAGGAAACACAATAATGTAGTTGGCCCTATCAGCCTCATCACTGCCAACACGTTTAGCGGTTGGCTGGCTATCTGCTTGGGCAGGGTGTGTTTCTTGGCTGGCACCTAAAGGAGTAGAAGGTGTACGAGAGGGTTGTTGGGAAATCTCTTGCCCTTGTGTCCCACTACCACCAACACCAAGTTCAACAAGTGTCAGATAACGCTACATACAAAAGAACTTCTTATTAGTTTAGTCAATGTAAAAATTAAAAATCAAACTATCACAATTCATCTCATGTAGAACAAAAAAAATATCCTTTTGATTTTTTATTATTACCTGATATGTTTCTAGCTGGTTCATAAGTTGTTTTATCCTCTCTTTTGTTTTAGTTGTTTGAGGCGCGTCTATCAAAGTATCAAATTCTGAGCTTGATTTTTGCCCCTTTTTTTGCAGCAAGAGCAATGGAGATAGGGATGAAGAAAGATATTCCTCATAGAGGGAATCATCAGGCGTACCATGGTCAGGTGTCTACATATTTGAACAAAATTAATATTATTTCAATTATGTAAATAGCTAGAATACCTGAAGATAGAGCAATGTTGGCACTTTACATGTTCTTCCGCTGGCCCCTTTCCACGATCATTCTGTCTCGGGGTTGTTCCTGTACTGCCCTAATCAGTCTGCCACATTGCAATAAAATTATAAATGTAAAAACTTGAAAACAATATCTAACTTGAAAACACAAAATGAAAACTAAAATAATTTCTAATAAGACACCGGAAGACAGAGTTAGAGTTTCAAATATCCCTTGCATTGAATTCAGAGCTGGAAACATGTCATTTCACATTAAGGCACCCAAACAAGAGACGTGTTGACAATGAGACTAAACTGGGTCATTTGTAGTGAAATTTTAAAATCTCAAAAGGTATATTAATTATCGAAACAAATCAGCTTCATAATTTCAGTATTATTGACTCTACTGTGTATAAATCACAAAAAAATTGAAACAAAACACTAGAAAAGCAACAACATAATCACATTCTGCTATAGCAGTGATCTGACCTCTAAATTAGACTTTCTACTAGTTTCATCAGTACCATACAAATAGTGGAAATGAGCACAAGATACAACCACATATGTGTAGTTATCTGCAAAACCATCCACCCGCCAACCTCCTCTAGTAACCTACACTAGAAACAGATGTATGGGGTATTTTTATAAGGGGTTCCTCAAAAATATCCGCTAGAGGCTCTTTTCCTTGTAGTGATTCTAGCCTATCACATCCAACCAATTTAAATTAATTGAAACTTTGAAATTCATAAAATATACTCTCCATTTTCACAACACAAGCATTTTGACAAAATCCTTTTCAAATTTGACATGTTGACCATGTCATGGGTAGACTTTCCATTTTTTTCATCTCAATAGGATGTGTCAGACCTTGAAGGTCATGGTCTAGGTGTCTTCTCTTGCATGATTTCATGAAGTAGCTATTTGCATGAATGCAATGTGTTATGCATGAACCAGAGGTGCGTTGGATATATAATGGGTGGACTAGATTTCCTTGGGCATGCAAAAGTGCCAAGGGGATTCACACCAAAATGTATCAAGCATGTTATGGATGATTGGAAGGCTAAATTTTGGTGCAAGAAAGTTTAATTGGATTTTTGGATAGTGACTTAACATGGCATGATGATGGTAAATGGTGTCAGAGGTAAGCTTGTGACCAAAGAGTTAGCATAGCATAAGATGACATGACATAGTTTGGTGCAATGTTTGTTGAGAAGACCCGTGGGTTAGCTTGATAATTTAAGTGGGTAAAACAAGTTTGCATGCATGTTATCTTGATAATTTAAGTGGGTGAAATGAACCAGCACATGGGTTGACAAGGCAAGTTATCTGGACCAATGCATGATGGGAATGGGCAAGCTCATTTTATGTGGAACAATGTGATGGACCAAGAAGTGACATGATTGAATATAAGTACTTGTTGTGAGAGACAAAATGAGAGACAAGGATGATGAAGACCAAAATGTAAGGCATAAAACATGTACAAGATAACAAAAATGTAAGGCATAACACATGTTCAAGATAACAAGTGTGAACTCGTGTAAAGTGAATTCAAGTAGAACAATAGACCTTAGTGAAAGAATTTTCAGCAGGTTTTGGCAAGTTGAGATCTTATTTCAATTTGGATTTAGTGCTATTGGACATATAATTCTTCATTTTTTTTGTCATTTTAATCATTTCTAAATAATAGGAGAAATATGAATAGATACATCAACATGAAAGGTCAATTAACCTCTTGAAGGATGAAATCAAGAGTCATATTACCATATTAAATATGGATTCATGTTAATGGAATATGATCCAAGTTTGGAGTTACACCTTTATATGACATGATATCAAATATTTGGTGGTTCTAATAACTCCATTATTCTCGCTAAGACCTGCCTCTCTTCTTGTTTAACATTATTTTCCCATTAGACCTATTTTAATACGTTTTTTTTTCTCCTGTGTTGTAACTCCATGTAGAGATAATTATTTGGTATCTATTAATTACCTTTGCTCGGGGCTTCTTTAGTGTGCAATGATGCCTAAAGTTCACACAACATTTGAGCTTCAAGAAAAAAATGAGATAGAGGTTTGATCTTGATGTAGTAAAGAATCCTCTTGGAACACCTAGTGGATGTCAACCTCTATATAAATTTTGATACATTAGAGCCACAACATAAAACACATGTAGATTGGGAAGGAGGAAAAACAAAGACCTTATATGAAGAAAACTCTGTATATGACCCTATATTAATCAACCATCATTCTCATGTGCTTCATTTCGGATACAAATGATCCCTTATATGACTATAGGTGATTAAAACTTTGTATTTAACTCTATATTTGGATGAATGATGTAGTTGTTTGGATCTTGGAAAACCCATGCCTCTTAGAATATGTTGTTGTAGAAAAATTGGGAAAACTCGTGCCTCTTAGAAATGTTGTTGCATGTGCTTAATATTGTTTGAAGGAAAATGGTAGGAAATGGTGATCAATTTTTCTTCTTGTAAAGACCAAATTGTGATGATGGAAACCAACTACCAAATTTTATTGAAAGCATGCTGGAGACTGAGGTTTGGGGAATTTGTTATGTCTTACATTGAATTTTGTTAAAAACAAAACTAAATCTACAGGCATGCCCTATTCAAGGAAAATGAGTAGCCTAATTTATTGCTCTGTTTCAAATATTGGGCATTCTATATGGTAAAATCACTTTTCAAAATCTGGAAAAATTTTGTTTGGCCATACCATTTTTCCTGCTGATGGAGGAAGGGCCTGCTTTCTGGAGTTTCTTGCGTGACGGGTGGTTCTTTGAAGGAAGGGCCTGCTTTCTGGAGTTTCATCTTGCGCGACGGGTGGTTCTTTGCAGCAAGGGCTTGCTTTCTGGAGTTTCTTGCGCGACAGGCTGTTCTTTGTAGTAGGAGGCGTACATATAGTAGGGTTTGAGTTGATTAGAAAAGGCAAGGTGCCGTAGTACTAATCTACAAAGGCGTATATCCAGTAGGGTTTGAGTCTATTAGAAAAGGCAAGGAGCTATAGTATTGATTACATGCAGGGTAGCTATAGTGATTAATGTAAAATTTTGAAAGGCCTGCCATGATTAATTTGAAACCTTTGTAATTCGTTTGAAATTTCTATTAAAACCATAGTTTATGGTGGTAATGCTCCCCCATATAAATAGGTATTAAAACCTTTCAAATGCCAACTTAGGTTTGATTTAAAAATGACATATAATTTTAGTTTAGCTTGTACAATATTAAGGCCACTATTTATTGGTTTGAAATAATAAACAACATGCAACAAACCCACATAAATGGTAAATTATTTAAAGACAATAATTCCTACATATTAAAATATAAAGTTATAACATACTAGCTCATACTCGAACATAACATCTGTATCAATATTCTTCTTCTGTATCTTCTTGATCTTCATCAAACTGATCAACATCTATACCAACATCTGATTCAGAAACGGTGTTGAAATGATCGACCATGTCATCATCATCATCAATTATGTCATTTTCAATAATATCCTCATTAACATCATCATCAATAATTGTTGCCTCATCTCCTATGCCTGGTTCATCTTCTAATATATCTTCTTCGTCTGTCAATGCATCTTCCTTCTCATCTGAAACTGCATCATCTTATTATTGATCAATATCATCTTCTTCCTCTATAGTATACTCTACTGGCCTTCGTCTTGGATCATATCTAATAGAAAATGACCATTCGTTCTCACCTGGAACCTCTGAGTAAAAGACTTGTTCGCATTGGCTTGGAAAAACATAGTGATCTTTACCTGCTTGAAAATATGATGTTTTAACCATTGCAAATCCATTTTCATGTTGAATAAGTGTTCTATCATCATCACGTACATTCATTCGTAGCCTATACCATTTGACGTCGAACAAAATTATTTTGAAGGAATTAAAGTCACACTCAACTATATCATCTAAAAACCCATAATATCTATTTTCAGATTCTTGAGGATGTCTGTCACTCCTAGACAAAACATTAGTGACCTGGAATACTGCAGTTATCCCACTATCAGAAGTTTTCCTATTATCATCCAACTATTTAACGCGAAATTTACGACCATTGCACCACATAGCCTTGTGGTGTTTCAACTGCAATATGCCAAACATGAAAAAGATGTATTCTCAATTAATAATTAATCATATAATTTACACAGCATGAAAATTATCTGAAAAATCAAACTTGTTGTCACATTATAAATATAATATAAAATAAGTAATGAATAAAATAGGTGAATTAATTGCTTACCTTTCTATCTTTCAAACCATATGCTAAATTGATTTCCCTATCCATAACATTTCCATCTCCACTATGATACACTTCTCTAATCAATTTAGACAGTAGTTGTCATGATAACCTACCGTCGTTACTTGCTTTACATGTTTCAATCCATTCACTCATCCACTCAAGATTGTTTGCAATGTATAAAAGTAGTGCCTCATAATCTTGAGCACTTGAATAAAAAAACAATAATTCACCAATATTAATAAATATTACTTATAACCATGGTAAATTATATTAATTAATAAACTATGAAATAATAAGACCTAAATGAATATAATGATCATATACACGATGTAAAAAAAATGAAACATTATATGTATTATACATAATAAATCTTTTACCTCTCACTTTCTTCTTTCTAGCTTTTCCCAATAGGTGCTCCACTTCAAATTTTTTGATGGAGTTCACATCCCAAATGCAGTCCACTGCCTTCATAGCTGGCATAGCTAATATAGGAAGATAATGACTAATATACACCATGGATTGATATACCACATATCCCTCCACCGCAGAACCCTCAGGTCATGCTCTTTGTCTAACCAAAGACTTCAAGGATTTCAGGTGCCTCTCGACCATCCACATTGACCTTGTGTGTACTGGTCCACACATTTCAATATCCTCAACTTGGTGTATCAAGTAGTGTTCTTGTGCATTGAAAAATGTTGGAGATAGATACTTTTGCATTTCACACATTAGCCGAGGAATTTCTCTCTTCCAATACTTTATTTAATCTTGATGGATTTCTTTGAATGAAAAACATCTGCAAATCATTACACAAGGTTATTTCAATGAAACATAATATATATTTCATTACAAGTAAATTAATATATCATTTCATTAAGTACAAAAAGAAATTGTAGCAATTAGATTTTTCGTATAAATCAAAACTACTTACCTCATGTATATACTAAGACCATATATAACTTGTTTGACATTGTTGTGGAAGTCGTTTGGGAGAGATACAAGTATAACATAATATAATAATAAAAAATGAATTTTTATTGGTTTCCAAATTAAACAGAAAAAAGGAAAATTTAAAATATGTATTCAAGCAATAACATACAAAAACGTATACCAAAAAAATTACCTTAACAAAGGTATGCCAATCATGTGTTTTCACCCCACTAAAGTCACCTTTATTCATTAAGATATTATTTATGTTTGAAGCAAAACCTGTTGGAAATTAATTCTTCTAACGACCTCTTTTACATCATTGCTTTGTTGTTTTGTTAATAACCATGGAATATTATTATAATTTCGACCTCCATTGTTATTTGATCTGTCAATTACACTTTTCATTGCATGATTCGATTTCTCAATGTTAGCACAAATTTTGTCAATTTTATCTCTATCATGTGCACCATCTATGGTTCGCCATAACGTTTCTGTCACATTCTTCCTGACATGCATTGTATCAAACAAATGATCTATTTTTAGGTCCTCATAGTAGGGCAACCTCGTGAATTGAGAAAGACAACATTTCATTCCAGGTGGAAGTACAATATTAGTACCTTCACCGCGACGATGACCTTGATATCAAAGAATAAAATAAATCAGAACAATAATTATAAAATGCAATAAAATAAATTCATTAGTTAAAACAAAAATTCCAAAAATTACATAAACAAATAAGATATACACACACACACACACACACACACAAATTACGTACCAGCTGTTTGACGATTATTAATTCTGTTATATTCCAACTTCCACAACTAAGGTGTCATTCTTCGTGGTTTTAATCTAGTTTCTTATTTATCATTGAAAAGATGTTTTTCAGTAGTACGATACTTATGGTTCCTAGAGAGGAAGTCCCTAAACTCATTAAACACCATCTTTCTTAAGTCTGGCGAATGACGATACTTCATCTTAGGGCCACAAAATAGACATGTAAATCTACCCTTTGTTTGAAGACCTGAAATAGATGGATCAATAACAATTATACTATGAGATCATTTTTAAAACATGCAATATGGTATAACTAATTTAGATAATTATGTATTATATTAAAGTGCAATGAAATATTACATATCACAAACATGTGTTAGTCCTGGGGCATCATGAATTGTCCATACAAGCATTCCACGACATTGAAATCTCTTCTGCTTGATTGGTTTAGTGATGTCATACATAGTGATGCCATGCCATAACTGTATTAGCTCATCAATGAAAGGATCAATATATACATTCATATCTTTGACCTAGTACTTACCTAATTTTTCAAAATTACGGTACATAATAATTACTACCATGATATATGTATATATAAGTAAGTAAATAAATAAAATATATATTTATGCAAACAATGAGAGAAATGAAAATGTTACATTCAAAAAAATAATGTATAAAATACCTAGAATAATCATAGTCAACATTATGTGATCCATCTTTATTAACATCCAAGGAGGAATTTTATTGTTGATAACAAAAATAGGCCACACTGAGTAAGTAGATCTAAGCTCTCTGAATGGATTAACACCATCAGCTGCCAATGAAAGCCTGACATTATGAGGTTCATTTTTAAAATCTACATATTTTTCCTCGATTTCTCTAAATGCAGAACCATCTGCAGGCATTCGAAGAACACCATCTCCACTTCTATTCTTTGAATGGTAATCCATAAATTGTGCTATGCTGTTACACCTGAACATTCGCTGCAAACGTGGAATTATGGGAATATGACGAAGAACCTTTTGAGGCACCTTTTTGGTTAGTTGATCTGTTCGATATCTACTGGTACCACATTTCGGACATTCTATTTTCAATGCATGTTCTCCATAATATATAATATGATCTTTAGGACATGCATCTATAGTGTTATATTCCATTCCAAAGTGTTTCATAATAGCACGTAGATCTCGATATGTTCAAGGTAAAGTATTTGGCAATGGTAACAAATATTCACCCAACAATCTACAACATAAACAAAAACTAGTTAATGTAAAGATTATTAATCATATATATATATATATATATATATATATATATAAGTATTGAATTATTATTTTACACATTTATTACAACTAAAAAAAGGGAAAATAATCAACATTTACATATATGTGATCATATATACATATTGCATACCTTAGGAGTTGTGTCATACATCTGTTCAACAAATTATTCATAACCTTTAAGTTCATCAGCAACAATGTAGCAGAGAGAAGAGTTATATTTGAGTGTTCAAAAATTCGTTCACTTGACCTTTTAATCAGAGGTACATCATAAATACCGTCACTATCTCAACCATCATCATCTGACTCACCATACAAGTCTTGGAGCATTTGATTTGTCCCATCATTAATGTGAACTGTCTCATTACTGTCATCATGATCTACCTCCATGGGATCATTAAAATTACCTCCATCATTCGCTTCATGTTCTTCACCTTGTACAACATCATTTCCAATACTAATATTTGCTGCAATATTCTCTTGTACTGGTGCAACATCATCTAATCTACTACTATTTAGCTATGGAAGCTGGTTGATCATGTAAAAAAAGTTGCGGGGAAACTGTGCCTTTATGAAAATTACAAACATTAATCATTGAACATTAGTGCGCATATAAAAAATATTAAAATAATATAAAATTTTACGATATAATCAAAATGAAGATAGATAATGAAGATAGATAATTAATTACCACGGGACGATAGTCATTCGATCCACCATCAATGTGCCCATATTTCCTACAATGCATTTTTGTTGTTGGTATTAAAACTCTAACATTATTTCTCATACAACATTCTTTGCAAGGGCAATAAACTCTACCATCACCCCTTTCACCTTTTTGATTTTTTTTTCCACCTCTAATGTTTTCTTCCATTGATGCAAATTATCCTATAAATAAAATAATAATTATATTTAGAAACTATCTCTCTCAATGGTGTATAAAACCCAAGACGTGTTGAACTCAATGGGAGCTCAATAAGAAAAAAGAAAATAAAAGTGGGCTTTTTACAAATTGTGGGCTTTTTACAAAATTGTGGGCTTTTTACAAATTGTTTATATTTTTAATAAAATTGTGAGATTTTTACTCCCGATAAAAAAGTGTATATAAATTTTATATTTAATATAAAATAGTTTATATTTTTAATAAAATTGTGGGCTTTTTACTCCATCGAGCGCCTGGCTCAGCACCTACACTAATCACCACAGGACCGAGGTGAAGAACCACAAGCTAAACCACAACCAAATCCAAGTCATGTGGGGTGGGGCTGAGTGCATACGCTGAGTCCCAATTGATTGTATGAGTGTGCATAGCCTTGGGCTCGTAATCGAAACATGTAAAACCTCAACTCGTATATAAACACCAATATCGCTTATATGCCCGGTGAACACCCTTTGCAACTCCGATCCTGAAAATACCATTACCATCATAGTGGATATTATCTAGAAGTCCAGGGAGATTGTCTATGAAAGATTCAAAAGTGCCCTTCTATGGCCCCTCTAACCAGTACTTCTGGCAGCGATACCTGTAACGGAAAAACAAGGCACCCCTCAATTATACTACATGATCTGGATATTTCCTTATAGAAAAAATTAATGATTGAGTGCAAGACATACAGTGAAGTTTCATAGAAGACCAAGAAGTCCTATTTGGCACAGAGGGTCACACCGTTGGGGAAGTAAAGATCTTTAAGAAGTACGGTTGTTCTCTTGGTGGAGGCCTCGTATTTCAGCAATCGGCCGTGTGGTCGATACTCCCAAATATCAAATAAGAAGTCATGGAAACCATATTTATATGATGCATCAGTGAAATAAACTACCCCTTCTCTGCTTGCATCCACTCCATCTGCAAATCTTCAATGATATTAACCATGAAATGTAGTTATTATTACTTGAAGCATTCCTTGAGTCTACTTGTCTATGTTAACTGATTTATACCAAATGTGATTGAAATATATAATAAAAAAGCATAGCTAGGATTTAAAAATAAAATTTCCAATTTTTTTTAATAATCATGCTCAAAGAGATTACTTGAATTTCAATCCATCTGCTTCATTTGCCAGAATCTCCACATGGCCTTCCGTCACATTTAGCAAACCTTGTACATGAAATTTTTTATAGAGTTGAGAAAATGAAAGAAGTTGTCTGCCATGAAGTAAAATGTTCGGAGATTGATATTTGGGTATTTTTTTTTTCTTAAAAAATTTAATAGTAAGAATGTTTTAATTTTGTTTTTGATAATAAAAATAAATTTATCACAATAAAAAACTCAAAAATATCTAAAATCTTAAAATTTTCCAACAGCAACTATACCTGAGAAGGCTCGCAGACTAATGATTCTCCACGGATGCCAAAAGCGAGGCCTAGAGGATGACCTCCAACATATGTCCAGTTCTCCAACATTTCCACCAACCGTCGCAAGAGAGAAACTTTTCCACCAACCATCGAAGAGTGACATATTGCCTGATCATCGCAAGAGTGACACTTTGCCACCAACCATCGCAAGAGCAACACTTTTCCACCAAACGTCGCAATAGCGATGCATTCTTCTAAACATCGCAATAGCGACACCTTCCTCTAAACGTCGCAATAGCGACACCTTGTCTCTGTAACATCGCAATAACGACATACTTCAGAAATTCGTCGCAATTATGACGCTATTTTGCAAACGTCGCAAGACTGACACTTACCTCTAAGTGTCGGTATTGCGACACTTGTCTCTAAATATCGATATAGCGACGGTTTCAGGCGGGATTTGAAAAAGTTGAAAAAATTTGGGGAAATTTCCGACATTTGGTCAAAAGTGTCAGAACCAAGTGTCGGAATTTCTGCCAAATTCACTAATGTGTTTTTGTGCAGTAGTCCAATATTGTAATCCATCTGTTAGAGGAAGTTTTTTTTTTTTTTGTAATAGTTTTTTTTTTTAGTGAATGGAATAGAAGCGTTTTAGCGAAACCTCTGTCTGGAAGTGAGAATTTTTTTTTAAATTCTCTGTGTTTGAGGGAGAGTATCATTCTCTCTATGTTTTGTTCTGGAATTCTCGGAAATTCCAACATGGTATCAGAGCTTATCTAGGCTCTTTGAAGGTGTCAAAGAAGTTCAAGGAAGAAGGATTTGTTTCAGCAGTTCACCAACAGAACTCCACCAAGCCCAACAGAAGTAAAGTCCAGATATTTCTAAAAAAAAACAAGGTTGTTGTTTTGTTTAAAAGAGCAGTCCTCAGAAACAGAGTTTTGTCCTTTAAAGAAGGAAAGACAGTTTGTTTAGAAAAATATAGTCAAGTTTATTTCAGATTTTAGTCTATAAGCAATGGCTAGACCAAGCACTAGTATGAGTATCAGAAATACTCAACTTCCCCAATTTAATGGGAGGAACTATGATTATTGGGCCATTACCATGAGAGCCCTGTTTTCCTCCCAGGACTTGTGGGAATTTTTAGAAGACAGTTTTGAAGAACCAGTTGATGAACAAGAGTATAATGCCTTAGAAAAGGCAGAGAAGGGTCTGCTGAAGAGAAATAGAAAGAAGGACTATAAGGCCCTCTTCTATCTCTACCAAGAAGTACATGAGAGTTTGTTTCCAAGGATAGCAGTAGATAAAATATCCAAGGATGCATGGGATACTCTGAAGATAACCTATCAAGGCATGGAGAAAATGAAGACAACAAAACTACAATTGTTTAGGAGAGATTTTGAAACTCTCTGTATGAAAGAGTCTGATAACATAGAATAATTCTTCACACACGTGATTGGGATGGTAAATCAGATAAGGTCTCATGGAGAGACAATTGAAGAAAGAAGAATAGTGGAGAAACTGTTGAGGAGCCTACCCTCAAGGTTTGATGTTATTGTTACCACCATTGAAGAGACAAAGGATCTTTCAAAGTTCATAATAGATGAACTTCATGCATCACTGATGACTCATGAAAAAATATTGGGAAGATCAGTAAACCCATCTCTAGAGCATGCCTTCAAGACCCAGATGCCTTTTGGAAGAGGAAGAGGTCAAGGCAGAGGAAGAGGAAGAGGCAGAAGCCAAAAAGAGAAGGAAGAAACAGCTCTTCACATTCACATGGAAGGAGCAACAATCAAAATCAAAGCCATGACCAAAGCAATAGCGAGCAAGGTGGACACCAACATGCTCAAGGACAAAGGTATGACAATTCAAATGTCCAATGTCATTATTGCAAAAAATATGGGCACTATGCAAATGAGTGTAGGAAAAAGAAAAATGACATGAATGATAGGTAGAATTCTAATGTAGCAAGAGAAGAAAATAACCCAAAGAATGTGTTGTTAACATGTAACGTAGCACAAGATAGACAGGATGATGTATGGTTCTTAGATTCAGGCTGCAGTAATCACATGACTGGAAACATAGCAATGTTTTCCAATCTTGATGAAGAAGTTAAATCAGAAGTAACAACAGGAACTGATACTAAAATTTGTGTCAAGGGAAAAGGCAGAGTTAGTATCTGTGCAAGAGATGGGGAGCAGAAATTTTTTCTAGACGTGTACTATGTTCCTAGCTTGAAGTGTAATCTTTTGAGCATTGGGTAGCTCATAAACAAAGGTTACAATGTAGTTTTTAAAAATGATGTGTGCACAATAATGGACATACCTCCAAGCAAGAAGATTATTGTTGAAATACAAATGACTAGCAATAGAATGTTTCCACTCAAGCTCAATCCAGATTTGAAGGGAAAAGAAAAAAATGTAGCAACTGTAACTCAAGAGGTCTTTCAGAAGGAAGTGAAAGATGGGAATTGGTTATGGAACTTGAGATTTGGACATCTCAATTTCGGAGGTATGAATTTGATGCACAGAAAATAAATGTTAAGGAGACTACCATTGATTGAGAAACCATACAGCCTTTGTGAAGGCTGCATCTTGGGAAAACAACACAGAGAAAACTTTCCATCAGGGAAGGCTGCATCTTAGGAAAACAACACAGAGAAAACTTTCCATCAGGAAAGAGCATAAGGGCAAAAGCACCCTTAGAAATTATTCATTAATATTTATGTGGGCTGATGCAAACAACATCATTTTCAGGCAGCAATTACATGCTATCCTTCATTGATGATTTCACAAGGAAAGTATGGTTTTATTTCTTGAAATATAAAAGTGAAGTCTTTGAAAAAAATTTCCATTTTAAATCTCTAGTAGAGAAATAGAGTGGGTAGTATATCAAAGTTCTTAGAACTGATAGAGGAGGTGAGTACATCTCAAAATAATTTTTGCATTTTTGCAGAGAAAATGGCATACATAAACAATTTACTACAAGATACACACTGCAGCAAAATGGTGTTGCTGAACAGAAGAATCGAACCATAATGGAAATGGTGACAATTATGCTAAAGGCAAAACACTTGCTAAATGAGTATTGGTCAGAAACTAAAAATTGTGCTCTGTATATTTTAAATAGATGCCCAACAAAAGCTTTAAGGAACAGAGTTCCAAAAGAAGCGTGGAGTGGCAGAAAACAAGGAGTCACCCACATGAGAGTTTTTGGGTGTGTGGCTTATGCACACATTCCATAGCAGTTGAGGAAGAAGTTGGACATTAAGGGGGAGAAGTGAATCTTCCTTGGATATTGTGAATACTCCAAGGGATATAGATTATATAACCCATCCACAAAGAAATTTTTTATAATCAGAGATGTGCAATTCATTGAAGAAGAAGCATGGGATGAAATCATTGAGAAAACAGTCAATGTTAAAAGTTGTTTGTCTCATGATGAAGATGAGGAAGATGTGGCTGAAAATAATACCTCATCAGTAGGAAAACCTCCACCAATACAAGGACAGCAAGGGACACCTCGAGTAGGAGTAAGAACACGCTTGAGAAGAAATGAGAGTGCTTCTCCAAGCACACCAAATGTAGCAGATTTGAGTGCTAATTCAAGCACAAGTATATCTAATGAAAGAGGAACAAGATTCAGAAATTTAAATGAGATTTATGAGCAAGAGACAACAAATAAAGGTATGAATTCATTATTTTCTTTGTATTGTCATGTTGATGATCCTATTCATTTTGAGGAAGCTATAAAAGATAGAAAATGGATAGAAGCCATGGATGAAGAAATTAATGCAATAGAGAAGAAAAAAACATGGGATTTGGTTGAACTCCCAAAAGGTAAGGAAGTCATTAGAGTTAAATGGGTCTACAAGACCAAAAGCAATGCTGAAGGTAAAATTGAAAGGCACAAGGCCAGACTTGTTGTCAAACATTATAAGCAACAACATGGAAGAGATTATGAGGAAAATTTTGCACCAGTTGCAAGAATGGAAACAGTAAGAGCAGTGTTGTCCATAGCAGCACAAAACAAATGGAAGGTTTACCAAATGGATGTAAAATCATCATTTTTAACTGGAGTGTTAATGGAAGAGGTTCATGTTGAACAACCTCTAGGCTATGAGAAAAAGGGCTAAGAGCACAGAGTTTGCAGACTAAAGAAATCTCTTTATGGGCTGAAGCAAGCACCAAGAGCATGGTACAGTAGGATAGATTCCAATCTACTGGAAAATGGGTTTGAAAAATATGAAAGAGAACCCATATCATACATCAAAGAAAAAGATGGAAAGATGCTGATTGTGGTTTTATATTTTGTTGATGTGATATTCACAGGTAATGATAATTAACTTATTGAAAATTTTAAAATAGTCATGAAAGATGAATTTGAAATGACTGATATGGGATCGTTGAGATACTTCTTAGGAATAGAAGTAGAGAAAAATGAAAATGGGATTTTTATCTCACAAGCAAAATATGTTAACGAAGGTTTAGAAAGATTTAACATGTAGGATTGCAAGGCAGCAATAACACCCATAGTAATGGGTTTGAAACTCAGCAAAGAGGACAACAGCAAGGATTTTGATCCTAGTTTATACAAAAGCATAGTTTGCAGACTTATGTATGTGACTGCAACTAGGCTTGGTATTATGCATGCTGTTAGTTTAATTTCCAGATTCATGGAGAGACAAAAAGAAGCACATTGGCAGGCAGCAAAAAGAATTCTGAGGTATGTGAAAGGAACTAAAAAGTATGGTATTTTGTATACTACTTCAGAAAATTCTGAGCTAATTGGATACACTGATAGTGATTGGGCTAGAAGTGTAGATGACCGGAAAAGTATATCTGGTTATGTTTTTCATATGGGTTCAGGAGCTATTTCAGGGAATTCTAAAAAGCAGCCTATTGTAGCATTGTCTACAGTAGAGGCAGAATATGTGGCAGCTACATAAGCAGCATGTCAAGCAGTGTGGATGAGAAGAATGTTGAGGAGTTTATGTCAAGAACATGTAAAAATCATAGTGATCTATTGTGACAATAGCTCAGCCATAGCATTGTCTAAAAATTATGTGTTTCACAAAAGGACAAAGCACATTGATGCTAAGTTTCACTACATCAGGGAGCTAGTGAAAAATGGAGAAATAATTTTAAAACATTGCAGGACTTAGGAGAAATATGCAGACATTCTGACAAAGCCATTGGGGAAAAAGAATTTTGATTATCTAAGAAAATGCATGGGTATGACAGATAACCCAACAGTTGAATTTAAGGGTGAGTGTTGAAAATATAAATCCACCTGCTGATTTTATGCAGGAGGAAAAAAGGACAGCAGGAGAGGTCCTTGTTGAATTTTATTGTGCAGAAGCAGCTTCTAGGCTCTACAATAGCCGCTTTCCTTCTTCATATTCATGTTTTTAACAAAAAACTGCTTTCTATTTCATTGCATAGTCAATTTGAAATTAAAACCTTTACAGTCCTTTGTTTGGGAAGCAGAGCTTTTTGTTTTTTGTATGTGCGGAAAAGTTTTTTGTTTGTTTTGAAATGGGCCATGCAGCAGTGGTCCCACTGCTAGCTCTCAGAAGACATGGACCAATCGTGTCTTATCACATTATATTGGAGCCAACATCAGCAACCAGATTTCCGGACCCGAAAAGTTTTATAAACCGTAGCCCAAACTTTTCGCGTTACATTTGGCCCTGACGTCATTGGGCTAATTTGTTACATGAAATTTTTATGTTTTTTGGTTCATAAACGATTTGGAGTCTGCGGGCCCCAGTCCTTGGCCAATCATAAGCCGATCACGCGGATTTGGGGCGTGATGACATCACACAGATTTGTGATGCAATTTTTCATTATAGTTTGGTTAAATATGGTTTGAAGTCCGGGCGGAATGGTTTATTGATGTTTTGTTAAAATTCTACGATATAATTTTTTTCATATCATGCATTGAGTTTGGTTATAAAACCTTTTGTAATATATATATGTTTTAATACATATTAAAACATATTCGCATTATTGTTATATGGGCCCCATAAGCCTATACGTAGATTAAAGTTTTGTTTTTAGGTGTTGATATATATGTGCTGCACCACATTCAAAGAATTCCTGAAGGCTAATGAAAAGTCAAATGTAATATATATAGCAGTGCATTGAAAAAGGTAGATAGAGCCCGAGAGCTAATGAAAAAAAAGTGAAATACACAACAGTGTTAAAAAAAGAGTGTGCCCGAAGGCAAAAGATAGACAGACAGAAAAAAAGTGTGCATTTTTTGAAAAATAGAGAGATAGAGAGTCTTTCTTGGCACTGTGTTTGTGCAACAGTCCAATTTTGTAATCCCTCTGTCAGAGGAAGTTATTTTTTTTAGTAATAGTTTTTTTACAGTGAATGGAATAGAAGTGTTTTAGTGAAATCTCTGTCTAGCAGTGAGCAATTTTTTTTAAAATTCTCTGTGTTTGAGGGAGAGTATCATTCTCTCTATGTTTTGTTCTAGAATTCTCAAAAATTCCAACACATTTGAATTCTGTAACTGAGGTAACACTTCAATGCCCTTAATGCGCATTTAATATGACACAACATCCAAAGCTAAAATCAAACTAAAAAAATTTAAAATAGTGAAACATTGTTTCCAAATTTACAAGAAATAAGCAGAAACTTGATACGATTAAATCGGAAAATCATATTATTCTCAATCGTTCCTAAAATGGAAAAGTTAAAAATAATAAAATACGATAATTCTACATTTCTGCAAAAAAAAATATTCATAGTTATAAACTATTATATTTCATATTTTGTTGGAGAAACATACATATTTTGATTTTGGTTCATCCACATTGTCAATAACAAAGTTTGAAGTCATTTTTTTTAACTTAAAGATGAAATCATACTTTTCATTAATATATAAAAAATTTACATTTTGTATATGCACTATAGTGCTTTAAAAACATGCTAAAACAACCATCAAGAGAAGATCAAAATTCATGACTTGTAGAGAACCCTTTTGGTGTCCAAAATATATATCTAACATCATATATACATGTAAATATGAACATCAAATACAAAACATATCCTCCTAGTCACCTGAGTATTTTATCTTAGATAACAAAAAATAAAATCGTGTAGTCAATCAAGTTGTATATCCACCTGCAAGACCTCTATGAAGGACTTGTGATAATATTTAGAGGTGTCATATCCATCTGCAGGACCGTTATGAAAGACTTGTGATAATATTTAGAGGTGTTTTCATCTATCTTCTCCAGGATCTTTCAAGTGCCAAAAATATGTTTAGCACCTAGTTTAGATAGTGCGCCTGTAATGGAGTTATTTCCCTGTAAGTATGGCAACATGAGATATGATCAAAAACATGTTTTAAGAGTAATATCTCTTCAAGAATTGGGTACAATATGAGCATGTGACATATTGATCTCATTAAACCAATTTATAACAACATTTGAGTCACCAAAGATATGCAACTAATGACATCCCTTCTCAATAACAAACAAGAGGAAACGTTTGAGGCTAAGTAACTCAACATAATTATTTGTGCCTATGCTCAACCCATTCTAATTCTTGAAACAATGATATACCCGAAGATATAAAACAACCCCCCCCCCCCCCACAACATTTACCCCCACCAAGCAAAGCTCCTGGAAAAAATAGGTTACTTTTTCAACAATGATACGCAGGGATGGTGGCATCAGCTCACCAATGAAAAAGTAGAGAAAAGTAGTAATGATCAGCAAATAACCTTGTCACGCAGTGGTAGGCTTGTCTTGGAAAATGTATTGTTCCTTGTGATCCATATTCTCTAACTAATAATCAGTATAAAACTTAAGGGTCATTTCTGTGTGATTTGCTTTGTTCCCCACTGATTACCTGCTATCATTGCAGATGTATTCCTACCAATTTGGGGCTAATCCCAAATAGTTTTGAACAATGTTCCATACTCCAAAGCTCAAAGGACATAAATGAAAGAGACGATCTACTGTCTCCTCAACGTTTTTACATAGGGCACACCAGCTTAGCCCAACCATACATATATTTTTTTAATTTTCTTATGTAGGAACCTTATTTTCTAGAATGCACACTAGAACAATCATGCTTTAATTTCCTTTCAACTTTTTTTGTTAGAAAGTTCCAATCAGCCTTTCTATAGCCATTGGGTTTCAGGTGGAACCACATATACTTTAAACCTTCATCAAAATTGTTAGAGTGAAAAGGAAAAAATTATAAGCATTTGCAGACTCATCCCTGGAAATAGCGAGAGGAGAGAGAGTATATTTATGAATATTTACCTCCATGCTTGTATATTTCTTCATTAGGGATGGAGCCCCTTTGATGGTTGATAGATCATGCTTGGAACCATCACAGAATAAAAGGATATCGTCCATGAAAAAAAGATATGTGATGGTTAAATAATCAACTAGAACAACACCTTTTAGGTCACACCTTATTTTTGCTTCAACTAAAATTCTACTAAGGCCCTCAGTCACCAGCAGGAATAATAAGGGAGAAAGAGGGAAACCCTAATGTAAGCCTCGTTGAGCATGGAAAAAACCTAAAGTTGGCCCACTAATAAGTACTGCAAATGATATAGTGGTTATGCAACTCATAAACCAGTTAATGAAAGGAACTTTAAATACCAAATGGGTCAATACGAATATGATATATGTCCAATTGACTCTGTCATATGCTCTGGAAAGGTCATTTTTTATCATCACACATTTGATTTTATTGGTTTTAAACTATGAAGACCTTCCTGAGCAAATCCTATTGCTTCGTGAATCTACCAACCTTTCAGAAAGAGAAATTGTTCATTGGATACATTTTTTGATAGAATCGACTTTAAACTATTGGATATGATTTTTGTAATGAACTTGTAAATGAAATCACATAATTATATGGGGGTGAAGTCATCAAAGGAGTGTGAAGAATCTAATTTGAGGTTGAGAGTAATAAAGGCAGAGTTAAAACTTTCAAGCATCCTACCAAATTTCCTAGAGTCCTCGACCACCTTTAAGAGGTCACCCCCCAAAATATCTTAAAGCCTAGTGAAGAATTATACTGATCATCCAGCAAATCCAGGGTTTTTATCCTTCTGAAAATTGTGGAGGACCTTTTGTAATCCTTCTGAAAATTACTGAAGTGGTTTTTTACCAACTTTGAAAAATCTTCAAATGATGATACTCTACCACCTTCCGGATCATCTAAGGCCCAAATAGTATTGTGTGCTTGACGACCCTTAGAAACTGCTAAAATAAATTCGTATTTTCATCACCACACTTCATCTATATTGCTCTAATTTTTTCCTCCATGTCTCCTCCTTTCCTTCTAAATACGTTTTTCGTAGCCTCTAGATGAATGATCCTCCGTTTTTATTCCTTCGACAAGTAAACCCCCCCATCAGGAGATTCTAGGCACTCTAACTCTTCCTCCACAACTTTAATATCTTCCTCCTCCCTTGGTATTTTAAGGGTAGACCACTCAATTGTTGAATTTTTCACCCTTTTTAGAATTTGCGCAAATTTAACTGCCACAGACACGTCCCACTTAGGGTTTCAAGGGATCTAGTATTCAATGAAAAAATTATAGAAAGCTTAATATTCTAACCATGATACATTGAATTTGAGTGAGCTTCCCAGTTTGGTAAAACCGCCTTTCACTTCAAGAAAAAATGGATGATGATCATATTCACCCCCCCCCCCAAACCCACTGATGAAAGAAGGGGATCCTTTCCAATAAACATCTTTCCATAAGGAACTGGTCCATATTCCTAGCTATCATTGCATCACCAATTCTCCTATTTCTTTACGTGGTATTATACTTAATCAATTCCACATCACACAAATTTTGTTCCTCCAGAAGATGGCTGAAATAGTCTGATAGAGGATCTATATGAGTGTGAGGGCCCTTCATTTTAAAGGCCCCCAAAGAGAAATTCAAATCCCACCACAATTAAATTATCAATGTTCATAAAAGAATGAGACATCAACCTTTCCCAGAAAGCGTTCCTATCCTAGAAATGCCCATAAATATTAACCACTTTAAGATCCTTCCCCAATTCAAAAGAAAAAAGATTAGCTCCAAAGACGGAATATGATCCCTAAGAACCTATAATCTTGATGATGGTTAAACAACCAACATACCTCATGGAAAATTTAAAGGGCAAAGGATTAATTCAACTCCTATACTTCATAATTAATGAGGTTACTTCTTTACTTATGATGATTTTATTTGTTATGTCTTTCATCAAGTCAATTATCAAAACACAAGGGACATAAAATTTAGGCTCTTTCAAGCCAGGCAAAATTTACATATTGGAGAGGAAAACTTGTAAGAAATTCTTCTTATGTACTTTAAGAACCTAAGTACCATGGCTGTGACACAAACCCTCATTCCTTGTATGTCTTCCAAGAACTTGTCATTATTTACCACTCCTTAAGCACCCTTGCTTTCTCGTTACTGTTCCATCAATCTTAGAGAAATCGGCTTAGTACTTTATATCTCCTTAGATTACTGGACTTGAACTTATATATTTTCTGAAGCTATTATTACCTTTTCTTATACCCAATATAGTGAAGAAAAGGCTTCATCAATCCTTTACATGAAGCCCTAGAATGAACTTATAACATTTCTTCTTCACACTGTAAAGATATCCCTTTTCCTACCTTGTATACTTCGCTGAGAAGCCCTTATATAACTTCACACTTCACTGTAATTCTATTATTCTACACTAGCCTTAGTCCTGCAACTTCGTATTAACCTTAGTCCTCCAACTTCGCACTAGCTTCAGTCCTACAACTTCATGCTATATATAATCCTACAATTTCACACTTTGACACAGTCTTGTAGCTTCATGGATGTGTATTACTCCATCTTCATTCTTCACTCTAGACCATGTTCTATCCTCGAAATTAAAGAAGGTGTATCTCGCCAAATTGATCTTAGACTTGTCAAAATGTTTGTTACGAAATGAGCCACATATATTTCCTTTATATTGTGCACTTCTTTCAGGGATTTAGGCTGACCTTATAGACTGTGGGTAGGTCGACATGTTCACTGCTTATAAGCTGACTTGTAGAGCTTATCCTCTAATGTGAGGAAGGTTTTCTTGAAGGTTGGTTTGAGTCGTAATGCTAGCATCATACTTGAGCCATTTCTTCAAGGTTATAAGACAAGGGCTTGAGGCATACTTCTTTGACTAGACTTCTTTATATACATGACCCTTAATTAGTACATTTATGACAAGATGAAAAATCACTAAAAGACATCAAGAAAAAGTCTTTTGACCTATAATAAAATCCTTTCCCATGAAACCCATGAAGAAAGCATAAAAAAAATACATTTTATTATCTTTGTCTTCTTCATTACATAAATACATAATTACATAGTCAATATGAAGACCGAACCTAGTTACACTTTCCAACAAGACACCCATATCTTCCTTTTGCGTCATATTCCATAAAACTTCATCCTTTTAACAAAGATTCTAGCACCCTAAAAGTCAAATCCCTATTCCCCAAAGTTTCTCATAAGAAATGATGTCATTGTGTTCAAAGAACCAACTTCCTCAAAGCTTGATTTTTGGAGGGGCTATCCTAACCCCAAAAATTGAAAGAGAGAAAAATAATTAGGGGACCGCATCTGGGGCTCATGCTGCTCTAAGTGCCTCGATAATATATCTCTATCTACCAGTTGCTATGTCCAAAATAGATTTATTTTTTTCCTTTTGAGATATTGGATTTCCTTCCTCGGATATGCTTTGATCTAGACTTGATCAAGGAGGAAGGGACAGAGCCCCCCATAGAAAAAATAGAGTCCCTCTTCCTACAATTAGATCGAAGGTTTTATCAGGAGATTGAATCACAATATGTCTCCATATCTGGAGATGGGGAAGGTATTGGAGGCAGGCAACATGAAGGTGCAGGGGGGATAGGACAAGAGGTAATACCCAAATTTCATTAAGATGGGGCAGTGCTAGATAAAGAAGGATTATGCGATTCATGATGTGACTCCATAGCCAGTGAAAAAAATGAGCTAATTATATTTGAAAAATGGATAGGGTTAAAGAAAATATTCGAAGAAGAGATACCATCAGAAGATGGGCCACCCTATAGAGTGTCGATCTACCCATAAATTGTCATTGTGCCGCCGCTCATATTTTCTTCAATGCACGTAATCATACACTTAGGAGTGTCCTGCTTATTAACCTGTGGATTAGTCTTAGTGTACATATCTCCCAAGAATTACCCCTTCCCCTTTCTGCGTTCCCGTTCATGATAATCCTTCCAACCTTTATTTATCAAGAAAGGGAGAGGGAAGTCCCGTAGAACATGCCCTGTTTATGTCATCTGCTACACCTAAAGAGGATTACTTCATAATCAAAGATCTAAAAATGAGTAAATCCTTGATATTTTACATTTATTTATGCGAATAACCCTTCCCACAAGTCTATATTTACGATGATCCTTGCTATGGCCATTTTTCCACTAGTTTAATATGACCTATCAGCCTCCAAAAAGGATCCTAATTTATTTATGATATTCCTAAAAACATCCAAATACCAAATCTTATATGAAAACCCATGAAGTATTACTGGAATAGGGGCATAGCCCAATTTATCTCGGCTGATATTGAATAAAGGATTATGTCTTTTCATCAATATCGATGAAGAATCAACACACCATGTTTTCCGAAGAACCTAGATGCACATTTCAACATAATTGAATTTCAACATAAACCATCCTCGTGTAAGGGTTATTACCTTAGGGAGGTTAGTCAGGGCCTTCCCCCATTCCTTTCATGTCCATTCACACAAGTTCTCAATCGAAAAATTCCTACCTCTAGATCGACCCACCACCGCCCTCTCTGATGTCTCCATAACTTCCCATAATTGTAGTTATTCCATGAGCACCAAATTATGGTCTTCAGTTTATACTCTAGCACACATTCCTTTTTTCCATTTCTAACCAGGGTGGTGTTTACCCTCTCGGATTTCCTGATATTTTAGGGTTTCCACCTTCTAAAAAACCCCCCCTTTCCCTCTCCAAATACTTGTCATTTTCCTCCTCCGGGGCAATTAATTAGTTATTTTTTCCTCCTAGAGGAACCCCTTAAACCCTAAAGGAAAACCTTCGAACATTTTCACTCCCATTAAATTTTCACAACCATAAAAAAATCGTTCTTCATCATTACCTTCAAACAAAACTCATGTTAATGGAAACCCTATGCCTTCCACCACCACCACATTAAGGGATTGTTTAAATCCATGGAAATCCTTTGAGAGAGTACCCAAAAAATGGTCATCAAGTGGAGGGATGGAATACAAATATCCACATGTAACCGAACATTTATATGTAAGCCCTAGTGAACCATGTGACCCAAATATGGGAGATAAGCCCTTGATATATTTAGAATGGCATGCAAGAGGGAAGACGAAATACGAAACTGACATTATTGACTCCCAAGGGTGAAGATTAATGTTAATTCCCAGATCCAAATCACTAGTTTTCCCCCAAACCTCCAACTCATGAGCCTGAGATGGAACCTCTATCCAGACAGGGTCATAGTCACTATGATCAAATGAAATATCCACCTCATCCTCCATTATTTTGATGCCTTAAATCATAGACTTTTCATTAACTACTAGCATGAAGATAGGGTGAAAATTGACCTATAGACTTGAATATGACCACCTCAGGCTACAATCCCAATACTTATGTAGGGCTACCAAACCCTAAAATGGTCCTTTGGTTCAGAGGATAAACACACACCGCAAACCTTTGGCCTTCACACACAACAGATCTCCAAATCCATCCTTAATGCAACAAGTTTTGAAGCCATTATATAAAAGATCATCATATTTCTTGCGAGAAATTGAACTTAGGTGGGGAAGATTCCATTCCTGCTGACCACACATGATAAACCGTTTTTTTTTCTATGTGGTTAAAGGACTCTGGAGATTGGTGACCTTTACTTCCACTGAATATTTGTGTGTAGTCACCATGGAATATTGGTACTAGGCATATCCACCTTAAGGAATAATTTCCTGCTGGCTCAACCATCAAACCTAACCCTGAGAGTGTCGAGAAAATTGAACCGGTGACCTAATGATATAAAAGGTGATTTAATGATGAGGACTCTATCAATTGAGCTAACCCTCAAGGCTCTCAGAAGATAATTGATAAGTTATACAAATATATACATATATAGGAAAAAAATATCAAAGATAATTCCAACTTGTAGCTCTAAATTATGGGTTTAATTTTAACTAAATTTTTATGTATAAAACCCTACGGAATGTGAAATAGCTGATCAAAGGGATGTTTTTTAAGATACGTTTTGTACAAAGGTCACCCATTTGAAATTATATGGGTACATTCTTCTAGGTAGTGATTTCTTAGCCAAAGGTTAGTCCTGCAATTAATGGAAAAATTAGCCATCAAATATTATGTATAAAAATTCAAGAATAAAATAAATATAGGGTGATTTATTTTATTTTTATATTATGATATGCTCCATATTGTGGGTGTTCTAATAAGGAATTTTTTGTACGATGGACACCCTTTTGAAACCATGTGGGTACAAAAACCTAGCCATGTTAAGGGTTAGTATAATTCAAATTAAGGATTGTAGTGGCCCAAGCTTGATGTGATGCCCTTGGGTAGCAATTTTTTAACCAAAAGCTAGCAGCATAATTCATAAACAATCTAGCATACAAGAAATTATTACCTCTACAATTCAAAATTAAAATAAGTTTAGTATGTTTTTCTTTTTTCATTTTTTATGATATACTTTTTATTTTTAAAACATTTATGTAGAATTTATATAATTTATTTGTTACTTGTATTAATTACTATAAACCTATTTAAATTCATATTTATCAAGAACCTAAGGGATTATCTCTTAAAAAATGCACACCTTTTTTAGAACATCAAATTAATTTTAATTTCCAAGGGTAGTAACGCTCTTGAACTTGATACATGTAAGGTTAAGAGTTATATACATAGATTTTATTATTATTAGTTTTCATTTTATTTCCAAATATAATTTTATATTGTACATATAATAAGTTATATATATCTTTGGAACAGGCTCGCAAAAAAGGAAATCAGGTCAATTTTCAAATTAACAATATAAAATTTGTCCATATATGCTATTTACCACTAAAAAAAGGATATAAAAACACTAAGTATCATACCGAAGTAATATATGTAGACGATGTAGAAAAATATAATTCTAAATTCACAAAAGGGGATAGGAGAGGGTTTGGCGCGAGTCCTTTGGCTTATGCACCTTCCTTTATTATTCCTATGATTTTACCAAAGGTTGGAGGCCATCTTGAGGGCCCTCATTAAGGTCCATGAATTCATATTCCTTATTAACATGAGAGACAATAATTTTGTTCTTGAACACAACTTATTACACTGCTTCAAGATTTTCATCTAATAATTTTGTTATCACCAAAAGTTTCATTTTTGTAAATTTGAATAAAATGTTGACAACTACATTGTCAAAATTTAAGGCTGTAATAAACAGGTTAATGCTCCTAATAGAGTTTCGGGACATGATATATTTGGGGAGCGAATATTGCTGACAACGGGGAACATTTAAAGTGCTAACTGTCCTCACCACATCAGCATCAATGTTTTGGGTGCATGTGTTTTTGTTATGATCAAAAGGGTAAAGTAATAATTTGATTGTGTTTACCTTATGTAATTATTAAAAACACCATGTAACTGAACCCTATGTATCAAACGAAATCTGATTCGCAATCATGACCAAGGATTATGTTAATTTTTAACTTAATGCATAATTGTGTTTACCATATCTTACACCTCATATCATGTAAGAAATTGTATTGGTAAATTATCTGAGTTTTCCACTTGGAAAATTGAAACCTTTTTCGTTGTAGGATTACAACATAAAATCCTGTGGATAGTGCCAGCCAAAATGGGAAAGTGAGGCATGCTATACCAAATTGAGCCTAAAGCATCGGAACTGTTGAATGTGTACCCTGATCTCCTACATTAGTTCGACCGGGCATGGTGGAGTTAGATTTTATATCGTTGTTCTGATTATCATTATTTAGTAGCTCAATCGTTTGCAACAGGATTCGATGGTAGTTGTGTAGAGGTTTGTGGTTTAGCGTTTGAATTCATAGGGCACATTGTTGTCGAAGCCACAACTTTTCCCATGGACGGTTAAAAGGTTTTCCACATCCATATTCTAGTAGGCATATATGTTCCTTATTTCTTCAAAGAAGAGCACGAAGCAGAGAACTCGAAAGAGGGGGTTCGAAAGGATTGCAAGAAAAATTTCCTCTGATAGCTATTTTTGAAAAAACACTATGTATACTGGTTGGTGAAGGAAAACTATTGGAAAATGCCCACAATGTCCATGTCAACGATTTTTCCAGAAAATCAAAAGAGCAACATAAGTTATCAAGGAACAATTTTGATGAAGTATACAGAGGGACCTGTTTTTTCAAACATTGGTAATGACCTAAAGATTTGCGACCTGTTCTATTTTTCAGCGAAGCTATTGACAAGATAACTATATTTCAGCTTAAATTTTAGTAGTTTTTCGTACACCTATTGTTTGATAAATATGATATTTTCTGTAGTTTATCTTGGCATACGTGAACTTAGAAGATATTCGAAATATATTATTTTTTAATTATGTGATCACTATTATTGTGTAAGTTGTTATGTAAGCCTTATATAAACAATTTAGGAATACTAAAACATGGTTGGGAATTAATTTAAAAACATATTTGCAGTCTGATATATTTTAGAAATCTTGAATATATTTACAATTTTTAATGAGAAATTTGTAGGAAACTCATGTGTTTCATTTCCATGTCAATATTTCTTTGTTATGAAAATTTTCTGTCATGTCTGATAATATTAGATTCTAACATTGGATTTCATTTATGCTCCTATCTTGAAATATCAACCATTAGTATTTGTTGCTTCAGTCATTTATAAAATATGTCTTCTTCTAGTGCCTTTTTCTTCTAAATCTCCCAAACAGTCAAAGGACATGTTACTCCCATACTTTGTGCAATTTTCTCATTAGATCTGTGATCTCATTTGGTTGATAGCTAGACTCCATGCCTAATGGTAGGTTTTGAAGATCATCCAACCAATTCATCCCTAAATTCAAATATGGCCACTTGAACTCAATTGCAGAAAACATTCTACTAAAGTGACCATAGAGTAGTTGTGTTTTATAGAGAGATCCCCCTTCGGGTTGAAGGGTCAACTTTCAACGTAAAATTAGTTTGAGGATATATTAGGGTTTCTCTATGCAGCCATGGTTTTCCTTAAGTGATAACAAATTCAATTATGCATGGAATGTCTTGTTGTAGAATAATTCTTTCCTCTAGGACTTGGGATATAATTGATTTTACCATCTAACAAGTTTGATTAATCTAGAAGAGTTCCATATCCTTATTTCTGAAGAAACCTATATCTTGAGCCCATCCTTCCACTTCCTCTTAGATAGGTTACCTAGACATATTGTGCCTCTTCTCTTTAATTTTACTATCCATTTATTCCAATTAGGATTTTAACAACTTGACGAACCTTGAAGGGAAGAACTCCTCTATTTCCAAGGCTTCCCTTTAATATTAGCTAAATTTTTTGGAATGCACAGGGTCAAAACCTTCCTAGGTGTGTTGTGTTCTTTCTTTCTTCTACCTACCCACTTCCTCATAACATTGGAATTAGGTAATGTGTCCCACTTCATATTTTGACGTAGGAAAGACATAATTGATTAAGTAAGGGGAAATATATGAACTTGACTACCCATATTTCTTCTTAGAGTCATGATTGATTAGGTTCCACCCACATTGGACTCCACAAAAAATTCTCCTCCTAGGAATACCTAGCTCGATGCTAGCTTGAGCTTAAGCTAGCAAGAGACCAGCTTCACCCCTCAAGATTTGAAACACGTGGTTAAGAAATACATAGATAAAATAAAATAGGTAGGAAGAACTATTGTGCCTCGAGATACCTATATAAGCTTTCATCCCCTCATCCTCCCATAGAACCCCCACATTAGTTTCCATCGTGAAATTTTCCTTAGGAAAGCTGGGCCAACTACCTATTTTATAACCCTCAATGTTCACTTGGAACTTTCCTATTTCCTATCATATTTTCTAGGCCAAAGATTATTCCTTTGGTATGTTTCTAGCACTTGCTACTCCCCTGCGACCTTGTCGACACCATCATTCCCTAGCACTTGAAAATCTTGTCACAATTTTTTTTGGGTGGGTTCATACTGAACTTGTGCCACCTCCTCACCTTATAATCATTCACCATAACCACCCCTTGTTTTTACATTGATTATGTTCATGGTGCCAAGTGGGTTTGCAACTAGATGACACATAGGGGTGTCACAACTGTAACCATCACCACCATATCCAAGGGATGCAAGTTCTATTTTCATTCACACCATTGTTACAAGCACACACACACACACACACACACATTTTATATATATTAATATTAGTTGAATTTATATTTTAGTTGATATTACTTTAGATGAAAAAATCATCATCCTTTTTCTTTACACAATGATATTTTTCTTTTTGTGAGTATCCACTCTAATATTGAATTCAAAGATTTTTCTTGATAGCTTTGGTATGTTTGTAAGCATTAATAAAAAAAAATGTTGTGATAATGAAATATACGAAAAAAAAACTGTGTGAAATAAGAAAATTGCGTTGGCACCATTTTGGCTAGAATATTATCATCATTCTTATCTATATTAACTATATCATTAATTTTATGAGCAGCCCCTTCACCCTTAACCGTAACTATGCTTTCTCAATATTTTTTATTCTAACTTTGATATGTCAATAAACATTAATAAAACTAAAGTTATAACCATAAAATCCTAAAAATAAATTATCTTGTTATCACACTTGACAATAATATAAATATACACTAATCTATATTGGATCATTATATTGTTTTTCCTCTAGATCGATGCTTTCAAAGTGGAAAAAGTGGAGGAATCAACTCACGAGACCATTTTTACTGATGAGATGTAGTTTAGAACATTGGGGTCTGAAACCCCGCGAGAGTAGTTTGAGGAACCATGATATGGACACTATCATCATATCATTTATCATCCATATTGACTCTTTAAAAGTGGAAAAAATGGAGGAATCAACTCACTACACCATTTTTACAAGCGAACACAATTTGGCAAATTCAGGTTTGAAACCTTTCGGGAGAATATGGAGGCATTAAATGCCTTTTTTTTTTGGGGGGGGGTTGGGGAGGGGGGGGGGGCTCTATTTCTACTCGGAAGGAAAACAAATATCTAAGAATGTATGGAGAAACTAGACCATCCCACCTTTTACCTCAATTTTTCAATAATGAAGTTGTGTTTTAGGAGATTACATATCAAGAAGAAATAGGGGTAGGAGGAGCACTCTCGAGGGGTAATAAAAATGACTATAATGTTGGTATTTTGAGCCTGTTAGTTACATAAATAAGAAACAAAAATGCACATAAATGAGAAACTAAATCGCATAAGAAAATTGAGGGAATTTACGTGGTAAAACCCTAACAGTCTATCAAGGAAACCTCCATTGGGCAAGGGATTGGAATTATTATTACACCAAGTCAAGAACGAATCTCCAACATTACGTCAAGCCTCCCAGGCAACATTATTTTTAATATGAAGACTCTGTTACATAACTCCTTATGGTTACGCAACTGTCTGAACTCGAAAACCATATTTACTAGGATAATTACATGTTTAACAATCATTTAATTATTGTATTTCTTAATAATATCCACCTTGAAAACAATTTCCTAATCCCTTTCCCATGCACATTCATCATCTTTTATGCAAGCCAAGATAAGCCAAAAACCACCACAACTTCTCTACCAATATTGGTTTCATGAACATGTCTGCACAACTCTCCTGTGTGTGGACCTTCTTAAGAGCTACTTTTCCACCATCGATCACATGTCTTACAAAATGGTATCTAACATCAATGTGCTTAGTCCTGCTGTGATAAGCCATATATATAGCCAAATGAATAGCACTCTGACCGTCACAGAATACATTCACTTTCTCTTGCATCCTTCTAAGCTTGTCAAGTAGACCTTTCAACCAAATTTCCTCTTTACAAGCATCTGAAGAAGCTATATACTCTGCTTCAGTAGTGGAAAAAAAAAATGAACTTATCATAATTTTTAAGTTTGTGCCCTTTTCAATTCATAACATTGGCTTGAACATGGATATTAAGCAAGCATTTTCTTCCATTGGGTGACAAATCATTCCTAGTAAATATTTCATGTGGTTTAAATAAATAATGCAAATACACGTTAAATGCACTGAAGGTTGCATTTATTTGTGTGGTTGAAATACCTGCAATATTCTATACTACATTACAAAAATTCATGATTTGTATAAATGTGTTACACTTTATGGTCAAATTATTCGATTAACCAATGGTTTGGAAAATTGATTGAGAATTTCACATTGAGGTGCCCCCCTTCATCAACCACGAGACTCAAATATGGATTTGGATAGGGCACACATAGTAGCATGTAGGTTCATGCAACTACAAAATACAAAATAGATAAAATTACATCATTCCAAGTTATCCTAGTTTGCTATTCATCTCAAACAAAATATTGTTGATCATGGATTATCTCTAGAGATGTGAAACCAATAGTGGCAAGAAGAACAAAGGAATCTCATCCAAAGAGGCATTTTTTTCTAAATTCGCTATGTGGTTATTTTAAATGAATAAATATAATCACACAAAATTTTTTAGCCTTGAAAGAAGAAGGGACAAAAACAAAATTGTATTCCAATAGCAAAACTTATGTTGAAATATAAACCATTTACTCTCAAGGAAATGAAATAAAAAGCATTACCTCAATAAAACAAAAAAGGTTACAAATACTAATGAAAAATAAAAATTGATAGTAATTTCTTTTTCTAAGTGGAAAAATTTATAAGGCCAAAAGTGAACTTAGACACAGTGCTTTAACTTGGAAGTTGGCATTGATTACTCTCCAAGTAATCTTGGATTTTTAGAATTTTACTTATTCAAGGTTAGAGAATCAAACAAGTTCAAGAAAAAATTGCACAATTTCGAAAATTACGCCCTTACAAATGTGATGTTACAAATTGAACGATTGTTATGGCCTAAAAGAGAGATATATGGGGTTGATTGTTCATGTAATAAAGGACAACTTAATAGGGACATCATAATCTAATAATGTACCAATATGAAGACCTCCTATAAGGTTGACCATTAATTATGTAGTTCTCCTATTTCAAGGATCATATCAATCCAAGTTTTATCGAGCAATAATGGCATGAGACCAATAGTGATAGGGGGAATACAGATATGTCATCCAAAGATGTATTTTTCCAAATTCTCTATGTGATTATTTGAAATGAATATATATAACCACGCACAATTTTTTAATCTTGAAAGAAGATGGGACACAAGAAAAACTTGTATTCGTTGATAAAAAAATATGTTGAAATATAAATAATCTACCCTCAACATAATGAATAAAAATTATTACCTTAATAAACCAAAAAATATTATGATTTCCAACACAAAATAAAAGTTTATAGTCATTTCTTATTTTAAGTTTCTCAATATTCGAGGTGAAAAAGGAACTTAAACAAGGTGCTTTAATTTGGAAGTTGGAATTGATCACTCTCTAAGCAATTCAAAAGTTTGATAATTTTACTTATTGAAGGATATGGAAATGGAAAATTTCAAAAAAATATTGTGTAACCTTGAGAATTATACCCTTATAAATGTTATGTGACAATTTGAAAGATTATTCTTTTTTTTAATGAAATGGTTATCATTTATATTATAAAAAGCTAGGTACATGACTAGAACTATTTACATTTTTCTATGTTTTCAGAGGCTTCACTATTCCAATATATCCATAAAAACAAATTCTTACCTCTATGGGTTCTCTTGGCTACAATTCTATAGTCACATATCTACCATAAATTCTACAACCCTCCTCGAAAAAAATAAGAGAAAACTTGCAATACTTTCATTAAAACAGTGAAAATTAAAAAGCACCACTGGGCCCAACTTCTATGGCTACACCTAGGTTCTCTTTTGCCACTCAGGATTTATTTTCTTTTAACTTGATCTCAAGCTCACCAATTGGAAGGGAATCCATCCCATTAACTTTGGCCTTTAGAACTAATAACTCTGCCTCCATTTTTGCCAAATTCTTATCCATATTTCTCTGCAACCATTCACACCTCTTGTTCAGCCACTGAAATCCACCATTTCCAACCTTATATTTGATAGCTCCATCATCCCAACTACTACCTTTTAAAAATTAATGATATATTGGCGCTAACACTATTGGTCGCTCTCCTATGGTTGCACTTCTTGAATCTCCAAAAATTTCCTTTTCAGATTCATATTTCTTGTCCACAAGAATAACCACAACCCAAATGATTTTGAAAAAATTCTCTTGGGAGGGGGGGCGCTCAATAAATTCAGATGAGGCATGGGACCAAATGTGACATTTCCCATGAAGCGAGTTAATATACATATCTGCCCATTTCCAAAAACCTGAGAGACGATCCGATTTTTCCATAGAATTTATGTATCGGCCTGAACTGCAGTGCACTGAATTTAAAAACAGAGTGCATAATTGAGCGGATTAGATTGTCAAATTCTTAAGGAAAAACATATACCACTTAATACTTGTGTTTTTCCCATGCCATTTTATGGATCGACACACACTTTGATTGATGAGATAAAATATCTTTACATATGGTCTCCATATGTAGTTAATTTCCTATGTTATACATCAAATGAAAAATGCTCAGGACCAACGTTGCCACCTTTGGTGGTTCCTTCAAAAAAATTAATTCGTTCTTTTCCAATGATTGGTGGCCTATTTCGCCAATTGTTTCTAATGAGATAAATTAAGGATACCTCATAGAATTAGGGAAAGAGACCTCTCATTATGGTTTAAGTCCAAAATTCCTTCCCTCACTCTTACACCTTGAATGGAAAGGTTAGTTGCTTCCACATTCAGATACCTATATATGTGGAAATAGGTTAACTCCTCAAATTTCTTCAAATACGTAGTGATCCTTTTCAATATTGCGGAGTTAGAATCCCCCCCTTGGACTTTAATTTGAAAAATTTCCTTATAACAATCATTGAATCTCCTAGAACAAACATTCTCTTTAAACCTCTCTTGATGGCTAGACCTAGTCCTTTCCAACAAGACAAAAATTCAACCTAGTTATTTGTTAGAGTGACCATCCCCAAGCGTAATGTATATGGACTTGTTTATCGGTGTAGAAGATCACCCATCCTGCTCCTGCTGCCTCTGACAACTTGAAAAATTATATATATATATATATATATATATAGTTGAACATTCAACTAATAAAGACCAATTTAATAAGGAGATGATAGCCTAATAAGATGCTCATATACATAATTCTTAACATAAACATTCAATCCAATAATCCCTTTTAGGGTCATACCATGGAATACCTCTTCAAGATTCCTAAAATGTAAATAGAAAAAACTACTTGAAAATGAAGTTTCTTTTTAGGGTGTTTCTATTGATTACAATAAAACGTTGAAAAATAGCTATGGTAGAAAAAATACAATGTAATTTTAAAAAGTGTTAAAGAATACCATTACAATAATAAATTTAATATAATATAAAAAAAACCTTTAAGTTAAAAAATTATTTCAAAATATTTAATAATTTAATAATAATAAAAAAAAAATTAAGATTTACAAAATAGTTCAAGTAGATTTCTATCTAAAAAATAAAGGAGTATACACATACTAAGATTCAAATGGGGCTTATTTTCCTTAAAGAAAAAATAGATATATATGTTGGGTCAATTTACTAGGTAAACTAACACAAATATCTAATTATCAATCCGGGTTTGTAAAACTTGGAAGCATGTCCAAAATATATGGATTTCAACTACAATCAATGTTAGAAGACAAATTATAGAACTTGAAGAAAATGCATATTACAAATATCAAACTTAACTAAATAATATATAATTCAATATGTAATAAGTAGAAGAAGAGGCTCCTAACTTAGGAGAACCAGGTTGACCTTCTCTACAGTACTACTTCATGAACATAAATCAAAATCATTGATGAACAATAGCTTAAGATGCGTAAGAGAATAAAATAAGAGGCCCCTAACTAAGGAGGTCCATGTTTTCCTTCTATATAAGTTTATTCATCATTAATACCATTGTATGAAAATTGGAAATTCAGAAAATAACTTAAAAAAAGAAAGGGAGATGAATTCTAGTTTCTATTCTTTGATATAATAGAATGAGAGTTTAAATTGAACATTAGTTTGACCCTTCATATGCAGATTAGAATTTAGAATAAGACTCATCAGCCAACATAATAAATCATCATACATCTAATTAATTGTTTTAAACATTAAACAAAACTAGTTTATGAAATTTCATATATAATTAACCAGAAAATGCACTTAGCTCGGTATGGGGGCCCTCCACCCTTGCCTCGCACACTGAAAGTACTTCTAAGATACTAGAACTAAATCAATCAGTCACCACAATGAACAATAGAAATAAGATATAACTGGTTTCTTCAATTAACTCACAATACTCAGAAATATAAAAGTGAAATCATTCAAATTCTACATGTTCATGCCTTCAATGTTCTTGGCTTAAATAGAAAAATATTAAAAAAACTTAACTAAAATGTCTCTAACAGTAATATCTATCCTGATCCCATCCGTTCAGGTGTAACTCATCCAATTAGTTACACGAAATCTCGAAAAATCCCAAAATCTACTATTTCTTCCCAATTTTCTAGGGATTCCTGAAAAATAGGTCATGTTGGACTAGCATTTACCAGGCTTATTTTAGCTTGGTTCGACTGAACCAATAGGTACACATCCATCCTTGGCTCCCAAGCATTCTAAATATGTTCTCAGATCATGCCCAGCTGTCCTGCAAGTATCACTTAAATGAAGCTATTACGGGAAATTCCTGTTGTGTTCGAAAATACTCTTAAAACTCACTTTTTACAAAAATTTCTAAAAATTGAAAAACATAATTTATTTTCCTGAATATGCATAATAAGGTCAAAACATGTCATATGTGGATGGTATAAAGTGGAAAATGATTGAAATTAGGTGTATTTTATTGAGAAAAAATTGATCAAAAATGAGGGCCAACATTGTGCCAACATCTCCCCCTTACTTAATCTCAAGCATGTCCTCATACTTGCCTCTGTCTCCTTGACCTTATGTTTCTGTATGATGATTGCCCTACTGATGTACCTGTGACTCTGTCTCCTGATGGTAAATCTTCCTGATGAGCTGCATGTAAAAGGATGTCAATACCCTCAAGTATTTTTCTTTCTTTTATAAATCTTTGTTTTAATTGCTTGTGGAGAGCAGACTTTTATTTTAAAAATTTAAAACATCCTTTTTGGAAAATACTCTATCAAAATTCCTCTGAGAACAATATTATTATCACTATTTCTTTTGAAAAAAAGTTCACTTGTAATTTCTGGACATCTATAGGTTTGATTTTTCCCTCAACATTTAAAATTAACACCTAAAAATGAATTTTGGAAATGATTTTTTTTTTCATTTACCCCTCTTTGTCTCCTCAAAAATCAAAAAGAAATTTGGAAATGGACATTTTTTTTTTCATTTACCACTCTCTTGTTCTTTTAAAAATTGAAATCGATTTTATGGCAGTGAATTAACTTTTTTTTTCTTGAAATCAATCTTGTACATTGAATACCCACTAATATGAAGAGAAATTTTTGAATTAAAATACCAAATTCTGGACTAATATGTGAATTCTTGGTCACTAAAAATAAAGAGAAATTTCTGAACTTATGATGTGAAATTCCTGGGCTAACATGGAAAGAAAATTTCATTGTTGAATATTCATGACAAAATTCTTGTGTTATAATGTCTTCAAAAATCAATTTCTTGAATAAGAAGCAATATTTGTGTTGTACTTATTTCAAAAATCGATTTCTAGGAGAGATCTAAGCGAATTTACAGTCTTCTGACACCTCTCTTTTCTCTAGCAACTAACACTCTATTTTCAAAAATTCCATTCATAATTTTTGCATTGTTGTGCACTCACCAACACCACTTGACACCATCGTGCACGAGCTCTGTTTTGGCATTTTTTGTAAATAAGAATGAAACTGGGGTCTTGAAATTGAATTTTTTAATGCCAATATTACACTTGGAACGTTGATATTGAACCTACTCTGCCACTAACGAACTTGGGCTACGCTTTCAATTAGATAACTAGAGTCTTCGGATTTTCAAACTATGTAACTGCAACTTACACTTGGAGTTTTCACTGAAATCCAATTTAAATAAATCTCTGACCTTGATTCATAACTAAACTCAAAAACTCCAGAAAACAAGGGTTGAAAGAACCACAGAGTATACCAAATATAAATGAAATTGATAAAAATGCCTACAATGAGTCTAATTGGGCTCGTTCTAAAGAAAACCCATGTTTTTATTTCGAATTTCATTTTTGTTTACTTAGAAAAGACAACAAAAAACAATGGCTTCTTAAAATTTTCAAATTTTTGAAACTGTAGTTGAATTCAAAACTGGAAGTTTTGATTATGAGATTTCACTTTTGTTTTTGCTGTTTGTGGATCAAAAGCTCTATTTTGATGTATGGATAAAAAAACCTCTGTTATTGTTCTGGAAAATACCCTGTCTCTTCCTTTATAAAATAACCTCTTGGTCACTGCCATTTTTTAAAAATCGAATTCTGAAAATGAAATCGAATTCTAGGAATGAAATCTAATTATGGAAATACTTAACAATTTCTTTCAATTTTACCTTTTCTGCTTCCTCGGGAATGGAAATCAATTTTCCTTTGTCTCCTCAGAATATGAAATCGAATTATGAAAATGATTAATTAACTCTTTGTTCTTCCAGAAATCAAATGCTGGAGATGTACTTATGCTAGATAAATCGAATGCTAGAGAGAATGCTTATGCTACAGAAATAGAATGCTGGAGAGAATTATTATGCTGGAGAAATCGAATGTTGAAGAAAAATGATATAAATCTGGTAAGTCTATCTATTATAAATCTGGATTTTTTTTTTTTTAATTTACCTTCTCTGTCTTCTCAGAAATCGAATGTTGGATAGAATGCTTAAGTTAACCACTGTCTGCATTCATTCATTCACTGCCTGTTCAAAAATAAATTTTTAGAAGGAAATCATTTTTTTGGGTGCTTCTACAACGACCCCCATGCATTTCAGACTTTAACTGGACTTGTTTCACACACCTATAGCTTGAACGCAAATCTTTGATGCCACTTTTCATTTGAAACTTAGACTGCCACCAACACTTTCCGGCTCAGAGTATATTACGTTGTCAGTTGAGATTTTACACTTCTAGTTATTTAAATGCAAATCTCAAACTTTGGATATTATTAAAAAAATAAAACTAATTTCATTTAATTCCTATTCAAACTCAACTTGTTTTCTCTGTTAAATTTATGAGATTTGGATGGAGATTTCAATGATTTAGTTGGCGGGGTTATCATACTGAGTTGGGGGATTTAGAGAAGAAATACTGAGTTGAATTCCTTTTTTTTCTTCTTGAAGGTGCTCTCTCGGTTTGTTGAGCATTACTCTGCTCTTTGTAGGGTTTCTTTCTACGTGAAGTTTGGACATTTCTCTTGAAATTTTCACCATTTTTTGTTGCTGCGTAATGAATTCCACCGTGGCTTAAATATTTGTCCTTTCTCCCCTTTGTCATATTGTATTCAAAATCGATATTCTTCATAGTGTGTAAACTTTTATATGGTTTGAATTTTTATATATTCATATAACTTTTGTAATATATGCACCTCAATGTATTCTTTTGTACATATGCGAATCTATGGCCTTATGCATATATTTTTCCAAAGTTCAAAACATAAAGATAACATCTATTTTTCAATGCATACATTAATTCTCTTCATAGTTATTCGCCTTCCATTGCATATCATTTAGTAATTACTTTGATCCTTACATTTTGCATTGCATTCCATTTAGAAATTACTTCGATTTTTTTTCAAAGTCCATTTTATCATAAATGATTTCTCATCTTTGTCTTTTAGGGTGAATGTTTTTCCCTTTCTATGATGCATTTTTTTTTGAAATAATCTTTAATATCATTCTTTTATCTTTATGCTTCTCTCATTTCATATCCATTTAATGCTTTTTAAGGTCTTTTTTCTCATAATTTATTCATCCCCTTTGTTTTTTAACACATGATGCATTTGTTACTCTTTTAATATGAATATTTCAAATCCATAAATAGAGTAGAGAAAAAAAAAATCATGATAGATCATATAAATGCATCATTCACTTTTATTCGCCATATTAACCCATGTTTCATTGTTGTTTTGTAGGCAATTTTCCTTAGGAAAAAAAATTTGGCCAAAATTTTGGTCAAAAATGCTCATGTAGGAGGAGTAATGTAGGATTATGATGAGAGAATGTAAGGTTATGATGAGGTTAATGAATGAAATTTTTTTAATGTAGGGTGATGTAGGATGTAGGGTAATGTAATATGATGTAGGATGTGGGATGATAAATGTAATAGGATGATGAATTCATTAAATGAGTATTGCATATCCAAGTTAAATTAGTTTAACAATCCTAGAAAAATTTTCAAAATCAAAGGTTTTAAGAACACTTTTATACTTACAGTACCTTCCTTCCACGCTTAATAGCTTAATGTCTATTCTTGTTGATGATGACCTTTGTTATTTAGTCAACACTTGAAATTTTTTTAATGATGATAGTTCTTCAAAGATGAATTCTGATGGAATGTAGATGCTTGTATCTGATTATTGGATCCTCTTGATGTAGATTAGGATGTTTCATGTTCTTTTTTCATATGATATTGATTAAAGTCCCTTTTGATGAATATTGATGAGTAGAAACAAGTTTTTAAAACCAGTAGGTTTGATATCACCAAATTGGTGATGAACAGACCTAGGAGGCAGATTTTGACTATGCTGATTTTAAGACATGTAGTCACTAAATGTGGAATAAATTTTTCACCTAGCCTTCAAATGAGATGATTCAAATTGTGTCATAAAGTAGACTTCAATAAATATCTCCATTTTTTAAAATAATATGATTTAGTATGTGAAATATACAAATGAACATTGAAGACCTAGCATTATCACCATGTAGATTTTTCGACAAAAAGTTACTATTTTGAGCATAAATTTTTCATATGATGTTGGATTGACCTGCTTCAAATTGATTTGGAAACCAGATTCCAAGGGTTATCTTACCTATGAATATCATGTAAAAATGTTTCCATTAGAAGCTTAAAATCAATTCTATACTAACTCTGTCCTAAAAAAGTTTCTTGGAATCTCGTGTTTATTATGATCATTTTTTATTTGTGATCCAAATTGAAAAAATTCAAAATGGATTAAAAAATAAATTTCAAGAGATACCTTGTTTAAAAACTTGTTTTTTTTTTTTTTTTTAAATTCTCCCATATGGTTTCCCAAAAGAGGATTGTCCTTACAACATTTTACCATGAAATCCTTTCAAATGAGTATTGAAAAACGATGTGAAGATTTATTCATGATATTTTAAACTAAAAGTATTATTGTGAACTCATTCTTCCTATTTATCTATGCTATTCTCTCCTACTCTATTGTAGAAAGATAATTCATTCTCTCAAGTATAAGAGAATTTCCAATGCATCCATTTGCGTAGCAAGATCATAAGTAAACTCACATCCAAGTTTGAAAATTTTATTTTAATGAATGCTTGGACATGAATAATTATTTGATTATAAATATTTGATGCTAAATAATGTTGAAAAATGGAGTGGTGTTGTGGCCTAATGACTAGTTGGAACCAAGTTTTGAAATAATCTTTGTTTGCTTGGCTTTCCTTAATTGTCATATCAAAAATTTCTTCATGTCGCACTTGTTCAAAATCTTGAATGCACAAGGGATATTGTGATATAAATGCTAGAAATTATTCAATTTCAGGTTCTAATGTTTGATCTTCATCACATGTGATCCATGACTCATTCATATCCTTACAAAGATAGCTAGAAGAAAGTTCTAAGTTCTCTTCTTATGGATCCTCTTCATAGATGCTTTGCTCCTCTTCTATCTTTAGAAATGAAGATTCATCCCTAGTTACCATTCTAAATTGTGGACAAGGATTTAAGAAGATCCTTGTGGTGCCATAACCTCCCGCGCTAAATGAC
Source organism: Pinus albicaulis (assembly GCA_034641835.2). Taxonomy (NCBI): domain Eukaryota; kingdom Viridiplantae; phylum Streptophyta; class Pinopsida; order Pinales; family Pinaceae; genus Pinus; species Pinus albicaulis. The sequence goes on from CM076578.1 coordinate 487,808,634, forward strand.
TTCTTTAACATCACGTTTTGGAGATCTTTTTTTGCAATGGCTTTTGTAGTTATCTAGTTTTTTTTTTTTTTTGTTAGGTGTTTTGTTTTCGGAATCCACCTTTCTAATATCTATGTCTAAACATGAATATCCATAATGAAAAGTGTTTTTTTTATGTGTTTTCTAAACAATCTTCCTAATTGACTATATTGAAGTATGCTTCCCCGGTAACAACGCCAAGAAGTTGGGTCAAATTACTAGGTAAACTAACACAAGTATTTAATTATCAATCCAAGTTTGTAAAACTTGGAAGCATGTCCAAAATATATGGATTTCAACTACAGTCAATTTTAGATTTCAAATTATATAAATTGAAGGAAATGCATACTACAAATATAAAACTTTACTAAATAATTTCTAATTCAATATTTAATAAGCAAAAGAAGAGGCTCCTAACTTTGGAGAACCAAGTTGATCTTCTCTACAATACTACTTCATGAACATAAATCAAAATCACTAATGAACAATAACTTAAGATGCATAAAAGAATAAAATAAGAGGCTCATAACTAAGGAGGTCCATGTTGTCCTTTTTTATAATTTTATTCATCATTAATACCATTGTTTGAAAACTAGAAATTCAGAAAATAACTTAAACAAAATAAACGAAGATGAATTCTAGTTTCTATTCTTTGATCGGATAAGAGGTGATTTTAAATTAAACATTGGTTTGACCCTTCATATACAGATTATAATTTAGACTCAGATTCATCAGCAAAGATAATAAATCATCATACATCTAATTAACTAATTCAAACATGAAACAAAACTAGTTTATGAAATTTCACCTAAATTAAGCAAAAAGTGCACATAGCTCAGTGTGGGGGCCCTCCACCCTTGCCTCGCACACTGAAACTACTTCTCGGCTATTGGAACTCAATAAATAATTCACCACATTGAACAACAGAAAGAAGATAGAATTGGTTTCTTCAATTAACTCACAATTTTCATAAATATCAAAGTGAAATAATACAAATTCTACATGTTCATCCCTTCAATGTTCTTGGCTTAAATAGAAAAATATTAAAAAAACTTGACTAAATGTCTCTAATAGTCATATCTACCCTAATCACATCCATCTAGGTTGAACTCATCCAATTAGTTACACCAAATCTGGAAATATCCAAAAATATATTATTTCTGCCCTATTTTCTGGGGATTCCTGAAAAACAGGTCATGTTTGACCAGCATTGACTGGGCCTGTTTTAGCTTGGTTTGAAAAAATCAATTGGTACACATCCATCCCTGGTTCCCAATATTTCTAAATATGTTCTCATCTCATGTCCAAGTGTCCTGCAAGTATGACTTCAATGAAGCTATTGCTAGAATTTCTAGTTCTGTCCAAAAATACTCTTAAAACTCACTTTTTACAAAAATTTCTAAATATTGAAAAACATAATTTATTTGCCTGAAAATGCATAATAAGGTCAAAATAAGTCATATGTGGATGGTATAAAGTGGAAAATGATGGAAATTAGGTGAATTTTAATAAGCAAAAAATGATCAACAATGAAGGCCAACAATATATGTTGGTGATTTTTTTTTTACAAATATTTATATCAAAAAATCTAGTTATTCACTGACCTTGTTGAATACAAAATATATAGTTTTTCTTTTAATAAATTAACTTAAATTATAAATGATTTTAATTTCCTTGTACAAATAGTAAAACAATGAGCAATATTAAATCTATATATTTTTCAAAAAAAATCACCTATATTTATAACAAACTAAATTAATATAACAAACTGTGTTAGATGATATACCTACTATAAAAAAAAAAGTATACTTCCTTAAAAAGTAATTTTATAGTTTCTCTTCTAAACCACTACATGAACCTATAATATATACTTTGTCTTGTAACAATGTGCAATGAATTTTTTTATACTTTGAACAAACAACGCAAATTCAGTTGTATGAAATAGTTTAAAGAAGATCATAGAAATAGGTCATTGATATTTATATTAATTTATTGTCTAGTTTTTAGATCCAAGTTATCTTCTTGGATTTTATCTCAATAATGGCAAGAAAATAAAGATTATGACATTCAAACTTGTGGAAAAAAACACAAACCTGCACATACCCTAATACAATATAAGTTATAAGAGTTGGCCTATGAATGTCATAAGTTCTTTAAGATAATAGGTAGATTAATCTTTAGTTTGTCTCTATGATAAATTTGGGGTTGAAATGCCTACTTTAGAATTTATGTGTTTTTTTTTTAATTTAGGTAGATTAATCTTTAATTTACATATATGATAAATTTGGGGTTGAAATTCTCATTCCAGAATTCATGTGCTTATGTGGAATTTATACAAAGTAATCAACTTGAAATTTCTTAGTTTATGGTAGGGCAAAAACAATAATTTGAATTTTTTGTCTTATTTTCTGTAATTGAAATTGGTATATTTAAAATTTATATGAAAGTTGCAATTACTAAAAATTTAAATACAAGTGGTCATGCAACACTTTTATACAATGAAACAACACCCGAATTTCTTCAGTGAATATGTATGGACATTTAAAATAGAAAACCATGTGATGTTACCATTAATGTTGTATATATTTACAATCATCAACAACTAGGTACATTCTAAGATAATGCACAAAAATGAAAGGATATCTCATACAAGAGTCAATAAAGTAGTTCTTGTTTAAGTATTTCATTGCCATCTTTTCACTACATAACTTTTAGGAATGAATGGTTTTAATGATGTTAGGATCATTTGCATATAGCATCATTTTAAACTAGTAATGTTTATGTAGTTTAATGGTTAAGAACATGAGTCCTCCGAGTTCAAATTCAAAGGAAAATAGAGCATGTACATCTTTATTGACTAAGAAATTTTAATAGCAATACATGTGGCGTGACCTTAACTCACTCTTTTTAATAATAATACATAAAGAACATAAAAAAATGACTAAGATTCAAGACAATATTTTGATTTTTGGTAAATAAATTCTAACTGATGGTTTGAGCAATTGCATTTGACCATGAAAAATATGTTCCACCATTCATAGCCATGCTGATTTAATAGGTCATGTTGTTTGTTGCACATTTCACATTTCTTTTATTAATTAAGGTTTTGTGTGGAATTTTCACTTCAACATAGTGTTTAATCCATCTTTTGATCACTCATAATGTGATAAAATGACCAATGAGAAAATGGAATAACATGAGAATGGAGGAATGCAAAATTGACAAGGAGGGAGGTAAGAGGGGTAAGAAGGGAGATAAGTGAGACAAGAAGAGGTTCAAATTCAATAGAAAATAAAGCATCGATATCTCTATAGATTAAGAAAAATTAATAATAATACATATACGCCACCTTAATCAACTCTTTTTAATAATAATACATATATAACATAAAACAATGACTAAGATTGAAGACACACTTTTGGATTTTGGTAAAAAAGTCAAATTGATGATTTGAGCAGTTGCATTTGATGATGAAACAAATGTTCCATCCAGCCATGTTGATCTAATAGGTGATGTTTTTTTTTGCAGATTTTAAGTTTTTTTTATTGATGAAGGTTTTGTGTGAAATATTCACTTCAACATGGTGTTTAATCTATATTTTGATAGCTAATAATGTGACAGAATGACAAGTGAGAAAATGGAATTACATGAATATGAAGGAAAGTGAAATTGACAGGGAGGAAAGAGGGGTAAGAAGAGAGATAAGTGGGACAAGAAGAGACCCCAAGAAGGACAACTATTTTGCAGGGAGGAAATAAGGGAAAGAAGGGAGATAAGTGGGATAAGAAGGGACCCCAAGAAGAACAACTATTTTGCATGGAGGAAAGAGTGCCAAGAAGGGAGATAGGTGGGACAAGAAAGGAACCCGAAAAGACACAGTGAGCATTAACATATTACACCCTATCTAAATACCAAAATTAGAATATAGCAATTTATGTTAGATCTAAGACTTTTGCGATCCATAATGTAGATAGAAATACTTTCGAAAAAATCACACCATTGGGATTAGGTCGACGTTTCGAACCAGCTAATGTGGTTCATCATTAGGACAAGGTGGAGAGACTAATCGATCTCGATAAATAAATAGTGGAGATGCATCATTTCCCGGAATTAGCCGTTGAGAACTAGCCGTTAGAAAGTTAGTTAATAAATTAATTAATTAAATAAATATATATTTTTTTTTAACAAATGGGTTAATAAATTATTAAATAATTAAAATGGGTAATAGGGAGGGGAAAATAATTTAGTTTAATATTTTCCCCTCCCTATTACCCATTTTAATTAATTAATAATTTATTAACCCATTTGTTAAAAACAAAATAAAAATAAAAAATTATATATATATATATAACAAACTGAGTTAGATGATATCCCTACTTTAAAAACAAAGTATACTTCCTCAAAAAGTAATTTTATAGTTTCTCTTCTGAACCACTTCATGAACCTACAATATATACTTTGTCTTGTAACAATGTGCAATAAACTTTGGATACTTTGAAAAAACAATGCAATTTAGTTGTACGAAATAGTTTAAAGAAGATCATAGAAATAGGTCATTGATATTTATATTAATTTATGTTGAATCCTAAGTTAAACTGAGAGGGGGGGGATGAATCAGTTTAACACATACATGAGCTTTTTAAAATTTTCATCAAGCTTATTTACAACTTAATTTTATAACCAACTTAATATGTGGACTGTCTTAATATGTAGCAACAAGTATTAAGTTAATGTGGCATCAAACTTATTAAGAGAGCAGCAAACATTAAGAAGATTGGATAGAATATATCAACACATAGGCAATACACACAGAGACAAAAGATATAAGTGGAAACCCATAAAGGGATAAAACCACATCTTATTATTGTTCTGATGCAAAGGCAAGCTCCAACTCCCTCTCACCACTGTTTTTCCGCAGGCACCAACCTATAGGAGGCTCCAACCTCAGTCAGCTACAACAGACAACTATCAAGCTTCAACTTGATAGGGAAGCTCCAACTTCCTCAATTTATCAAAAGAAAATAGTTGTTGATTTACCTTAGATATCAGCTTTGTTCTGTAGCATCTCTTTCTGCTCTTCCTTTTTCTTATCTTCTCTGCCTCAATTCTCCATACTCTGCATTCTCTAACCTCACTTTCTAACCTCTCTATGCATATCAAGGAGATATCATTTATAGAGACTTCCTTATGACTGTTTGTATTCCTCAGGGAATTTGAAATGGATAGCCATACCTCTTAGCCTTCTGCCTTCTCATTTCTTTTCCAGCTCACTCAAAAAAATATAACTATATGTACTAATTTTAATATTATAGTGGGATTTTTGTTCTCTTCCAGAGACTTGCCAATGCATACCAAACAATATAAACCAATTAGAACATTTACATTTAATTACAATGAGAACTCCAGCTCAACTCATTCAGCCTCTTGGATCACTGCGTATTTGTCTTTTCTGTGACTGTGTCTGTCTTTTTCTTCTTTGTATGCCTTTCTATTCATTGTTGTTGCGTAAATCCAACATGTATGTAACTTCACTTTTTATATAATGCAATTCAATTCTTGGCATAATAATAAGGCGTTTTTAACATAGAACTACCGTGTTATATAAATTAAATAACTTTCGGTGATATAATGATAATAGATCATTTTAATACAAAAAATTCCCTTTAGGTCCCACTCGCCGAACTTTACTTATGCTCTGATGCAATGAGCCTTTGTGAAAGTCCCGATGCGATAATCGCAATCGCTGCTTTCAATAGATTTCTCTGATGTTCTATTCTCCTCTGATGCAATCAATCACTGTTCACTTCACTACGCCGATGTGATGGGTCACTATAGAATTCACTCTGTTTTTCTTTAGATCCAACGGTTTCACTCTTCAATGATCTGACGGTTGTGATTGGATCACACCATTGTGAACACAATATTCAACAGATTGTTCAATTGCACTTTACTTCCGATGCGATGACTTGCTCCGATGCACTTTGAGGCGGAATTCAAACAAATATAGGTCACATGTTTTATAAGTGAATAGGGTCCGCTTCCATCAGAACTTTTGTTAACATGTTCCACTGCCATTCATTTCTCTGACGCGATACTTGAGGGTCCCACCATGTGGTACTTCGTTTGTTTTAACTCGAACAATAAAACCTTTTGTCTTGTTAATCTCGTGCACGAGACTATAATACATATGCTTTGTATTGTAATCTTGGTCCTTTGTATATAAAGTGCTATACATATGCTATACATATATATATATATATATAAACTTTTCCACTTGGGTTAAGATTCTCGGAATAACTCTTATGTATCCTCCAACTTGGGTTAAGATTCTCGAAATTTTATGTAGGGGGTGCCACGCTTGTTTATAATGATATAATGCCCTTTCTAAAGTTTGGGTTACCTCTTCGTTAATCTGCAACATAGTCAAGGTCCACATTTAATATATATAAACATAGCAACCCTTCAACATTTTCTTCAATGGTTAATTACTAACCATTAACGCGATACTTCAACTGGGCCCACCGCAACTTATATCACATATACCATGTTTTATATGTCTTGTATTATAAACTTGGTCCCCATTTAATACAACGCTCATACTTTATTGAACCCCTTTTTGATATTTCATACTCTCCATACTGTATTCGCATATACTACCTCCTCCGTCATATTTCAAACATTATTCCATGGCTTTGAATTAACGCTGACCAGCGGGCCCACAATGCATTGTGAAATACCACCAGCCTGTTGATTAATTTTATAATACACATAATACACAAGACTTCGTATAGTTCTTGTCCCCCGCAGAAATAAATGTAGGTCCCACAGCATGGTTTGTATAATATATATCAACAAACTTTGAAGACCATTATAACGCCCTTTGACTGTATAACGAATAATTCTCATAAGATTTCAGCTTTAAACTTTGGTTTATATTTCAATTTTCAACAAATGCTTGACTTGGACCCACAGTGCTTTGCCTCACTAACCTTTTTTCATCACACAAGTGTAATCACCGTAGATCTTCTGGTCTCGGCAATCGGACGGATATTGTTGATATCGCGTTTTTCTTTGGGCTGAGGGTTAGCACTCAGAAATTACGCGATTTAAGTGGTATCCAAATACCACCCAAGGAAACGTGTCCATCAACGACATAGATCGCGTTGAAAAAGAAATATCCGCTTACCACTCCCAATCGCATGCAATACTGTTGGTTTTCAACAACTCTAGTTTCACTATTCATTCAAGGTTCCGCCCTTGACTCTGGGTTCCAGTCTTCATATTTTTAACTCTTGTTAAAGGAATTCCGCTTTCCCTCCTATTTCCTCTAGCGTTCTCAACATTACTATACAGTGCATCCATATGTTGAACGCTCGACTCCACTAGGTTTTCGCTGTGTAATTTCGGTTCCTTTCTTGGTTCTGCACCCTTGCTATTTCACCTCTGTTATTCTCTGTCTCTGCCTTTGCTATTATCTGTATCTTTTGCATTGTATTCTCTTCTACTCGACTGTTTCATCTCACGGCTCTCCCTCCTCTGTTTCTACCTCCTTTCTCTGTCTTTGCATGCTCAGTGTTTTACTGCCTTGCTTCTTTTGCTGCTACTCGACCCTATTTGCATCTTGTTACCTCTTCTTCTCTCTCTCTCCTATGTTGTCTCCTTTTCCATCAATGACAACATTTCCAACAGTCTCCCCCTTTGGCATTGATGGCAATACACTTTCTCTGCTTTCCTTTTAGAACCCTTTCTTTTGTTGCTTGCTTTTCCTCCCCCTTTGACATCAATGGCAAAGGGTTGGCTCATTTCACAGTGTGATCTGATCTTGAGGACCTGTTTCATGCTCTGTTTAGTTGCTCTGGCCTTTTTATAGCTCTCTTTGTTGACTGATCTCCCCCTGGAATGATGTCTTATTTTATATTCTCCCCCTAGAATGAAGCTTTCCTTTTCTTTCAGAGAGCAGTATCTGAAGACACTACCCCTAGTTTGTTTCTCAGATATTCGAATGGATCTCCGGCAAGTGGTTTTGTGAATATATCTGTTGTTTGTTCTTTTTTTGGCACATATTCCAACTTCACTACCTTCTGTGATACTTGTTCTCTTAGGAAATGGTACTTGATTGGGATGTGTTTAGTTTTTTAATGAAGTACGGGATTTTTTGAAATACTTATAGCACTTGTATTATCACATTTGATAGAGATAAGTTATTCAATTCTTACCTTCATGTCTTGGAGGGATTGCTTCATCCAAATGACTTGTGTGCAACATGCTGTTGCTGCTATGTATTCTGCTTCTGCTGTAGATAGAGAGATAGATGTTTGTTTCTTGCTTAGCCATGCCACCAAAAATTTTCCCAGGTAGAACGCACCTATACTTGTGATTTTCCTGTCATCCAGATAGCTAGCCCAATCTGCATCTGTATATGCTGTCAAAGTGAAACTGTTGCCTTTTTGATACCATAGTCCATACTATATAGTTCCTTGTAGATATCTAAGTATTATTTTGACTCCTAGAAGGTGATTTTTCTTTGGAGTTGCTTGATATCTAGCCACAAGTCCTACTTCCGACATGATGTCTAGTCTTGATGCTGTTAGATACAACAGACTTCCTATAATGGATCTGTAAAGTCTTTGATCTATATCAGCAGATCCATCATCAGCACATAGTTTGCATCCAATGATCATGGGGGTTGACACAGGTTTTCAGTCTTCCATTTTGAATTTTTTCAACATCTCTTTTAACTATTTTTCCTGTGAGATGAATGTACCTGTGTTCTTTTGCTGAATTTGAAGTCCTAAGTAGAAAGTGAGCTCTCCAATCATAGACATCTCAAACTCTGATTTCATCTCTTCAACAAATCCTTTTTCTAGCTCATCTTTGTTGCTTCCAAACATATTGTCATCAACATATAATACAACAATTAGGAGTTCATTTTCATGGGCTTTTATGTATAGATTGTTGTCTACTCCTCCTCTCTTAAAGCCTTGTTTTTGCAAGTACTTATCCAACCTTGAGTACCAAGCACGATGAGCTTGTTTTAGTCCATATAGATCCTTCTTTAGTCTACACACATAATATTCTTTGTTTGTTAATGAGAAACCTTCTGGTTGTTCCATGTAGAGTTCTTCTTCTAGATCTCCATTCAAAAATGCAGATTTCACATCCATTTGATATACTTGAAGTCTTGGTAGCATGCAAAGGCCAGAAACATTCTGATAGCTTCCATTCTGGCTAAAGGGGCAAATGTTTCATCGTAATCAAGTCCTTTGATTTGTGAATATCCTTTTCGAACAAGTTTGGCTTTATTCCTGATTACCTGTCCTTGCTCATTCATTTTATTCTTGAATACCCATTTTGAGCCTATGAAATTTTTCTCAGTGGGTCTTGGAACTAATTCCCAGGTGTTGTTCTTCTCAATTTGGTCCAATTCTTCAGTCATAGCATTCACCCAATACTTTTCTTTGTTGGCTTCTTCAAACTTCTTTGGCTCTATTTGTGATAGCATGGCTATATATACCTCTTCTATCCTTTCAGTTAGCTGCCTTCTTGTCTGGACTCCTACACTCTTGTCTTCAATGATCTCATCTTCTGGATGGTTCTTTTGAGTGTATCTTGAGGGGGCTTTCGAGCTCAGTTCAACATCTTCTGTTGTCTTTCTTGTTTCATCATCATCTTGGTTTTCTTATTCATGATTGTCTGAAGGACTAATGAAGTCTGTGCTTCTTATCTTGTTTGGAAGTTCTTTATCAAATCTTACATCAATGCTTTCTACAATTTTTCGAAGAGTCTTGTTCTAGCACCTATACCCTTTACTCTTGGATGGATATCCTAGAGATATACCTTCATCTGCTCTTGCATAAAACTTCCCCATATTTTCATCATCATTATTTATGTAACACTTGCTTCCAAAGACTCTAAAGTGCTTGATTGAAGCTGGTTTACCATGCCATAGTTCATAGGGAGTCTTGTCACTACTTGGCCTTAAATGAGCTTTGTTAAGGATATGCACGGCTATGTGTACTGCTTCTGCCCAGAAGGTTTGAGGAATATTACTCTCTTGCATCATGGCTCTAGAAATTTGTTGTACAAATCTATTTTGTCTTTCTTCTACTCCATTCTATTGAGGTGTTCCTGCAATAGTAAATTTTTGCTTTATCCCATGTTCATTGCATAGGTCTGCAAAGTCATAATCTGTGAATTCACCTCCTCTGTCTGATCTGAAGCATTTTAGCTTGCATCCTGTTTGTTTTTTTGCTAATGCTTTGAATATTTTGAATTTCTCCAGTGTTTCAGATTTATTCTTGAGAAATGAAACCCATGTCATTCTGGAGAAATCATCTATTATCATCATGAAGTAGGATTCTCCACTTGGTGTTTTAGTTCTTGCAGGTCCACACAAGTCCATGTGCACAAGCTGGAGTGTTCTTCTTGTTGATAGCTCATCTTTGGCCTTAAAGGATGTGCGGGTCTGTTTGCCCAATTGACAAGATTTGCATATGGTATTTGAAGGTATTTTTATTTCTGGCATATCTCTGACAGCTTTCCTTTTGCTCAGTCTGATGATATGGTCAAAGTTGAGATGCCCCAATCTCTTATGTCATAATCATGACTCCTCAAGTTTTCTAAGATGGCATGCTTCATCCTCCTCTTTCACTACATAAATATTACTCTTTGTTCGAACACCTTTGAGCAGAGTCTTTCCTGTGGTGCTTGATCTGACTTCACAGTCTGGTGCTCTAAAAATAACTTCACAGCCTTTATCACACATTTGACTGACACTCAGCAAATTTTCTTTCAGCCCATCTACAAATAGTACATCTTGGGCCTTTCCTCTGCCATTGTCTAGGCTGACGGAGCCTTTTCCTTTGATTTTTCCTGATTTATCATTGCCAAAAGTAACATTACCAGATTTATTTTCATCAAAGTTATAAACTTGCTTCTGTCTCCAGTCATCTGTTTTGAGCAACCACTGTGAAAATACCATTGGCTTTTCAGGTCTTGAGTAGTTAGATCCAGGTCACATTTATTCACCTTCTTTTTCCACTGGAAGAATCCTTTTGTTTGGTATCTTTTGTGAGATGATGAACCACATCCTCTAAGAGGACATTTGGAAGGCATATGTCCAATTTTATTGCATACACGGCATTTGATCATAATTTTCGCAGAATTGTGAGTATGAGTAAAATATCCTTGACTCATAAACCTCCTTGAGGCGTTGAACATCAATCTTTTTCCATATTTTCTGCACTCAATGATTTTATGGCCAAATTCCTTACAATAAAAATAGTAACCATAGAAAAAAATTTCATACTTGATGTGAGGTTGTCTTCTCCATTTGTTTTCTTGAGACAGTCTCTTCACTGTTTGCGTCCCTTGCTGGTTTGCATTACTCCTCCTTGTATGAAAGTATGCAGCAATGTGTCCCAGCTTGTGGCAGGCATAACAGGTGGTATTTTTCATGGGAGGGAAGAATCTGCTTTGATGGCTTCCAAATTTGACATACTCAGGGGTATATGATCCTTTTTCTGTTGTTTGAGTATTTATTTCATTCTTTGTTATTAGAGGTTTCTTCTGGTTTCTGTCTCCTTCATTGCATGTTTCTTCTTTTGTAGGAATGATTTGAGTTGCTTCATCATCCTTCTTTGCTTTTAAAAAAATAATATTTTTGTTTCTTTGCCTTTACTTGATTCTCCTTCATAGCCTATCCCATTTTTTATCAGAGGAGATCTTTGAGCATCTAGGATTTCGTTCAAATTACCAGAGCTTGTTGTTTGAGAAGAATTTATAGACACTTTCCTTTGAGCATTTTCTAATTTCTTCCTCAAACATACTACTTCTTCTTCCAACTTTTCTTGTTCCTGAGTTTTATCCTCGATTTGCTTAAGTAACATGTCTTCTATATTCTTGGCTTCTTCAACCTTTATCTTCAGCTGCATGAGGACTTTTGAATTTTGTTCTTCTCGTACATACTTGAGGAGAATGTCTTTTTGTTTTCTACACTTCAGTTTGAATCTGTCAATCTCCTCTAGGGCACTCTGAGCTCCCCCTCAAGGTCAACTTCACCTTCTTCTTCATCTTCTAGAAGGAGCCCTTCAAGTTATTCTATGGCCATCAGTAAAAATTCAGAGGTTCCTTCTTCACTTGAGGGTTCATCTAAGTCTTTAGATGCACTGCTGTGTTGTTGAGCATAGAAAGATTTTCTACTGAATTTATTTCCTTTTTGCCAACTCTTTGATGTAGTTTTCTCTGATTCTTGAGCCTGATTCCTTGCTTTCTTATGAGGACACTTAGCAGCATAGTTTCCAACTCTTCCACAGTTAAATCATTTGAATGGAAGTTTACCTTTATATTTACCTGAGCCTCTATCTAGTTTCTTAACAAATTTAGCATCTTCTTCATCAGAGGAAGAGGATATGTCTTCCTTTTCTTCTTTCTTCTTTTCTGTTTTAAAAGCTGCCTCCCTCGCACTTGGCTTCTTCTATGGGAGTCTCATCTCATAGGCTGTTAGATTTCCAAGTAATTGGTTCATGGTCAAGGTTTCCCAATCAGCTATTTCTTCTATGGAAGAAACCTTGGGGTTAAAGCTGGATGGGAGAGATCTTAGAATCTTTTGTACAATTACACATTCTGGTATATTTTCTCCAAGAGATTGCATATTATTAACAATTTCTGCAACTCTTAAGAAGAAGCTGCCAATATCTTCATCATCATTCATTTTCAAATTTTCAAACTGAGCTCTATATACTTGAAGTTTGGCTGTCTTTACCTTTTTATTTCCCTCATGGATGTTTTCAAGAGTATCCCACATTTCTTTGGCAATTTTTTTGTGCTTTACTTTGATGAATTCAGGCTCACATAGTCCATTTAAGATTGCATTCATGGCCTTTGCATTAGCTACAAATTCTTGTTTAGCTTCTTTCTCTAGATCAGTTTCCTTTGGGGCATATCCCAATTCCACAGCAGCCCAAACTTCTATTCCTAGAGACATTATGTATGTTCTCATTTTGATTTTCCAGAAGGCATAATTAGCACCGGTGAAAAAAGGGGCTTTATTGATTGAGCTTCCTTCTTGACTAGCCATCCTAGGAACCTAGGATCTCCTTTCAGTGGTTAAACATGTACAAAAGGAATTGGCTCTAATACCAATTGTTGAATCTTAAGTTAAACTGAGAGGGGGGGGGTGAATCAATTTAACACATACATGAGTTTTTAAATTTTTTTGATCAAGCTTATTTACAACTTAATTTTATAACCAACTTAATATGTGGACTGTCGTAATATGTAGCAGCAAGTATTAAGTTAATGTGACATCAAACTTATTAAGAGAGCAGAAAACATTAAGAAGATTGGATAGAATATATAAACACAAAGGAAACACATAGAGAGACAACAGATATAAGTGGAAACCCATAAAGGGAGAAAACCACATCTTATTATTGTTGTGAAGCAAAGGTAAGCTCCAACTCCCTCTCACCACTATTTTTCTGCAAGCACCAACCTACAGGAGGCTCCAACCTCAGTCAGCTACAACTGACAACTATCAAGCTTCAACTTGATAGGGAAGCTCCAATTTCCTCAATTTATCAAAATAAAATAGTTGTTGATTTACCTTAGATATCAACTCTGTTCTGTAGCATCTCTTTCTGCTCTTCCTTTTTCTTATCTTCTCTGCCTCAATTCTTCATACTCTGCATTCTCTAACCTCACTCTCTAACCTCTCTATGCATATCAAGGAGATATCATTTAGAGAGACTTCCTTATGACTGTTTTTATTCCTTAGGGAATTTGAAATGGATAGCCATACCTCTTAGCCTTCTGCCTTCTCATTTCTTTTCCAACTCACGCAGAAAAATATAACTGTATGTACTAATTTTAATATTACAGTGGGAATTTTGTTCTCTTTTGGAGACTTGCCAATGAATCACAAACAATATAAACCAATTAGAAAATTTATATTTAATTACAATGAGAACTCCAGCTCAACTCATTCAGCCTCTTAGATGACTGAGTATTTGTCTTTTCTGTGATTGTGTCTACCTTTTTCTTCTCTGTATGCCTTTCTGTTCATTGCTGTTGCGTAACTCCGGCATGTATGTAACTGCGCTTTTTATATAATGCAATTCAATTCTCGGCATAATAATAAGGCATTTTTAACATAGAACTACCATGTTATATAACTTAAATAAATTTCGGCAATATAATGATAATAGATCATTTTAATACACAAAATTCCCTTTAGGGCCCACTCGCCGAACTTTACTTATGCTCTGATGTGATGAGCCTTTGTGAAATTCCCGATGTGATAATCGCAATCGCTGCTTTCAATAGAATGCTCCAATGTTCTGTTCTCCTCCGATGCGATCAATCACTGTTCACTTCACTGTGCCGATGCGATGGGTCATTGTAGACCCCACTCTGTTTTTCTTTAGATCCAACGGTTACACTCTTCAATGATCTGATGGTTGCGATTGGATCGCACCATCGCGATCGCAATATTCAACAGATTGTTCAACTGCACTTTACTTCTGATGTGATGACTTGCTCCGATGCACTTTAAGGCAGAATTCAAACAAATATAGGTCACATGGTTTATAAGTGAATCGAGTCCACTTCCATCGGAACTTTTGTTAACATGTTCCGCTGCCATTAGTTTCTCCGATGCAATACTTGAGGGTCCCACCATGTGGTACTTCGTTTGTTTTAACTCGAACAATAGAAAATTTTGTCTTGTTAATCTCATGCACAAGACTATAGTACATCTGCTTTATATTGTAATCTTGGTCCTTTGTATATAAAGCGCTATACATATATATAAAATTTTCCGCTTGGGTTAATATTCTCGGAATAGCACTTATGTATCCTCCATCTTGGGTTAAGATTCTCGGAATTTTATGTAGGGGGTCCCACACTTGTTTATAATGATATAATGCACTGTCTAAAGTTTGGGTTACCTCTTCATTAATCTGCAACATAGTCAGGGTCCACATTCAATATATATAAAAATATCAACCCTTCACTATTTTCTTCAATGGTTAATTACTAACCATTAACACGATACTTCAACTGGGCCCACCGCAACTTATATCACGTATACAATATTTTATATGTCTTGTATTATAATCTTGGTCCCCATTTAATACAGTGTTCATACTTTATTGAATCCCTTTGCGATATTTCATACTCTCCATACTGTATTCGCATATACTACCTCCTCCATCATATTTCAAACAGTATACCATGGCTTTGAATTAAAGCTGACCAGCGGGCCCACAATGCATTGTGACCTACCACCATCCTATTGATTAATTTTATAATACACATAATACATAGGACTTCGTATAGTTCTTGTCCCCCACAGAAATAAATGTAGGTCGCACAACATGGTTTGTATAATATATATCAAAAAAATTTGAAGACCATTATAATGCCCTTTGACTCTATAACGAATAATTCTTATAAGATTTCGGCTTTAAACTTTGCTTTATATTTCAATTTTCAACAAATTCTTGACTTGGACCCACAATGCTTTGCCTCACTAACATTTTTTCATCACGCAAGTGTAATCACCATAGATCTTCCGGTCTTGGAAATCAGACGAATACTGTTGATATCACGTTTTTCTTTCGACTGAGGGTTAACACTCAAAAATTACGCGATGTAAGTGGTATCCAAATACCACCCAAGGACATGTGTCCATCAGTGACATAGATCTTGTTCAAAAAGCAAAATCTGCTTACCACTCCCAATCGCACGCGATATTGCTGGTTTTCAACAACTCTGGTTTCACTGTTCATTCAAGGTTCTGCCCTTGACTCTGGGTTCCAGTCTTCATATTTTTAACTCTTGTTAAAGGAATTCCGCTTTCACTCCTATTTCCTCTAGTGTTCTCAACATTACTATACAGTGCATCCATATGTTGAACGCCCAACTCCACTAGGTTTTCACTATGTAATTTCGGTTCCTTTCTCGGTTCTGTGCCCTTGTTGTTTCACCTTTTTTATTCTCTGTCTCTGCCTCTCCTATTCTCTGTCTCTGTTGCACTGTATTCTCTACTGATCGACCATTTTATCTCACGGCTTTGCCTCCTCTGGTTCTGCCTCCTTTCTCTGTCTCTGCATCCTCAGTCTTTTACTACCTTTCTTCTTTTGCTGCTACTCGACCCTCTTTACATCTTGCTACCTATTTTTCTCTCTCTCTCCTATGTTGTATCCTTTGCCATCAATGACAACATTTACAATAGTCTCCCCCTTTGGCATTGATGGAAATACACTTCCCCTGCTTGCATTTTAGGACCCTTTCTTCTGTTGCTTGCTTTTCCTTCCCCTTTGACATCAATGGCAAAGGGTTGGCTCATTTTGCAGTGTGCTCTGATCTTGAGAACCTGTTTCATGCTATTTTTACTTGCTCTGACCTTTTTATAGCTCTCTTTGTTGACTGATCTCCCCCTAGAATGATGTCTTATTTTTTGTTATCCCCCTGGAATGAAGCTTTCCTTTTCTTTCAGAGAGTAGTATCTGAAGACACTACCCCTAGTTTGTTTCTCAGATATTCGAATGGCTCTCTGGAAAGTGGTTTTGTGAATATATCTACTGTTTGTTCTTTTGTTAGCACATATTCCAACTTCACTACCTTTTGTGCTACTTGTTCTCTTAGGAAATGGTACTTGATTGGGATGTGTTTAGTTTTTGAATGAAGTACAAGATTTTTTGAAATACTTATAGCACTTGTATTATTACATTTGATAGAGATAGGTTCATCAATGCTTACCTTCATGTCTTGGAGGGATTGCTTCATCCAAATGACTTGTGTGCAACATGCTGCTGCTGCTATGTATTCTTCTTCTGCTGTAGATAGAGAGATAGATGTTTGTTTCTTGATTAGCCATTACACCAGAATTTTTCCCAGGTAGAACGCACCTCAACTTGTGCTTTTCATGTCATACACACAGCTGGCCCAATCTGCATATTTATATGCTGTCAAAGTGAAACTCTTTCCTTTTGGATACCATAGTCCATACTGTACAGTTCCTTGTAGATATCTAAGTGTTCTTTTGACTCCTAGAAGGTGATTTTGCTTTGGAGTTGCTTGATATCTAGCCCCAAGTCCTACTGCCAACATGATGTCTGGTCTTGATGTTGTTAGATACAACAGAATTCCTATAATGGATCTGTAAAGTCTTTGATCTATATCAGCAGATCCATCATCAGCACATAGTTTACATCCAGTGATCATGGGGGTTGACATAGGTTTTCAGTCTTCCATTTTGAATTTTTTCAACATCTCTTTTAAATATTTTTCCTGTGAGATGCATGTACCTGTGTTCTTTTGCTGAATTTGAAGTTCTAAGTAGAAAGTGAGTTCTCAAATCATAGACATCTCAAACTCTGATTTCATCTCTTCAGAAAATCCTTTTGCTCGCTCATATTTGTTGCTTCCAAATATAATGCCATCAACATATACTACAACAATCAGGAGTTCATTTTCATGGGCTTTTATGTATAGATTTTTGTCTACTCCTCCTCTCTTAAAGCCCTTTTTTTGCAAGTACTTATCCAGCCTTGAGTACCAAGCATGAGGATCTTGTTTTATTCCATATAGAGCTTTCTTTAGTCTGCACACATAGTCTTCTTTGTCTGTTAATGAGAAACCTTTTGGTTGTTCCATGTATACTTCTTCTTCTAGATCTCAATTCAGAAATGAAGATTTCACATCCATTTGATATACCTTGAAGTCTTGGTAGAATGCAAAGGCCAGAAACATTCTGATAGCTTCCATTCTAGCTATAGGGGAAATGATTCATCGTAATCAAGTGCTTCAATTTTTTAATATCCTTTTCAAACAAGTCTGGATTTATTCCTGATTACCTGTCCTTTCTCATTCATTTTATTCTTGAATACCCATTTTGAGCCTATGACATTTTTCTCAGTGGGTCTTGGAACTAATTCCCAGGTGTTTTTCTTCTCAATTTGGTCCAATTCTTCAGTCATAGCATTCACCCAATACTTGTCTTTGTTGGCTTCTTCAAACTTCTTTGGCTCTATTTGTGATAGCATGGCTATATATACCTCTTCTGTCTGTTCAGTTAGCTGCCTTCTTGTCTGGAATCCTACACTCTTGTCTCCAATGATCTGATCTTCTGGATGGTTCTTTTGAGTGTATCTTGAGGGGGCTTTCAAGCTCAGTTCAAAATATTTTGTTCTCTTGCTTGTTTCATCATCATCTTGGTTTTCTTCTTCATGATTGTCTGAAGGATTACTGCAGTCTGTGCTTCTTGTCTTGTTTGGAAGTTCTTCATCAAATCTTACGTCAATGTTTTCTACAATTTTTCGAAGAGTCTTGTTGTAGCACCTATACCCTTTACTCTTGGATGCATATCCTAGAAATATCCCTTCATCTGATCTTGCATCAAACTTCCCCAGATTTTCATCATTATTCTTTATGTAACACATGCTTCCAAAGACTCTAAATTTCTTGATTGAAGCTGGTTTACCATGCCATAGTTCATAGGGAGTCTTGTCACTACTTGGCCTTAAATGAGCTTTGTTAAGGATATGCACGGCTATCTGTACTGCTTATGCCCAAAAGGTTTGAGGAATATTACTCTCTTACATCATGGCTCTGGCAATTTGTTGTAAAGACCTGTTTTGTCTTTCTGCTACTCCATTCTGTTGAGGTTTTCCTGCAATAGTAAATTGTTTCTTTATCCCATGTTTATTTCATAGGTCTGCAAAGTCATAATCTGTGAATCCACCTCCTCTATCTGATCTGATGCATTTTAGCTTGCATCCTACTTGATTTTTTGCTAATGCTTTGAATATTTTGAATTTCTCCAATGCTTCGGATTTATTCTTGAGAAATGAAACCCATGTCATTCTGGAGAAATCATCTATTATCATCATGAAGTAGGATTCTCCACTTGGTGTTTTAGTTCTTGCAGGTCCACACTGGTCCATGTGCACAAGCTGGAGTGTTCTTCTTGTTGATAGCTCATCTTTGGCCTTAAAGGATGTGCGGGTCTGTTTGCTCGATTGACAAGATTTGCATATGGTATTTGAACGTCTTTTTATTTCTGGCATATCTCTGACAGCTTTCCTTTTGCTCAGTCTGATGATATGGTCGAAGTTGAGATGCCCCAATCTCTTATGCCATATCCATGACTCCTCAAGTTTGCTAAGATGGCATGCTTCATCCTCCTCTTTCACTATGTAAAGATTACTCTCTGTTCGAACACCTTTGAGAAGAGTCTTTCCTGTGGTGCTTGATCTGACTTCACAGTCTTGTGCTGTAAAAAGAACTTCATAGCCTTTATCACACATTTGACTGACACTCAGCAAATTTGCTTTCATCCCATCTACAAATAGTACATCTTCGGCCTTTCCTCTGCCATTGTCTAGGCTGACTGAGCCTTTTTCTTTGATTATTCCTTATTTATCATCGCCAAAAGTAACATTTCTAGATTTCTTTTCATCAAAAGTTATTAACTTTATTCTGTCTCTAGTCATATGTTTTGAGCAGCCACTGTCCAAATACCATTGGCTTTTCATCTCTTGAGCAGTTAGAGCCAGGTCACATTTATTCACCTTCTTTTTCCACTGGAAGCATCCTTTTGTTTGGTATCTTTTGTGAGATGATGAACCACATCCTCTGAGAGGACATTTGGAAGGCATATATCCAATTGTATTGCATACACGACATTTGATCATAATTTTCACAGAATTGTGAGTATGAGTAAAATATCCTTGATTCATAAACCTCCTTGAGGTGTTGAACATCAATCTTTTTCCATATTTTCTGCACTCAATGATTTTGTGGCCAAATTCCTTAAAATAAAAAAAGTAACCATAGAAGCAATTTGCATACTTGATGTGAGGTTGTCTTCTCCATTTTTCTGCTTGAGACAGTCTCTTAACTGTTTTCATCCTTTGTTGGTTTGAATTACTCCTCCTTTTATGACAGTATGCAGCAATGTGTCCCAGCTTGTGGCAGGCATAACAGGTGGTATTTTTCATAGGAGGGAATAATCTCCTTTGATGGCTTCCAAATTTGACATACTTAGGGGTATATGATCCTTTTTCTGTTGTCTAAGTATTTATTTCATTCTATTTTACTAGAGGTTTCTTTTGGTTTTTGTCTCCTTCACTGCATGTTTCTTCTTTTGTAGGAATGATTTGAGCTGCTTCATCAGCCTTCTTTTCTTTTACAAAAATAATATTTTTGTTTTCTTTTTCTTTTCCTTTACTTGATTCTCCTTCATAGCCTATCCCAGTTTTTATCAGAGGATATCTTTGAGCATCCAGGATTTCGTTCAACTTACCAGAGCTTGTTGTTTAAGAAGAATTTATAGACACTTTCCTTTGAGCATTTTCTAATTTCTTCCTCAGACATACTGCTTCTTCTTCCAACTTTTCTTGTTCCTGAGTTTTATCCTTGTTTTGCTTAAGAAACATGTCTTCTATCTTCTTGGCTTCTTCAGGCTCTATCTTCAACTGCATGAGGACTTCTGAATTATGTTCTTCTCATACATACTTGAGGAGAATGTCTTTTTGTTTTCTACAATTCAGTTTGAGTCTGTCAATCTCCTCCAGGGCACTTCTTAGCTCCCCCTCAAGGTCAAATTCACCTTCTTCTTCATCTTCTATAAGGATTCCTTCAATTTCTCCTATGGCCATCAATAAAAATTTAGAGGTTCCTTCTTCACTTGAGGGTTCATCTGAGTCTTCAGATGCACTGCTATCTTGTTGAGCATAGAAATATTTTCTACTGAATTTCTTTCCTTTCTGCCAGTTCTTTGATGTAGTTTTCTCTGATTCTTGAGCCTAATTCCTTGCTTTCTTATAAGGACACTTAGCGGCATAGTGTCCAACTCTTCCACAGTTAAAGCACTTGAATGGAAGTTTACAAAGTGAGCTCTCCAATCGTAGACATCTCAAACTTTGATTTCATCTCTTCAGCAAATCCTTTTGCTAGCTCATCTTTGTTTTCTCCAAACATAATGTCATCAACATATACTACAAAAATCAGGAGCTCATTTTCATGGGCTTTTATGTATAGATTGTTGTCTACTCCTCCTCTCTTAAAGCCTTGTTTTTTCAAGTACTTATCTAGCCTTGAGTACCAAGCACGAGGAGCTAGTTTTAGTCCATATAGAGCCTTCTTTAGTCTGCACACATAGTCTTCTTTCTCTGTTAATGAGAAACCTTCTGGTTGTTCCATGTAGAATTCTTCTTCTAGACCTCCATTCAGAAATGCAGATTTCACATCCATTTGATATACCTTGAAGTCTTGGTAGCATGAAAAGGCCAGAAACATTCTAATAGCTTCCATTCTGGCTACAGGGGCAAATGTTTCATCGTAATCAAGTCCTTCGATTTGTGAATATCCTTTTCAAACAAGTCTGTCTTTATTCCTGATTACATGTCCTTACTCATTCATTTTATTCTTGAATACCCATTTTGAGCATATGACATTTTTCTCAGTGGGTCTTGGAACTAATTCCCAGGTGTTGTTCTTCTCAATTTGGTCCAATTCTTCAGTCATAGCATTCACCCAATACTTGTCTTTGCTGGCTTCTTCAAACTTCTTTGGCTCTATTTGTGATAGCATGGCTATATATACCTCTTCTCTCTGTTCAATTAGCTGCCTTCTTGTCTAGAATCCTACACTCTTGTCTCCAATGATCTAATCTTCTGCATGGTTCTTTTGAGTGTATCTTGAGGGGGCTTTCGAGCTCAGTTCAACATCTTTTGTTTTATTGCTTGTTTCATCATCATCTTGGTTTTCTTCTTCATGATTGTCTGAAGGACTGCTGCAGCCTGTGCTTCTTGTCTTGTTTGGAAGTTCTTCATCAAATCTTACGTCAATGCTTTCTACAATTTTTCGAAGAGTCTTGTTCTAGCACCTGCACCCTTTACTCTTGGATGCATATCCTAGAAATATCCCTTCATCTACTCTTGCATCAAACTTCCCCAGATTTTCATCATTATTCTTTATGTAACACTTGCTTCCAAAGACTCTAAAGTGCTTGATTAAAGTTGGTTTACCATGCCATAGTTCATAGGGAGTCTTGTCATTGCTTGGCCTTAAATGAATTTTGTTAAGGATATGCACGATTTTGTGTACTTCTTCTGCCCAGAAGGTTTGAGGAATATTACATTCTTGCATCATGGCTCTGACAATTTTTTGTACAGGCCTGTTTTGTCTTTCTGCTACTCCATTCTGTTAAGGTGTTCCTGCAATAGTAAATTGTTGCTTTATCCCATGTTCATTACATAGGTCTGCAAAGTCGTAATCTATGAATTCACCTCCTCTGTCTGACCTAATGCATTTTAGCTTGCTTTGAGTATCTTGAATTTCTCCAGTGCTTTCGATTTATTCTTGAGAAATGCAACCCATGTCATTCTGGAGAAATCATCTATTATTAGCATGAAGTAGGATTCTCCACTTGGTGTTTTAGTTCTTGCAGGTCCACACAGGTCCATGTGCACAATCTGGAGTGGTCTTCTTGTTGATAGCTCATCTTTGGCCTAGAGATTTTGATTTCTGCTATACAAATTAGAAAAACTCAAGTTTAAAAATATGTTGCGATACTAAAATTAGCTCCAAATAAGCAATATATATTTTCCTGAGACAGGTTCCATCTAGCCTAGCTAGCAGATACAAAAATAATTGTCCTCATATTTTTTTATAAAGATTGTAGATTATTATTATCTTTCAATATAGTAAAAAAATATGTTACACAAGATCCAAAAAGCATAAATATGTTCTATTGATAGAGGATTATCCACATATATTCTAGTTTGCTTACATTTGGAAGAAGAAAGGAATCAGGCTTGGTCTGATTCTTGTCCAAATGTGGGTGTTGCTACACATTTTCTCTAGATACTTTATATTTAGAATTGGCCACCATACGATTTGAGCTGCTCAACTTATGGCCCTACTCTTTGAAAACCTGAATTTGAGTATTCCTTTCCAATTCTCCCCTTTCTTTCTTTTTTTCTGGCTCACAGAAAGCATTGCTATCCCTCGCCAGATTCCTTTGGGGAGCTGATTGCTTTATTTTATTGGGTCATTTTATTATACATTGTTTTCTACCAGCATCATAATAATCATCATATCCATCGTTCTTAGTATTTTCAGCTGCATGAGGGTCTACATCGATTACAGAAAAGAATGTCATTGATGATCACAATTCAAATAACTTAATAGCCACAAAATAAAGTATGCATTATGGAATGAAACCACAAAAGTATTAAGAAGCTGGAAGGCAAGAGTAACTTACTCCCATTATCATCCATGACATTGAAGATCTTTACTTCCAAGCACATAAAGCAAGCAGAAAACAATTTATTGACAACAAGCTCACAATCAAAGTATAGATAGCAAAATTAGAAACTGCAATCACACATCAATTTCTTACAAAGACTAATAACCATTATCGCCTGTTCATATTCAGGGTTGGTCTCTTCCTCAATGTGCTAGAAGTTGAGATATCACTTGGTTATGGAACAAACCCAATTTCTTCCATAACCAATTGATATGATATATCTCAGGTTCAAGCATGTTAAGGAAGATACCAAACTCTACACATATTTGAAGACTACCTAAGATATATCTATTGAATTCATTTGGGTCGACAGAAAGGCCCACTCATCAAGTGGGGGTGAAGGGAGTCCATTTTCATCATTTGCAATTGCAGGTGAAACAGAATCTGGCAAGGTAACTGCGACATGAAAAATAATGTAAATGAAAAAAAAAATATTTAAAAACAAAAGCCTCGGTAGTAGAACATAGGGAAAACTTAGGTAACTGCTCTAGCACAATACCATACCTGCACTTGAAGTTACAACAATATTTTCAGTGGTCTTCATCCATTCATTTGCAATCTCTTTCCAGCCATTGCAGTACATCATACCGAAGCAGTAACCACATTTAAGCCTTTTAGTGTGCACTTAGGTAGGTCTAAGTCAGCGTAAATAAACCAGAATCAAAGCCATAAAGAAGTTGCTGCCACTAAAACTACATTTCTGCATAAGAAATTCTTGGACTTCACCATTAGATTATCCATGCTTTCAACGTTGAACTAGAAGGTTTTGGCTTAAAATACCGGATAAGTCTCTTCACCACAGACTGAATTTCTTTTGAATTGTGCTTCCACAACTGATTAACTCGTTTCCCTATGTGAGTTTCCTGAATAGAATACACCATTGAAAAACATATTGATCATTAAAAAATTTGAAAGAAGGGTGTTTGAGTTCAAATCACACTTAAGAACACCTCCAAACCCAAAAGAGAGGGAACTCTATTTAATCCTGTGACGAAGGGAATTTTGTAAATGACTGAAAAAGCATACCTTTAGGATTTCCACTGTCAGTGGCATCAATTCCAATCTTCTCAAACACTCATACAGCTCAGTAACAGACTACAACAAAAAAGATGATTGACTATGGAGAGAGACAAATAAACACACCCTAGTGCAGACAATTTTCAAGACTTGTAATTATTTCAATAAAAATTTGCATGAGTAGCAATGTATGTTTAATGGCTGCTAATGAAAAATCACCCATCAAAGCAATATTGCTCGCAAGAATTGACTTAATAAAACTATCTGATATTTAACTTATAATAAACACTACTGTATATGGGTTCGCAATAATCTGTCTGATCTTGAAGACCACTTTGAGAGCTGGGGATCCATCCTCAATTTCTTCGCTGAGGGATTTGGCCTCATCATAGCTGTAATCGCTAATCCTAATCCCATCTGTCTCACCAATGCCGCTGTTTGCCTTGTCACATTTTTTGTCATGGCAACCCGTGATACCCTCCTCTGCATCCTCATCATCAATAAATTCATCAAGGGGTTTAGCCAAAGTAACAGAAGTACAGTCACAACACTTGACAAACCTAGATGCATACAGTCTTTCCGCAATCCTATCTCTGTTTCTACTTAATTCATCTGGGCAATCAGATGCAGCAACCAGGATCACGTATTCAATCAGATTGCATATATCAGTCCTTGAACCTTTGAAAAAATTTCTCCATTTATCCAGAGACCCCATTTTAGCCCACTTGAAAACCTGATCTACTCCACACAAGCCCTTGTTCAATCAAGAACCTCAAAGTCTGCAAACAATTAGAATCGTTTGTTTTATAATTAGTGGTGTTCACACTGTCTTAAATCACCCTGAATTTGCTCAGATATTATTGCTTTTGACACTCAAATTCTTATCCCAAATAGAAAATTATTGAAAAGCACATATTGATAATAAACTATTGATAGTAGGATTGGATTGGAACTAATGCTAATCTGTCCAATTAACTGATAACGTCACTCAATTTTGTCACATAACAATTCCCTTCCCTTCCCTTATAGGATAATATATATGCATGGGCATTGACAGAAGAATCCTATATCACATATATGCATGGGCATGGCCATTTAGTCATTTATTAGTAAGGTCTGTGTCGCACAAGCATGCAACAAAACATGAACAGTCGAGCAGCACCTTTGCTTTGCATTGCCCGATTTGGAAACTCTCACGACAAACAAATAAACTGTCACTTGTAACCACAACTCATGGATTCTCACTCTTCACAGCCTTAATTTATAGATCCCAACAAAATAACTTTTGGAATCGGTAATATTTCGAAAGGAACAAGATTTTGTTGAAAATATAAATTCAGCTGCTGATTTTATGTAGGAGGACAAAAGGACAGCATGAGAGGTCCTTATTGAATTTTATTGTGCAGAAGCAACTTCCAAGCTCTGCAACAGTCACTTTCCTTCTTCGTCTTCATGTTTTTAACAAACAGTCGCTTGCCATTTTCATTGCACAGTCAATTCAAAATTAAAACCCTTACAGTCCTTTGTTTGGGAAGCAGAGCTTTTTGTTTTTTGTATGCACGACAAAGTTTTTTGTTTGTTTTAAAATGGGCCATGCAGCAGTGGTCCCACCGCCATCTCTCAGAATACGTGGACCAATCACGTCTTATCGCGTTATACTGGAGCCGACATCAGCAACTAGATTTCCGGACCCGAAATTTTTTATAAACCGCAACCTAAAATTTTTGCGTTACATTTGGTCCTGACGTCATCGAGCTAATTTGTTATGCGAACTTTTTATGTGTTTTGGTTTATAAATAGTTTGGAGTCCGCGGGCCCCAGTCCTCAACCAATCACAAGCCGATCGCGCGGAGTTGGGGCATGATGATGTCACACAGATTTGTGACACGATTTTTCATTACAGTTTGGTTAAATATGGTTTGAAGTCTAGGTAGAAGGGTTTATTGATGTTTTGTTAAAATTCTACGATATAATTTTTTTCATATCGCACATTGAGTTTGGTTATAAAACCTTTGGTCATATGTATATGTTTTAATACATATTAAAACATATTCGCATTATTGTTATATGGGCCACACAGGCCTATACGTAGATTTAAGTTTTGTTTTTAGGTGTTGATATATATGTGTTGCACCACATTCAAAGAATGTCCGAAGACTAAATGAAAAGTCAAATGTAATATATATAGCAGTGTATTGAAAAAGTTAGGTAGAGCCCGAGAGCTAATGAAAAAAAAGTGAAATACACAGCAGTGTTAAAAACAGAGTGTGCCCGAAGGAAAAAGATAGACAGATAGACAGAGAGTGTGCATTTTTTGAAAAATAGAGAGACAGAGAGTCTTTCTTGGCACTATGTTTGTGCAGCAGTCCAATTTTGTAATCCCTTTGTTAGAGGAAGTTCTTTTTTTTTGTAATAGTTTTTTTACAGTGAATGGAATAGAAGTGTTTTAGTGAAACCTTTGTCTGGCAGTGAGAAAATGTTTTTAAATTCTCTGTGTTTGAGGGAGAGTATCATTTTATCTATGTTTTGTTCTGGAATTCTCAGAAATTCTAACATGGTATCAGAGCTTATCTAGGCTCTTTGAAGGTGTCAAAGAAGCTGAAGGAAGAAGGATTTGTTGCAGTAGTTCACCAACAGAACTCCAGCAAGCCCAGCAGAAGTAAAGTCCAGGTATTTCTAAAAAAAAACAGAGTTGTTGTTTTGTTTAAAAGAGCAGTCCTCAGAAACAGATTTTTGTCCTTTAAAGAAGGAAAGACAGTTTGTTTAGATAAACATAGTCAAGTTTATTTTAGAGTTTAGTCTATAAGCAATGGTTGGACCAAGCACTAGTATGAGTATCAAAAATACTCAGCTTCCCCAATTTAATGGGAAGAACTATGATTATTGGACCATTACTATGAGAGCCCTATTTTCCTCCCAGGACTTATTGGAATTTTCAGTAGACGATTTTGAAGAACCAGTTGATGAACAGGAGTATAATGCCTTAACACAGGTAGAGAAGGATCTGCTGAAGAGCGATAGAAATAAGGACTCTAAGGCCCTCTTCTATCTCTATCAAGAAGTACATGAGAGTTTGTTTCCAAGGATAACAGCAGATAAAATATCGAAGGACGCACGGGATATTCTGAAGATAGCCTATCAAGGTATGGAGAAAGTGAAGACAACAAAACTACAATTGCTGAGGAGAGATTTTGAAACTCTCTGTATGAAAGAGTTTGATAACATAGACTCATTCTTCACACATGTGATTGGGATGGTAAATCAGATAAGGTCTCATGGAGAGACAATTGAAGAAAGAAGGATAGTGGAGAAACTGTTGAGGAGCCTACCCTCAAGGTTTGATGTTATTTTTACCACCATTGAAGAGACAAATGATCTTTCAAAGTTCACAGTAGATGAACTTCATGCATCACTGATGACTCATGAACAAAGATTGGGAAGATCAGTAAACCCATCTCTCGAGCATGCCTTCAAGACCCAGATGCCTTTTGGAAGAGGAAGAGGTCAAGGCAGAGGAAGAGGAAGAGGCAGAAGCCAAAAAGAGAAGGAAGAAATAGCTCTTCACATTCACATGGAAGGAGCAACAATCAAAATCAAAGCCATGACCAAAGCAGCAGTGAGAAAGGTGGACACCAACATGCTCAAGGACAAAGGTATGACAATTCAAATGTCCAATGTCATTATTGCAAAAAATATGGACACTATGCCAATGAGTGTAGGAAAAAGCAAAATGACATGAATGATAGGTAGAATGCTAATGTAGCAAGAGAAGAAAAGAACCCAAAGAATGTGTTGTTAACATGTAATGTAGCACAAGATAGACAGGATGATGTATGGTTCTTAGATTCAGGCTGCAGTAATCACATGACTGGAAACATAACAATGTTTGCCAATCTTGATGAAGAAGTTAAATCAGAAGTAACAACAGGAACTGATACTAAGATTTATGTCAAGGGAAAAGGCAGAGTTAGTATCCATGCAAGAAATGGGGAGCAGAAATTTGTTCTAGACGTGTACTATGTTCCTAGCTTGAAGTGTAATCTTTTGAGCATTGGGTAGCTCATAAACAAAGGTTACAATTTAGTTTTTAAAAATGATGTGTGCACAATAATGGAAATACCTCCAAGCAAGAAGATTATTGCTGAAATACAAATGACCAACAATAGAATGTTTCCACTCAAGCTCAATACAGATTTGAAGGGAAAAGGAAAAAATGTAGCAGTTGTGACTTAAGAGGTCTTTCAGAAGGAAGTGAAAGATGGGAATTGGTTATGGCACTTGAGATTTGGACATCTCAATTTCGAAGGTCTGAATTTGATGCACAAAAAATGAATGGTAAGAGGACTACCATTGATTGAGAAACCGGACAGCCTATGTGAAGGCTACATCTTGGGAAAACAACACAGAGAAAAATTTCCATCAGGAAAGAGCATAAGGGCGAAATCACCCTTAGAAATTATTCATTCAGATTTATGTGGGCCGATGCAAACAACATAATTTTCAGGCAGAAATTACATGCTAACCTTCATTGATGATTTCACAAGGAAAGTATGGGTTTATTTCTTGAAATATAAAAGTGAAGTCTTTGATTTTTTTTTCCATTTTAAAGCTCTAGTAGAGAAACGGAGTGGGCAGCATATCAAAGTTCTTAGAACTGATAGAGGAGGTGCGTACATCTCCAAAGATTTTTTTCATTTTTGCAGAGAAAACGACATACATAAACAGTTTACTACAAGATACACATTGCAGCAAAATGGTGTTGCTGAAAGGAAGAATCGAACGATAATGGAAATGGTGAGAATTATGCTAAAGGAAAAACACTTGCCAAATGAGTATTGGGCAGAAGCTACAAATTGTGTTGTGTATATTTTAAATAGATGCCCAACAAAAGCTATAAGGAATAGAGTTCCATAAGAAGGGTGGAGTGGCAGAAAACAAGGAGTCACCCACATGAGAGTTTTTGGGTGTGTGACTTATGCACACATTCCAGAACAATTGAGGAAGAAGTTGGACAGTAAGGGGGAGAAGTGCAGCTTCCTTGGATATTGTGAAGACTCCAAGGGATATCGATTATATAACCCATCCATAAAGAAATTTTTTATAAGCAGAGATGTGCAATTCATTGAAGAAGAAGCATGAGATGGAAGCATTGAGAAAACATTCAATGTTAAAAGTTGTTTGCCTCATGATGAAGATGAGGAAGATGTGGCTGAAAATAATACCTCATCAGTAGCACAACCTCCACCAACACAAGGACAGCAAGGGACACCTCAAGCAGGAGTAATAACACCCTTGAGAAGAAATGAGAGTGCTTCTCCAAGCACACCAAATGTAGCAGATTTGAGTGCTACTTCGAGCACAAGTACATCTAATGAAAGAGGAACAAGATTTGGAAATTTAAATGAGATTTATGAACAAGAGACAACAAATGAAGGTATGAATTCATTATTTTCTTTGTATTTTCATGTTGATGATCATATTCATTTTGAGGAAGCTATAAAAGATAGAAAATGGATAGAAGCCATGGATGAAGAAATTAATGCAATAGAGAAGAAAAAAACATGGGATTTGGTTGAACTCCCAAAAGGTAGGGAAGTCATTGGAGTTAAATAGGTCTACAAGAACAAAATCAATGCTGAAGATAAAATTGAAAGGCACAAGGCCAGACTTGTTGTCAAAGGTTATAAGCAGCAACATGGAAGAGATTATGAGGAAGCTTTTACACCAGTTGCAAGAATGGAAACAGTGAGAGTAGTGTTGTCCATAGCAGCACAAAACAAATGGAAGGTTTACCAAATGGATGTAAAATCATCATTAAAATGGAGTGTTAATGGAAGAGATTTATGTTGAACAACCTCTAGGCTCTGAGAAAAAGGGCCAAGAGCACAGAGTTTGCAGACTGAAGAAAGCTCTTTATGGGCTGAAGCAAGCACCAAGAGCATGGTACAGTAGGATAGATTCCTATCTACTGGAAAATGGGTTTGAAAAATGTGAAGGAGAACCCACATTATACATCAAAGAAAAATATGGTAAGATGTTGATTGTGGTTTTGTATTTTGATGATGTGATATTCACAGGTAATGATAATTACCTTATTGACAATTTTAAAATAGTCATGAAAGATGAATTTGAAATGAATGATATGGGATCGTTGCGATACTTCTTAGGAATAGAAGTAGAGCAAAATGAAAATGGGATTTTTATCTCACAAGAAAAATATGTTAATGAAGTTTTAGAAAGATTTAACATGCAGGATTGCAAGGCAGCAATAACACCCACAGTAATGGGATTGAAACTCAACAAAGAGGACATCAGCAAGGATTTTGATCCTAGTTTATACAAAAGCATAGTTGGCAGCCTTATGTATTTGACTACAACTAGGCCTGGTATTATGCATGCTGTTAGTTTAATTTCCAGATTCATGGAGAGGCCAAAAGAAGCACATTGGCAGGCAGCAAAAAAAATTCTGAGGTATGTGAAAGGAACTAAAAAGTATGGTATTTTGTATACTACTTCAGAAAATTCTGAGTTAATTGGATACACTGACAGTGATTGGACTAGAAGTGTAGATGACCAGAAAAGTACATCTGGTTATGTTTTTCATATGGGTTCATCAGCTATTTCATGGGCTTCTAAAAAGCATCCTATTGTAGCATTGTCTACAGCAGAGGCAGAATATGTGGCAGCTATAGCAGCAGCATGTCAAGCAGTGTGGATGATAATAATGTTGAAGAGTTTATGTCAAGAACATGTAAAAGGCACAGTGATTTATTGTGACAATAGCTCAGCCATAGCATTGTCTAAAAATTATGTGTTTCACAAAAGGACAAAGCACATAGATGCTAAGTTTCACTACATCAGGGAGCTAGTGAACAATGGAGAAATCATTTTAAAACATTGCAGGACTCAGGAGCAATATGCAGACATTCTGACAAAGCCATTGGGGCAAAATAATTTTGATTATCTAAGAAAATGCATGGGTATGACAGATAACCCAACAGCTGAATTTAAGGGTGAGTGTTGAAAATATAAATACACCTGCTGATTTTATGCAGGAGGACAAAAGAACAACAGGAGAGGTCCTTGTTGAATTTTATTGTGTAGAAGCAGCTTCCAAGCTTTGCAACAGTCGCTTTCCTCCTTTGTCTTCATGTTTTTAACAAACAGTTTCTTGCTATTTTCATTGCACAGTCAATTCGAAATTAAAACCCTTACAGTCCTTTGTTTGGGAAGTAGAGATTTTTGTTTTTTGTATGAGTGGAAAATTTTTTTGTTTGTTTTGAAATCGGCCACACAGTAGTGGTCCCACCTCTATCTCTCAGAAGACGTGGACCAATCGCGTCTTATCGCGTTATATTGGAGCCGACATCAGCAACAATATTTTCGGACCCGAAAAGTTTTATAAACCACAGCCTAAACTTTTTGCGTTACATTTGGCCGTGACGTCATTAGGCTAATTTGTTACACAAAATTTTTATGTTTTTTGGTTCATAAACGGTTTGGAGTCCGCGGGCCCCAGTCCTCAACCAATCACAAGCTAATCGCGCAGAGTTGGAGCGTGATGATGTCACACAGATTTGTGACGCGGTTTTTCATTACAATTTGGTTAAATATGGTTTGAAGTCCGGGCTGAAGAGTTTATTGATGTTTTGTTAAAATTCTATGATATAATGTTTTTCATATCACGCATTGAGTTTGGTTATAAAACCTTTGGTAATATATATATTTTTTAATACATATTAAAACATATTCGCATTATTGTTATATGGGCCCCACAAGCCTATACGTAGATTTAAGTTTTGTTTTTAGGTGTTGATATATATGTGATGCACCACATTCAAAGAATGCCTGAAGGCTAATGAAAATTCAAATGTAATATATATAGCAGTGTATTGAAAAAGGTAGATAGAGCCCGAGAGCTAATGAAAAAAAAGTGAAGTACACAGCAGTGTTAAAAATAGAGTGTGCCCGAAGGCAAAAGATAGACAAAGATACAGAGAGTGTGCATTTTTTGAAAAATAGAGAGACAGAGAGTCTTTCTTGGCACTGTGTTTGTGTAGCAGTCCAATTTTGTAATCCCTCTATTAGAGGAAGTTCTTTTTTTTAGTAATAATTTTTTTTATAGTGAATGGAATATAAGTGTTTTAGTGAAACCTCTGTCTGGCAGTGAACAATTTTTTTTAAAATTCTCTGTGTTTGAGGGAGAGTATCATTCTCTCTATGTTCTATTCTGGAATTCTCAAAAATTCCAACACATTTGATTTCTGTAACTGAAGTAACACTTCAATGCCCTTAATGCGCATTTAATATGACACAACATCCAAAACTAAAATCAAACTAAACAAATTTAAAATAGTGAACATTGTTTCCAAATTTACAGGAAATAAAAAGAAACTTGATACGATTAAATCAGAAAAACACATTTTTCTCAATCGTTCCTAAAATGGAAAAGTTAAAAATAATAAAATACGATAATTCTACATTTCTGCATAAAAAAAATTCATAAATATAAACTATTATATTTCATATTTTATTGGAGAAACATACATATTTTGATTTTGATTCATCCACATTGTCAATAACAAAGTTTGAAGTCATTTTTTTTAACTTAAAGATGAAATCATACTTTTCATTCATATATAAAAAAATTACATTTTGTATATGCACTATAATGCTTTAAAAACAGGCTAAAACAACCATCAAGAGAAGATAAAAATTCATGACCTGTAGA
Source organism: Pinus albicaulis (assembly GCA_034641835.2). Lineage (NCBI taxonomy): Eukaryota > Viridiplantae > Streptophyta > Pinopsida > Pinales > Pinaceae > Pinus > Pinus albicaulis. Next base: position 487,841,720 of record CM076578.1, read on the forward strand.
TAACCCTTTTGGTGTCCAAAATATATCTCTAACATCATATATACATGTAAATATAAACATCAAATACAAAACATATCCTCCTAGTCACCTGAGTATTTTATCTTAGATAACAAAAAATAAAATCGTGTAGTTAGTCAAGTTGTATATCCATATGCAAGACCTCTATGAAGGACTTGTGATCATATTTAGAGGCGTCATATCCATCTGCAAGACCGTTATGAAAGACTTGTGATAATATTTAGAGGTGTTTTCATCTATTTTCTCCAGGATCTTTCAAGTCCCAAAAATATGTTTAGTGCCTAGTTTAGATAGTGCGCCTGCAATGGAGTTCTTTCCATGTAAATATGGCAACGTGAAATCTGATCAAAAACATGTTTTAAGAGTAATATCTCTTCAAGAATTGGGTACAATATGCGCATGTGACATCTTGATATCATTAAACCAATTTATAACAACATTTGAGTCACCAAAGATTTGCAACTAATGACATCCCTTCTCAATAGCAAACAAGAGGAAACGTTTGAGGTTGAGTAACTCAACATAATTATTTGTGCCTATGCTCAATCCATTCTAATTCTTGAAACAATTATATTCCCGAAGATACAAAACAACCCCCCCCCTGCAGCATTTACCCCACCAAGTGAAGCCCCGTAAAAAAAAAGAGAGTTGTTTACTTTTTCAACAATGATGATGCAGGGATGGTGTACTGGCTCAACAACAAAAAGTAGAGAAAAAGTGGTAATTACTTGTGCAACAACCCTGTCACGAGTGGTAGGCTTGTCTTGAAAAATTGCATTGTTCCTTGTGATCCATATTCCCCAACTAATAACTAGCGATAAACTCCTATTATTTTCAGGATTTGCTTGCTCCCACCACTACTTCCAAGCATCATTGTAAGATGCACCCTACCGATTTGGGGCTAATCCCAAATATTTTTAAACAATGTTCCATACTCCAAAGGTAAAAGTTCATAAATTAAAGAGACAATCTACTGTCTCCTCAACATTTTTACATAGGGCACACCAGCTTGACCCAACCATACATATTTTTTTTTGAAATTTTGTGTAGGAACCTTATTTTCTAGAATGCACACTAGAACAATCGTGCTTTAATTTCCTTTCAATTTTTGTTGTTAAAAAGTTCCAGTCAACATTTCTATAGCCATTGGGTTTCAGGTGGAACCACAGATACTTTAAACCTTCATCAAAATTGTTAGAGTGAAAAGAAAAAAATTAAAAGCATTTGTGGACTCATCCCTGGAAATAGCAAGAGGAGAGAGATTATATTTATGAATATTTACCTCCATGCTTGTATATTTCTTCATTAGGGATGAGGCCCCTTTGACGGTTGATAGATCATGCTTGGAACCATCATATAATAAAAGGATATCATCCATGAACAAAAGATATGTGATGCTTAAATAATCAACTAGAACAATGCATTTTAGGTCACACCTTATTTTTTCTTCAACTAAGATTCTACTAAGGCCCTCAGCCACCAGCAAGAATAATAAGGGAGAAAGAGGGAAACCCTGATGTAAGCCTCGTTGATCATGGAAAAAACCTAAAGTTGGCCCACTAATGAGTACAAAAAATGATATAGTGGTTATGCAACTCATAAACCAGTTAATGAAAGGAACTTCAAATACCAAATGGGTCAATACGAATATGATATATGTCCAATTAACTCTGGCATATGCTTTGGAAAGTTCATTTTTTATCACCACACATTCGATTTTATTGGTTTTAAACTATGAAGACATTCCTGAGCAAATCCTATTGCTTCATTAATCTACTAGCCTTTCAGAAAGAGAAATTGTTCATTGGATACATTTTTTTATAGAATTGATTTTAACCTACTGGATATGATTTTTGTAATGAGCTTGTAAATGCAATCACATAATTATATGGGGGTGAATTCATCAAAGGAGTGTGAAGAATCTAATTTGAGGTTGAGAGTAATAAAGGTAGAGTTAAAACTTTCAAGCATCCTACCAGATTTCCTAGAGTCCTTGACCACCTTTAAGAGGTCACCCCCCAAAATATCTTAAATCCCAGTGAAGAATTATACTGATCATCCAACAAATCCAGGGTTTTTATCCTTCTGAAAATTGTGGAGGACATTTTGTAATCCTTCTGAAAATTACTGAAGTGGTTTTTTTCCAACTTTGAAAAATCTTGAAATGATGATGCTCTACCACCTTCCGGATAATCCAAGGCCCAAATAGTATTGTGTGCTTGACAACCCATAGAAACTGCTAAAATAAATTTGTATTTTCATCACCACACTTCATCTATATTGCTCTAATTTTTGCCTCTATGTCTCCTCCTTTCCTTCTAAATACGTTTTTCGTAGCCTCTAGATGAATGATCCTCCATTTTGATTCCTTTGAAAAGTAAACCCCCCCATCAGGAGTTTCTAGGCACTCTAACTCTTCCTCCACAACTTTAATATCTTCCTCCTCCCTTGGTATTTTAAGGGCAGACCACTCAATTTTTGAATTTTTCACCCTTTTTAGAATTCACACAAATTTAACTACCACAGACACATCCCAATTAGGGTTGCAAGGGATCTAGTATTTAATGAACAAATTATAGAAAGCTTAATATTTTAACCATGATGCATTGAATTTAACTCGGATTCCCAGTTTGGTAAAACCCCCTTTCACTTCAAGAAAAAATGGATCATGATCATATCCACCCCCCCCCCCCCCCCAACCCACTGATGAAACAAGGAGATCCTTTCCAATAAGCATCCTGCCATAAGGAATTGGTCAATATTCCTGGCTATCATTGCATCACCAATTATCCTATTTGTTTACATGGTATTATACTTAATAAATTCCACATCACACAAAATATATTCCTCGATAAGATGGCTGAAATAGTCAGATAGGGGATCTATATGAGTGTGAGGGCCCTTAATTTTAGAGCCCCCCAAAGAGAAATTCAAATCCCCCCACAATTAAATTACCAATGTTCATAAAATAAAGAGACATCAACCTTTCCCAGAAAGCATTCCTATCCTAGAAATGCCCATAAATATTAACCACTTTAATCCTTCCCCAATTCAAAAGAAAAAAGATTAGCTCCCAAGACGGAATATGATCCCTAAGAACCTGTAATCTTGATGGATTTTTGGTTAAAACAAACTACCATACATGTTGAAAATTTGGTATGGAAGTGATTAATTCAAATTCTATACTTCATAATTACTTGTGAGATTACTTCTTTTACTTATGTATTTTCTTCTTAGCTTATTATGTCTTTCATCAAGTCAATTATCAAAACACAAGGGACACAAATCTAGGCTCTTCAAGCTAGGGCCAAAATCTCTACATATTGGAGAGGAAAACCCATAATAAATTCTTCTTATAGACTTTAAGATGATAAGTACCATGAACATGACACAAACCCTTGACCTTTGTATGCCTCCAAAACCTTTTCACTGCTTCTTCATTGACTCCTTAAGTTAATGCTTCCTTTCTGCATCATCTTGCACCAACCTTAGAGAACTTAGTCTCTAGTACTTTATATCTTCTTAGATTACTTGACTCGACCTTATATTCTTCTAGACTTATTATTACCTTGCTTTATACCCAATATAGCGGTACATACTTCTATACCAATCCTTTACATGAAGCCCTAGAATGAACTTATAACATTTCTTCTTCACACTGTAAAGATATCCCTTTTCCTGCCTTGTATACTTCACTGAGAAGCCCTTATATAACTTCACACTTCACTTTAATTCTATTATTCTGCACTAGCCTTAGTCCTGCAACTTCGTATTAACCTTAGTCCTACAACTTCGCACTAGCTTCAGTCCTGCAACTTCACGCTATATATAATCCTACAATTTCACACTTTGACACAGTCCTATAGCTTCATGGATGTATATTACTCCATCTTCGTTCTTCACTCTAGACCATGTTCTATCCTTGAAATTAAAGAAGGTGTATCTTGGCAAATTGATCTTAGACTTGTCGAAATGTTTGTTACGAAATGAACCACATATATTTCCTTTATATAGTGCACTTCTTTCAGGGATTTAGGCTGACCTTATAGACTATGGGTAGGTCGACATGTTCACTGCTTATAATCTGACTTGTAGAGCTTATCCTCCAACGTGAGGAAGGTTGTCTTGAAGGTTGGTTTGAGCCGTAATGCTAGCATCATACTTGAGCCATTTCTCCAAGGTTATAAGACAAGGTATTGGGGCATACTTCTTTGACTAGACTTCTTCATATACATGACCCTTAATTAGTACATTTATGACAAGATGAAAAATCGCTAAAAGACATCAAGAAAAAGTCTTTTGACCTATAATAAAATCCTTTCCCATGAAACCCATGAAGAAAGAATAAAAAAAATACATTTTATTATCTTTGTCTTCTTCATTACATAAATACATAATTACATAGTCAATATGAAGACCGAACCTAGTTACACTTTCCAACAAGACACCCATATCTTCCTTTTGCGTCATATTCCATAAAACTTCATCCTTTTAACAAAGATTCTAGCACCCTAAAAGTCGAATCCCTATTCCCCAAAGTTTCTCATAAGAAATGATGTCATTGTGTTCAAAGAACCAACTTCCTCAAAGCTAGATTTTTGGAGGGGCTATCCTAACCCCAAAAATTGAAAGAGAGAAAAATAATTAGGGGACCGCATCTAGGGCTCATGCTGCTCTAAGTGCCTTGATAATATATCTCTATCTACCAGTCGCTATGTCCAAACTAGATTTAGTTTTTTCCTTTTGAGTTATTGGATTTCCTTCCTCGGATATGCTTTGATCTAGACTTGATCAAGGAGGAAGGGACAGAGCCCCCCATAGAAAAAATAGAGTCCCTCTTCCTACAACTAGATCGAAGGTTTTATCAGGAGATTGAATCACAATATGTCTCCATATCTAGAGATGGGGAAGGTATTGGAGGCAGGCAACATGAAGGTGCAGGGGGGATAGGACAAGAGGTAATACCCAAATTTCATTGAGATGGGGCAGCGCTAGATAAAGAAGGATTATGTGATTCATGATGTGACCCCATATATAGTGAACAAAAAGAGCTAATTATATTTGAAAAATGGATAGGGGTAAAGAAAACATTCGAAGAAGAGATACCATCAGAAGATGGGCCACCCTATAGAGTGTCTATCTACCCATAAATTGGCATTGCGCCGCCGCTCATATTTTCTTCAATGCACATAATCATACACTTAGGAGTGTCTTACTTATTAACTTGTGGAGTAGTCTTAGTTGACATATCTCCCAAGAATTACCCCTTCCCCTTTCTGCATTCCCGTTCATGATAATCCTTCCAACCTTTATTTATCAAGAAAGGGAGAGGGAAGTCCCGTTGAACATGCCCTGTTTATGTCATCTGCGACACCTAAAGAGGATTACTTCATAATCAAAGATCTAAAAATGAGTAAATCCTCTATTAAAAAACTTCCTGGATTATCCACATTGTTAGAAAACGAGTGTCAATTTTATGAGTAAATCCTCGATATTTTACATTTAGTTATGTGAATAACCCTTCCCACAAGTCTATATTTACGATGATCCTTGCTATGGCCATTTTTCCACTAGTTTAATATGACGTATCAGCCTCCAAAAAGGATCTTAACTTATTTATGATATTCCTAAAACCATACAAATACCAAATCTTAGATGAAAACCAATGTAGTATTACTGGAATAGGGGCATATCCCAATTTATCTTGGCTGATATCGAATAAAGGATTCTGTCTTTTCATCAATATCGATGAAGAATCAATACACCATGTTTTCCAAAGAACCTAGATGCACATTTCAACATAAACCATCCTCGTGTAAGAGTTCTTACCTTAGGGAGGTTAGTCAGGTCCTTCCCCCACTCCTTTCATGTCCATTCACACAAGTTCTCAATCGAAAAATTCCTACCTTTGGATCAACCCACCATTGCACTCTCTGATGTCTCCATAACTTCCCATAATTGTAGTTCTTCCATGACCACCAAATTATGGTCTTCAGTTTATACTCTAGCACACATTCCTTTTTTCCATTTCTAACCAGTGTGGTGTTTACCCTCTGGGATTTTCTGATCTTTTAGGGTTTCCACCTTCTATCCACATGTAACCAAATATTGCTATGTAAGCCCTAGTGAACCATGTGATCCCAATATGGGAGATAAGCCCTTGATCTATTTAGAAGGGCATGCAGGAGGGAAGACGAAAGACAAAACTAAAATTATTGACTCCCGAGAGTGAAGATTAATGTTAATTCCTAGATCCAAATCACTAGTTTTCCCCCAAACCTCCAACTCATGAGCCTGAGGTGGCACCTCTATCCATACAGGGTCATAGTCACTGTGATCAAATGAAATATCCACCTCATCCTCCATTCTTTTGCTGCCTTAAATCATATAATTTTCATTAACTACTAGCATGAAGATAGGGTGAAAATTTACCTATAGACTTGAATATCACCACCTCAGGCTACAATCCTACTACCTATGTAGGGCTACCAAAACCTAAAATTGTCCTTTGGTTCAAAGGATAAACACACACCGTAGACCTTTGACCTTCACACACCACAGATCTCTAACTCCATCCTTAATCCAACAAGTTTTGAAGCCATTACATCAAAGATCATCATATTTCTTGCGAGAAATTGAACTTAGGTGGGGAAGATTCCATTCCTCCTAACCACACATGATAAACTGTTTTTTTCTATGTGGTTAAAGGACTCTGGAGATTGGTGAAATTTACTTCCACTGAATATTTGTATGTAGTCACCATGGAATATTGGTACCAGGCATATCCACCTGAAGGAATAATTTCCTGTTGGCTCAACCATCAAACCTAACCCTGAGAGTGTCAAGAAAATTGAACCAGTGACCTAATGATATAAAAGGTGATTTAATGATGAGGACTCTATCAATTGAGCTAACCCTCAAGGCTCTCAGAAGATAATTGATAAGTTATAGAAATATATACATATATAGGAAAAAATATCAAAGATAATTCCAACTTGTAGCTCTAAATTATGGGTTTAATTTTAGCTAAATTTTTATGTATAAAACCCTACGGAATGTGAAATAGATGATCAAAGGGATGTTTTTTAAGATACATTTTGTACAAAGGTCACCCATTTGAAATTATATCGGTACATTCTTCTAGGTAGTGATTTCTTAGCCAAAGGTTAGTCCTGCAAGTAATGGACAAAATAGCCATCAAATATTATGTATAAAAGTTCAAGAATAAAATAAATCTAGGGTGATTTATTTTATTTTTATATTATGATATTCTCCATATTGTGGGTGTTCTAATAAGGATTTTTTTTTACGATGGACACCCTTTTGAAACCATGTGGGTACAAAAACCTAGCCATCTTAAGGGTTAGTATAACTCAAATTAAGGATTGTAGTGGCCCAAGCTTGATGTGATGCCCTTGGGTAGCAATTTTTTAGCCAAAAGCTAGCAGCATAATTCATAAACAATCTAGCAAACAAGAAATTATTACCTCTACAATTCAAAATTAAAATAAGTTTAGTATGTTTTTCTTTTTTCATTTTTTATGATATGCTTTTTATTTTTAAAACATTTATGCAGAATTTATATAATTTATTTTTTACTTGTATTAATTACTATAAACCTATTTAAACTCAAATTTATCAAGAACCTAAGGATCATCTCTTAAAAAATGCACACCTTTTTTAGAACATCAAATTAATTTTAATTTCCAAGGGTAGTAATGCTCTTGAACTTGATACATGTAAGGTTAAGAGTTATATACATAAATTTTATTATTAGTAGTTTTAATTTTATATCCAAATATAATTTTATATTGTACATATAATAAGTTATATATATCTTTGGAACAGGCCCGCAAAAAAGGAAATCGGGTCAATTTTCAAATTAACAATGTAAAATTTGTCCATATATGCTATGTACCACTAAAAAAAGGATATAAAAACACTAACTATCATACCGAAGTAATATATGTAGACGATGTAGAAAAATATCATTCTAAATCCAAACAAAAGGGGATAGGAGAGTGTTCTTTGGGGCTAGTCCTTTGGCTTATGCACCTTCCTTTATTCTTCCTATGCTTTTACCAAAGGTTGGAGGCCTTCATCTATGCACATTGGTTTGAGGGCCCTCATTAAGGTCCATGAATTCATATTCCTTATTAACATGAGAGAAAATAATTTTGTTCTTGAACACAACTTATTACACTGCTTCAATATTTTCATCTAATAATTTTGTTATCACCAAAAGTTTCATTTTTGTAAATTTGAATAAAATGTTGACAACTACGTTGTCAACATTTAAGGTTGTAATAAACAGGTTAATGCTCCTAATAGAGTTTCGGGACATGATATAGTTGGGGAGCAAATATTGCTGACAATGGGGATAAAAATATTTTATCATTTCTTTGATAAGTTAATTGTCAGTGATAAAGTCATTTTTAAACATTTAGAGTGCTAACTGTCCTCACCAAGTCAACATCAATGTTTTGGGTGCATATGTTTTTGTTATGATCGAAAGGGTAAAGTAATAATTTGATCGTGTTTACCTTATGTAATTGAACCCTACGTATCAAACGAAATATGATTTGCAATCATGACCAAGGGTGATGTTAAGTTTTAACTTAATGCATAATTGTGTTCACCGTATCTTACACCTCATATCATGTAATGAATTGTATTGGTAAATTATTCGAGTTTTCCACTTGGAAAATTGAAACCTTTTTCGTTGTAGGATTAAAACATCAAATCCTGTGGATAGTGCCAGCCAAAATGGGAAAGTGAGGCATGCTAGACCAAATTGAGCCTAAAGCATCAGAACTGTTGAATGTGTACCCTGATCTCCTACATTAGTTCGACCAGGCATGGTGGAGTTAGATTTTATATCGTTGTTCTGATTATCATTATTTAGTAGCTCAATCGTTTGCAACAATATTTGATGGTAGTTTTGTAGAGGTTTGTGGTTTAGCGTTTGAAGTCATAGAGCACATTGTTGTCGAAGCCACAACTTTGCCCATGGATGGTGAAAAGGTTTTCCAAATCCATATTCTAGTAGGCATATATGTTCCTTATTTCTTCAAAGAAGAGCACGAAGCAGAGAACTGGAAAGACGGGGTTCGAAAGGATTGCAAGACAAATTTCCTCTGACAGCCTTTTTTGAAAAAAAACTATGTATACTGGTTGGTGAAGGAAAACTATTGGAAAATGCCCACAATGTCCATGTCAGCGATTTTTCCAGAAAATAAAAAGAGCAACATAAGTTGTCAAGGAACAATTTTGATGAAGTATATAGAGGGACCTATTTTTTCAAACATCGGTAATGACCTACATATTTGGGACCTGTTCTATTTTCCAGCGAAGCTATTGACAAGATAACTATATTTCGTCTTAAATTTTAGTAGTTTTTCATACACCTATTGCATGATAAATATGATATTTTCTGTAGTTTATCTTGGCATACGTTAACTTAGAAGATATTCAAAATATATTATTTTGTAATTATGTGATCACTATAATTGTGTAAGTTGTTATGTAAGCCTTATATAAACAAGTTATGAATAATAAAACATGGTTGGGAATTAATTGAAAAACATATTTGCAGTCTGATATGTTTTAGAAATCTTGAATATATTTACAATTTTTAATGAGAAATTTGTAGGAAACTCATGTGTTGCATTTCCATGTCAATATTTCTTTGTTATGCAAATTTTCTGTCATGTCTGATAATATTAGATTCTAACATTCGATTTCATTTATGCTCCTCTCTTGAAATATCAACCATTAGTATTTGTTGCTTCAGTCATTTATAAAATATGTCTTCTTCTACTGCCTTTTTCTTATAAATCTCCCAAATAGTAAAAGGATGTGTTACTCCCATACTTTGTGCAATTTTCTCATTAGATCTGTGATCTCATTTGGTTGATAGCTAGACTCCATGCCCAATGGTAGGTTTTGAAGATCATCCAACCAATTCATCCCTAAATTCAAATATGGCCACTTGAACTCAATTGCAGAAAACCTTCTACTAAAGTGACCATAGAGTAGTTGTGTTTTACAAAGAGATCCCCCTCCAGGTTGAAGGGTCAACTTTCAACCTAAAATTAGTTTGAGGATATATTAGGGTTTCTCTATGCAGCCATGGTTTTCCTTAAGTGATAACAAATTCAATTATGCATCGAATTTCTTGTTGTATAATAATTCTTTCCTCTAGGACTTGGGATATAATTGATTTTACCATCTAACAAGTTTGATTAATCTAGAAGAGTTCCATATCCTTATTTCTGAAGAAACCTATATCTTGAGCCCATCCTTCCACTTTCTCTTAGATAGGTTACCTAGACATATTATGCCTCTTCTCTTTAATTTTACTATCCATTTATTCCAATTAGGATTTTAACAACTTGACGAACCTTGAAGGGAATAACTCATCTATTTCCAAGGCTTCCCTTTAATATTAGCTAAATTTTTTGGAATGCACAGGGTCAAAACCTTCCTAGGTGTGTTGTGTTCTTTCTTTCTTCTACCTACCCACTTCCTCATAACATTTGACTTAGGTAATGTGTCACACTTCATATTTTGACTTAGGAAAGACATGATTGATCGAGTCAGGGGAAAGATATGAACTTGAATACCCATATTTCTTCTTAGAGTCACGATTGAGTCAGTTCCACCCACATTGGACTCCACAAAAAAAATTCCCCTCCTAGGAATACCTAGCTCGATGCTAGCTTGAGCTTAAGCTAGCAAGAGACCAGCTTCACCCCTCAAGCTTTGAAACACGAGGTTAAGAAATACATAGATAAAATAAAATAGGTAGGAATAACTATTGTGCCTGGAGATACCTATATAAGCTTTCATCCCCTCATCCTCCCATAGAACCCCCACATTAGTGTCCACCATGAAATTTTCCTTAGGAAAGCTGGGCCAACTACCTATTTTATAACCCTCAATGTTCACTTGGTCTTTCATTTCACTTGGAAATTTCCTATTTCCTTTCATATTTCCTAGGCGAAAGATTCTTCCTTTGGTATGTTTCTAGCACTTGTTACTCCCTTGCGACCTTGTCGACACCATAATTCCCTAGCACTTGAGCATCTTGTCACAATTTGTTTTGGGTGGGTTCATACTAAACTTGTGCAACCTCCTCACCTTATAATCATTCAGCATAACCACCCCTTGTTTCTACATTGATTATGTTCATGGTGCCAAGTGGGTTGGAAACTAGATGACACATAGGGGTGTCACAACTGTAACCATCACCACCATATCCAAGGGATGCAAGTTCTATTTTCACTCACACCATTGTTACAAACACACACACACATTTTATATATATTAATATTAGTTGAATTTACATTTTACTTTATTGTTAACCATAATTTTTTTCTTATTTTTTCCACACTAATATTACATTATGCTACACATCTCCTCAATTCTATCTATAGAAACAAATTTTTGACACAACAAATTAGAGGTATGTTTGGAAGAAGTAGCATATTGATATTACTTTAGATGAAAAAATCATCATCCTTTTTCTTTACACAATGATATTTTTCTTTTTGTGAGTATCCACTCTAATATTGACTTCAAAGATTTTTCTTGATAGCTTTGGTATGTTTGTAAGCATTAATAAAACAAATGTTGTGATAATGAAATATACGAAAAAAAAAAAAAAAACTATTTGTGAAATAAGAAAATTGCGTTGCTGCCATTTTGGCTAGAATATTATCATCATTATTATCTATGTTAACTATATCATTATTTTTATGAGCAGCCCCTTCAACCTTAACTGTAACTATGCTTTCTCAATATTTTTTATTCTAACTTTGATATGTCAATAAACACTAATAAAAGAAAAGTTATAACCATAAAATCCTAAAAATAAATTATCTTGTTATCATACTTGACAATAATATAAATACACACTAATCTATATTGGATCATTATATTGTTTTTCCTCTAGCTAGATGCTTTCATAATGGAAAAACTATGTTAACTATATCATTATTTTTATGAGCAGCCCCTTCAACCTTAACCGTAACTACACTTTCTCAATATTTTTTATTCTAACTTTGATATGTCAATAAACACTAATAAAACAAAAGTTATAACCATAAAATCCTAAAAATAAATTATCTTGTTATCACACTTGACAATAATATAAATACACACTAATCTATATTGGATCATTATATTGTTTTTCCTCTAGCTCGATGCTTTCATAGTGGAAAAAGTGGAGGAATCAACTCACGAGACCATTTTTACTGGTGAGACGTAGTTTAAAAGATTGGGGTCTGAAACCCTCCGAGATTAGTTTGAGGAACCATGATATGGACTGGATCGTTATATTTTTTATCATCCATATTGACTCTTTCAAAGTGGAAAAAATGGAGGAATCAACTCACTACACCATTTTTACAAGCGAAACACAATTTGGCAAATTCGGGTTTGAAACCTTTCGGGAGAATTTGGAGGCATTAAATGATTTTTTATTTTTTTTTGCCGGGGGAGGACTCTATTTCTATGAAGGAAAACACATATCTAAGAATGTATGGAGCAACTAGACCATCCTACCTTTTACCTCAATTTTTCAATAATGAAGTTGTGTTTTAGGAGATTACATATCAAGAAGAAATAAGGGTAGGGGGAGCACTCTCGAGGGGTAATAAAAATGACTAGAATGTTGGTATTTTGAGCCCATTGATTACATAAATAAGAAATAAAAATGCACATAAATGAGAAACTAAATCACACAAGAAAATTGAGGGAATTTACGTGGTAAAACCCTAACAGACTGTCAAGGAAACCTCCATTGGGCAAGGGATTGGAATTATTATTACACCAAGTCAAGAAAGAATCTCCAACATTACTTCAAGCCTCCCAGGCAACATCACTTTTAATACGAAGACTCCGTTACATAACTCCTTATGGTTATGCAACTGTTCGAACGAGAAAACCATATTTACTAGGATAATTACATTTTTAACAATCATTTAATTATTGTAATTCTTAATAATATCCACCTTGAAAACAATTTCCTAATCCCTTTCCCATGCACATTCATCATCTTTTATGCAAGCCAAGATAAGCCAAACACCGCCACAACTTCTCTACCAATATTGGTTTCATGAACATGTCTGCACAATTCTCCTGTGTGTGGACCTTCTTAAGAGTTACTTTTCCGCCATCGATCACATGTCTTACAAAATGGTATCTAACATCAATGTGCTTAGTCTTGCTGTGATAAGCCATATATATAGCCAAATGAATAGCACTATGACTGTCACAGAATAGATTCACTTTCTCTTGCATCCTTCCAAGCTTGTCAAGTAGACCTTTCAACCAGATTTCCTCTTTACAGGCATCTGAAGAAGCTATATACTCTGCTTCAGTAGTGGAAAAAAAAATGAACTTATCATAATTTTGAAGTTTGTTCCCTTGTCAATTCATAACATTGGCTTGAACATGGATATCAAGCAAGCATTGTCTTCCATTGGGTGACAAATCATTCCTAGTAAATATTTCATGTGGTTTAAATAAATAATGCAAATACACGTTAAATGCACTGAAGGTTGCGTTTATTTGTGTGGTTGAAATACCTGCAATATTATATACTACATTACAAAAATTAATGATTTGTATAAATGTGTTACACATTATGGTCAAATTATTCGATTAACCAATGGTTTGGAAAATTGATTTGAGAATTTCACATTGAGGTGCTCCCCTTCATCAACCACGAGACTCAAATAGGGATTTGGATAGGGCACACATAGTAGCATGCAGGTTCATGCAACTACAAAATACAAAATAGATAAAATGACATAATTCCAAGTTCTCCTAGTTCGCTATTCATCTCAAAAAAAATATTGTTGATCATGGATTATCTCTAGAGATGTGTAACCAATAGTGGCAAGAAGAACAAAGGCATCTCATCCAAAGAGGCATTTTTTTATAAATTCGCTATGTGGTTATTTTAAATGAATAAATATAATCACACACAATTTTTTAGCCTTGAAAGAAGAAGGGACAAAAACAAAATTGTATTCCAATAGCAAAAATTATGTTGAAATATAAACCATTTACTCTCAAGGAAATGAAATAAAAAGAATTACCTCAATAAAACAAAAAAGGTTACAAATGCTAATGAAAAATAAAAATTGACAGTAATTTCTTTTTCTAAGTGGAAAAATTTATAAGGCCAAAAGTGAACTTAGACATTGTGCTTTAACTTGGAAGTTGGCATTGATTACTCTCCAAGTAATCTTGGATTTTTAGAATTTTACTTATTCAAGGTTAGAGAATCAAACAAATTCAAGAAAAAATTGCACAATTTCGAAAATTATGCCCTTACAAATGTGATGTTACAACTTGAACGATTGTTATGGCCTAAAAGAGAGATAAATGGGGTTGATTGTTCATGTAATAAAGGACAACTTAATAGGGACATCATAATCTAATAATGTACCATTATGAAGACCTCCTATAAGGTTGACCATTAATTATGTAGTTCTCCTACTTCAAGGTTCATATCAATCCAAGGTTTATTGAGAAATAATGGCATGAGACCAATAGTGATAGGGGGAATACAGATATGTCATCCAAAGATGTATTTTTCCAAATTATCTATGTGATTATTTGAAATGAATATATATAGTCACACACAATTTTTTAATCTTGAAAGAAGAGGGGACACAAGCAAAACTTGTATTCGTTGATAAAAAAATATGTTGAAATATAAATCATCTACCCTCAACATAATGAATAAAAATTATTACCTTAATAAACCAAAAAATATTATGATTTCCAACACAAAATAAAAGTTTATAGTCATTTCTTATTTTAAGTTTCTCAATATTCGAGGTGAAAAAGGAACTTAAACAAGTTGCTTTAATTTGGAAGTTGGAATTGATCACTCTCTAAGAAATTCAAAAGTTTGATAATTTTACTTATTCAAGGATAGGGAAATGGAAAATTTCAAAAAAATATTGTGTAACCTTGAGAAATATACCCTTATAAATGTGATGTGACAATTTCAAAGATTGTTCTTTTTTTTTTTTAATGAAATGGTCATCATTTATATTATAAAAAGCTAGTTACATGACTAGAACTATTTACATTTTTCTATGTTTTCAGAGGCTTCACTATTCCATTATATCCATAAAAAAGAATTCTTACCTCTATGGGTTCTCTTGGATACAATTCGACAGTCACATATCTACCATAAATTCTACAACCCCCATCGAAAAAAATAAGAGAAATATTGCAATACTTTGATTAAAACATTGAAAATTAAAAAGCACCACTAGGCCCAACTTCTATGGCTACACCTAGGTTATCTTTTGCCACTTAGGATGTATTTTCTTTTAACTTGATCTCAAGCTCACCAACTAGAAGGGAATCCATCCCATTAACTTTGTCCTTTAGAACTAATAACTCTACATCCATGTTTGCCAACTTCTTATCCATCTTTCTCTGCAACCATTCACACCTCTTTTTTAGCCACTGAAATCCACCATTTCCAACCTTATATTTGAGAGCTCCATCATCCGAACTACTACCTTTGAAAAATTATCGATAGATTGGCGCTAACGCTATTGGTTGCTCTCCTATGGTTGCACTTCTTGAATCTCCAAAACTTTCCTTTCCAGATTCATATTTCTTGTCCACAAGAATAACCACAACCCAAATGATTTTTACAAAATTCTCTTGTGGGATGGGGGGCGCTCAATAAATTCAGACGAGGCATGGGACCAAATGTGACATTTCCCATGAAGGGAGTTAATATACATATCTGCCCATTTCCAAAAACTCGAGAGACGATCTAATTTTTCCATAGAATTTATGTATCGGCCTGAACTGCAGTGCACTGCATTTAAAAACATAGTGCATAATTGAGTGGATTAGATTGTCAAATTCTTAAGGAAAAACACATACCACTTAATACTTGTGTTTTTCCCATGCCATTTTTTGGATCGACACACACTTTGATTGATGAGATAAAATATCTTTACATATGGTCTCCATGTGTAGTTAATTGCCTATGTTATACATCAAATGTAAAATGCTAAAGACCAACGTTGCCACCTTTGGTGGTTCCTTCAAAAAAATTAATTCGTTCTTTTCCAAAGATTGGTGGCCTATTTCGCCAATTGTTTCTAATGAGATAAATTGAGTATACCTCATCGAATTAGGGAAAGAGACCTCTGGTTATGGTTTAAGTCCAAAATTCCTCACCTCACTCTTACACCTTGAATGGAAAGGTTATTTGCTTCCACATTCAGAATATACCTATATATGTGGAAATAGGTTAACTCCTCAAATTTCTTCAAATACGTAGTGATCCTTTTCAATATTGCAGAGTTAGAATCCCCCCCTCAGACTTTAATTTGAAAAATTTCCTTATAACAATCATTGAATCTCCTAGGACAAACATTCTCTTTAAACCTCTTTTGATGGCTAGATCTAGTCCTTTCCAAAGGGACAAAAATTCAACCTAGTTATTTGTTAGAGTGACCATCCCCAAGTGTAATGTATCTTGGCTTTTTCATCGGTGCAGAAGATCACCCATCTTGCTCCTGACAACTTGGAAAATTATTTATATATATATATATAGATATATATATATATATATATATAGTTTAAGGTTCAAATAATAAAGACCAATTTAATAAGGAGATGATAGCCTAATAAGATGCTCATATACATAATTCTTAACATAAACATTCAATCCAATAATCCCTTTTAGGGTCATACCATGGAATACCTCTTCAAGATGCCTAAAATGTAAATAGAAAAAACTACTTGAAAATGAAGTTTCTTTTTAGGGTGTTTCTATTAATTACAATAAAACGTTGAAAAATAACTATGGTAGAAAAAATACAATGTAATTTTAAAAAGTGTTAAAGAATACCATTGCAATAATAAATTTAATATAATATAAAAAAAAACCTTTAAGTTAAAAAATTATTTCAAAATATTTAATAATTTAATAATAATAATAAAAAAATTAAGATTTACAAAATAGTTCAAGTAGATTTCTATCTAAAAAATAAAGGAGTATACACATACTAAGATTCAAATGGGGCTTATTTTCCTTAAAGAAAAAATAGATATATATGTTGGGTAAATTTACTAGGTAAACTAACACAAATATCTAATTATCAATCCGAGTTTGTAAAACTTGGAAGCATGTCCAAAATATACGGATTTCAACTACAATCAATGTTAGAAGACAAATTATAGAACTTGAAGAAAATGCATATTACAAATATAAAACTTAACTAAATAATATCTAATTCAATATGTAATAAGTAGAAGAAGAGGCTCCTAACTTAGGAGAACCAAGTTGACCTTCTCTACAATACTACTTCATGAACAGAAATCAAAATCATTGATGAATAATAGCTTAAGATGCATAAGAGAATAAAATAAGAGGCTCCTAACTAAGGAGGTCCATGTTGTCCTTCTATATAAGTTTATTCATCATTAATACCATTGTATGAATACTGGAACTTTAGAAAATAACTTAAAAAAAATAAAGGGAGATGAATTCTAGTTTCAATTCTTTGATATAATAGAATGAGAGTTTAAATTAAACATTGGTTTGAGCCTTCATATGCATATTATAATTTAGAATAAGACTCATCAGCCAACACAATAAATCATCATACATCTAATTAACTGTTTTAAACATTAAACAAAACTAGTTTATGAAATTTCAGATATAATTAACCAGAAAATGCACTTAGCTCGGTGTGGGGGCCCTCCACCCTTGCCTCGCACACTGAAAGTACTTCTCAGCTACTAGAACTCAATCAATTAGTCGCCACATTGAACAATATAAAGAATATAGAACTGGTTTCTTCAATTAACTCACAATATCCAGAAATATAAAAGTGAAATCATTCAAATTCTACATGTTCATGCCTTCAATGTTCTTGGCTTAAATAGAAAAATATTAAACAAACTTAACTAAAATGCCTCTAACAGTAATATATATCCTAATCCCATCCATTTAGGTCTAACTCATCCAATTAGTTACACCAAATCTGGAAAAATCCCAAAATCTACTATTTCTGCCCAATTTTCTAGGGATTCCTGAAAAATAGGTCATGTTTGACTAGCATTTACCAGGCTTATTTTAGCTTGGTTTGACCGAACCAATAGGTACACGTCCATCCTTCATTCCCAAGCATTCTAAATATGTTCTCAAATCATTCCCAGGTGTCCTGCAAGTATCACTTAAATGAAGCTATTACGGGAATTTCCAGTTCTGTCAAAAAATACTCTTAAAACTCACTTTTTACAAAAATTTCTAAAAATTAAAAAACATAATTTATTTTCCTGAATATGCATAATAAGGTCAAAATAGGTCATATGTGGATGGTATAAAGTGGAAAATGATTGAAATTAGGTGTATTTTATTGAGAAAAAATTGATTGAAAATGAGGGCCAACATTGTGCCAACATCTCCCCCTTACTTAATCTCAAGCATGTCCTCATACTTGCCTCTATTTCCTTGACCTTATGCTTTTGTATGATGACTGCCCTACTGATGTACCTATGACTCTAGCTCTTGATGATAAATCTTCCTGATGAGCTGCATGTAAAAGGATGTCAATACCCTCATGTATTTTTCTTTATTTTATAAATCTTTGTTTTAATTGCTTGTGGAGAGAAGACTTTTATTTTAAAAATTTAAAACACCCTTTCTGGAAAATACTCTATCAAAATTCCTCTGGGAACAATATTATTATCACTATTTCTTCTGAAAACAAGTTCACTTGTAATTTCTGGACATCTATAGGTTTTATTTTTCCCTCAACATTTAAAATTAACACCTAAAAATGAATTCTGGAAATGATTTTTTTTTTCATTTACCCCTCTCTATCTCCTCAAACATCAAAATGAAATCTGGAAATGGACAATTTTTTTTTTCATTTACCACTCTCTGTTTCTTTTAAAAATTGAAATCGATTTTCTGGCAATGAATTACGTTCTTTTTTTCTTGAAATCAATATTGTACAATGAATACCCACTAAGATGAAGATAAATTTTTGAATTAAAATACCAAATTCTGGACTAATATGTGAATTCTTGGTCACTGAGAATAGAGAGAAATTTCTGAACTTATGATGTGAAATTCTTAGGCTGACATGCAAAGAAAATTTCATTGTTGAATATTCATGACAAAATTCTTGTGTTATAATGTCTTCAAAAATCAATTTCTGGAAATAAGAAGCAATATTTGTGTTGTAATTATTTCAAAAATTGATTTCTAGGGGAGATCTAAGCGAATTTACAGTCTTCTGGCACCTCTATTTTCTCTGGCAACTAACACTCTATTTTCAAAAATTCCATTCATAATTTTTGCACTGTTGTGCACTCACCAACACCACTTGACACCATCGTGCACG
The DNA here is from genome assembly GCA_034641835.2 of Pinus albicaulis. Taxonomy (NCBI): domain Eukaryota; kingdom Viridiplantae; phylum Streptophyta; class Pinopsida; order Pinales; family Pinaceae; genus Pinus; species Pinus albicaulis. The sequence continues at coordinate 487,861,150 of CM076578.1, forward strand.
AGCTCTGTTTTGGAATTTTTTGTAAATAAGAATGAAACTGGGGTCTTGAAATTGAAGTTTTTAATGCCAATATTACACTTGCAACATTGATCTTGAACCTACGCTGCCACCAATGGACTTGGGCTACGCTGTCAATTAGATAACTAGAGTCTTCGGATTTTCAAACTATGTAACTGTAACTTGCACTTGGATTTTTCACTGAAATCCAATTTAAACAAATCTCTGACCTTGATTCATAACTGAACTCAAACACTCCAAAAAATAAGGGTTGAAAGAACCACAAAATATACCAAATATAAATGAAATTGAGAAAACTGCCTGCAATGAGTCTAATTGGGCTCATTTTGAAGAAAAACCATGTTTTTATTTCGAATTTCATTTTTGTTTGCACATAAAAGACAACAAAAACAATGGCTTCTTAAAATTTTCAAATTTTTGAAACTGTAGTTGAATTCAAAAATGGACGTTTTGATTATGAGATTTCACTTTTGTTTTTGCTGTTTGTGGATCAAAGGCTCTATTTTGATGTATGGAGAAAAAAACCTCTGTTATTGTTTTGGAAAATACCCTATCTCTTCCTTTATAAAATGACCTCTTGGTCACTGCCATTTTTTAAAAATCGAATTCTGAAAATGAAATCGAATTCTAGGAATGAAATCTAATTATAGAAATACTTAACAATTTCTTTCAATTTTACCTTTTCTGCTTCCTCGGGAATGGAAATCAATTTTCTTTTGTCTCCTCAGAATATGAAATCGATTATGAAAATGATTAATTAACTCTTTGTTCTTCTAGAAATCAAATGCTGGAGAGAATGCTTATGCTACAGAAATAGAATGCTAGAGAGAATTCTTATGCTGGAGAAATCGAATGTTGGAGAAAAATGATATAAATCTAGTAACTCTATCTACTATAAATTTGGATTTTTCTTTTCTTTTATTTTACCTTCTCTGTCATCTTAGAAATAAAATGTTGGATAGAATGCTTAAGTTAACCACTGTCTGCATTCATTCATTCATTGCCTGTTCAAAAATGAATTTTTAGAAGGAAATCAATTTTTTGGGTGCTTCTACAATGACCCCCATGCATTTCAGACTTTAACTGGACTTGTTTCACACACCTATAGCTTGAATGCAAATATTCAATGCCACTTTTCAGTTGAAACTTAAACTGCCACCAACACTTTCCAGCTTAGAGTATATTACGTTGTCAGTTGAGATTTTACACTTCCAGTTATTTAAATGCAAATCTCAAACTTTGGATATTATTAAAAAAATAAAACTGATTTCATTTAATTCCTATTCAAACTCAACTTGTTGTCTCTGTGAAATTTACGAGATTTGGATGGAGATTTCAACGATTTAGTTGGCGGGGTTATCATACTGAGTTGGGGGATTTAGAGAAGAAATACTGAGTTGAATTCCTTATTTTTCTGCCTGAAGGTGCTCTCTCGGTTTGTTGAGCATTACTCTGCTCTGTGTAGGGATTCTCTCTGCATGAAGTTTGGACATTGCTCTTGAAATTTTCACCATTTTTTGTTGTTGCGTAATGAATTCCACCGTGGCTTAAATATTTGTCCTTTCTCCCCTTTGTCATATTGTATTCAAAATAGATATTCTTCATAGTGTGTAAACTTTTATATGGTTTGACTTTTTATATATTCATATAACTTTTGTAATATATGCACCTCAATGTATTGTTTTATACATATGCGATTCTATGGCCTTATGCATATATTTTTCCAAAGTTGAAAACATAAAGATAACATCTCTTTTTCAATGCATACATTAATTCTCTTCATAGTTATTCGCCTTCCATTGCATATCATTTAGTAATTACTTCGATCCTTACATTTTGCATTGCATTCCATTTATTAATTACTTCGATTTTTCTTCGAAGTCCATTTTATCATAATTGATTTCTCATCTTTGTCTTTTAGGGTGAATGTTTTTCCCTTTCTATGATGCATTTTTTTTTTAAATGCTCTTGAATATCATTCTTTTATCTTCATGCTTCTCTCATTGCATATCCATTTAATGCTTTTTAAGGTCTTTTTTCTCTTAATTTATTCATCCCCTTTGTTTTTTTAACACATGATGCATTTGTTACTCTTTTAATATGAATCTTGTTGAAATGACCATTTAAGGTAATTTCAAATCCATAAATAGAGTAGAGAACAAAAAAAATATCATGATAGATCATATAAATGCATCATTCACTTTTATTCGCCATATTAACCCATGTTTCATTGTTGTTTTGTAGGCAATTTTCCTTAGGCAAAAAAAATTGGGCCAAAATTTTGGTAAAAAATGCTTATGTAGGAGGAGTAATGTAGGATTATGATGAGTGAATGTAAGGTTATGATGAGGTTAATGAATTAAATGTTTTTAATGTAGGGTGATGTAGGATGTAGGGTAATGTAATATGATGTAGGATGTGGGATGATAAATGTAATAGGATGGTGAATTCATGAAATGAGTATTGCATATTCAAGTTAAATTAGTTTAACAATCCTAGAAAATTTTTCAAAATAAAAGGTTTTAAGAACACTTTTTACACTTATAGTACCTTCCTTCCGTGCTTAATAGCTTAATGTCTATTCTTGTTGATGATGACCTTTGTTATTTAGTCAACACTTGACATTTTTTATTTGATGATTCAAAGATGAATTCTGATGGAATGTAGATGCTTGTATCTGCTTATTGGATCCACTTGATGTAGATTATGAGGTTTCATGTTCTTTTCTCATCTGAGATTGATTCAAGTCCCTTCTGATGAATATTGATGAGTAGAAACAAGTTTTTAAAACCAATAGGTTTGATATCACAAAATTGGTGATGAACAGACCTAGGAGGGAGATTTTGACTATGTTGATTTTAAGACATGTAGTCACTAAATGTAGAATAAATTTTTCACCTGGCCTTCAAATGAGATGATTCAAATTGTGTCATAAAGTAGAATTCAATAAATATCTCCATTTTTTAAAATAATATGATTTAGTATGTGAAATATACAAATGAACATTGAAGACCTAGCATTATCACCATGTAGATTTTTCGACAAACAGTTACTATTTTGAGCATAGATTTTACATATGATGTTGGATTGAGATGCTTCAAATTGATTTGGAAACCAGATTCCAAGGGTTATCTTACCTATGAATATCATGTAAAAATGTTTCCATTAGAACCCTCAAATCAGTTTTGTACTAACTCCGTCCTTACAAATTTTCTTGAAATCTAGTGTTTATTATGTTCATTTTTTATTTGTGATCCAAATTGAAAAAATTCAAAATGGATTACAAACTAAATTTCAAGAGATACCTTGTTTAGAAATATGTTTTTTATTTATTTTAATTATCCCATATGGTTTCCCAAAAGAGGATTGTCCTTACAACATTTTATCATGAAATCCTTTCAAATGAGTATTGAAAAATGATGTGAAGATTTATTCATGAGATTTTAAACTAAAAGTATTATTGTGAACTCATTCTTCCTATTTCTTTATTCTATTCTATCCTACTCTATTGTAGAAAAATAATTCATTCTCTCAAGTATAAGAGAATTTACAATGCATCCATTTGCGTAGCAAGATCATAAGTAAACTCACATCCAAGTTTGAAAATTTTATTTTAATGAATGCTTGGACATGAATAATTATTTGATTATAAATATTTGATGCTAAATAATGTTGAAAAATGGAGTGGTGTTGTGGCCTAATGACTAGTTGGAACCAAGTTTTGAAATAATCTTTGTTTGCTTGGCTTTCCTTAATTGTCATATCACAAATTTCTTCGTGTCGCACTTGTTCAAAATCTTGAATGCACAAGGGATATTACGGATCCCTTATGGATTCTAAGTTCTCTTCTTATGGATTGTCTTCATGGATGCTTTGATCCTCTTCTATATTTCGAAATGAAGATTCATCCCTAGTTACCATTCTAAATTGTGGACAAGGATTTAAGAAGATCCTTGTGGTGCCATAACCTCTTGCGCTAAATGACTTCTTTAACATCATGTTTTGGAGATCTTGTTTTGCAAATGGATTTTGTAGTTATCTAGTTTTTTTTTTTTTTTTTTAAGGGGTTTTGCTTTCAGAATCCACCTTTCTAATCTCTATGTCTAAAAATGAATAACCATAATGAAAAGTGTTTTTTTATGTGTTTTCTAAAAAATCTTCCTAATTGACTATATTGAAGTATGCTTCCCCAGTAACAACGCCAAAATGTTGGGTCAAATTACTAGGTAAACTAACACAAGTATTTAATTATCAATCCGGGTTTGTAAAACTTGGAAGCATGTCCAAAATATATGGATTTCAACTACAGTCAATTTTAGATTTCAAATTATAGAAATTGAAGGAAATGCATACTACAAATATAAAACTTGACTGAAGAGGCTCCTAACTTTGGAGAACCAAGTTGATCTTCTCTACAATACTACTTCATGAACATAAATCAAAATCACTAATGAACAATAAATTAAGATGCATAAATGAATAAAATAAGAGGCTCATAAATAAGGAGGTCCATGTTGTCCTTTTTTATAATTTTATTCATCATTAATACCATTGTTTGAAAACTACAAATTCAGAAAATAACTTAAACAAAATACAGGAAGATGAATTATAGTTTCTATTCTTTTATCGGATAGGAGGTGATTTTAAATTAAAAATTGGTTTGGCCCTTCATATACAGATTATAATTTAGACTCAGATTCATCAACAAACATAATAAATCATCATACATCTAATTAACTGATTTAAACATGAAACAAAACTAGTTTATGAAATTTCACCTAAATTAAGCAGAAAGTGCACATAGCTTGGTGTGGGGGCCCTCCACCCTTGCCTCGCACACTGAAATTACTTCTCGGCTACTGGAACTCAATAAATAATTCACCACATTGAACAACAGAAAGAATATAGAATTGGTTTCTTCAATTAACTCACAATATTCAGAAATATCAAAGTGAAATAATACAAATTCTACATGTTCATCCCTTTAATGTTCTTGGCTTAAATAGAAAAATATTTAAAAAACTTGACTAAATGTCTCTAATAGTCATATCTATGCTAATCACATCCATATAGGTTGAACTCATCCAATTATTTACACCAATTCTGGAAAAATCCAAAAATCTACTATTTTTCCCCTATTTTCTGGGGATTCCTGAAAAACAGGTCATGTTTGACCAACATTGACTGGGCCTATTTTAGCATGATTTGAAAAAATCAATAGGTACATGTCCATCCCTGGTTCCCAAGCTTTCTAAATATTTTCTCAGCTCATTTCCAAGTGTCCTACAAGTATGAATTCAATGAAGCTATTGCCAGAATTTCTAGTTTTGTCCAAAAATACTCTTAAAACTCACTTTTTACGAAAATTTCTAAATATTGAAAAACATAATTTCTTTGCCTGAATATGCATAATAAGGTCAAAATAGGTCATATGTGGATGTTATAAAGTGGAAAATGATGGAAACTAGGTGGATTTTAATAAGCAAAAAATGATAAAAAACAAAGGCCAACAATATATGTTGGTGATTTTTTTTACAAATATTTATATCAAAAAATATAGTTATTCACTGACCTTGTTGAATACACAATATATAGTTTTTCTTTTAAGAAATTAAATTAAATTATAAATGAGTTTAATTTCCTTATACAAATAATAAAACAATGAGAAATATTAAATCTATATATTTTTCTAAAAAAATCACCTATATTTATAACAAACTAAATTACTATAAAAAACTGAGTTAGATGATATGCCTACTATAAAAACAAAGTATACTTCCTTAAAAATTAATTTTATAGTTTCTCTTCTAAACCACTACATATATATACTTTGTCTTGTAACAATGTGCAATGAAATTTTTTATACTTTGAACAAACATCGCAAATTCAGTTGTACGAAATAGCTTAAAGAAGATCATAGAAATAGGTCATTGATATTTATATTAATTTATTGTCTAGTTTTTAGATGCAAGTTATCTTCTTGGATTTTATCTCAATAATGGGAAGAAAATAAAGATTACAACATTCAAACTTGTGGAAAAAAAAACAAACCTGCACATGCCTTAATACAATAGAAGTTATAAGAGTCGGACTATGAATGTCATCGGTCCTTTAAGATAATAGGTAGATTAATATTTAGTATGTCTCTATGATAAATTTGGGGTTGAAATACCTATTTTAGAATTTATGTGTTTTTTTGTAATTTAGGTAGATTAATCTTTATTTTACATTTATGATAAATTTGGGGTTGAAATTCTCATTCCAGAATTTATGTGCTTATGTGGAATTTATACAAAGTAATCAACTTGAAATTTCTTATTTCATGGCAGGGCAAAAACAATAATTACGCTGTAGGCGTCTTTATTTGAAAACAACCCTCCTGGGTGTCCTCGTGTCATAATCTGAGCCCTTTGATCTTTTGTTAGATGATTGAATCGTCATCAGCCATGGATTTGAATTGTAGCAGTTCTAACGGCCTTGCTTGTTTCTCTATGTTCTTAACAGACCTGAAAGAGAAATCGTCGGGCTCATTCGAGGTTGCATCAAGTCCAGTTCCAGCTTGCACCAGGATGGCTTACATTCTTGGCCTCCGCGTATCACTGAGCCACAAGTATGGATTGAAGCTTTGCAATAGATGATTTTCTTTAATTATTCTGGCAACAAATAATTTTCTTTAATTCTTCCGGCAACAGATTATTTTCATTAATTCTTCTGGCAACATATAATTTTCTTTAATTCTTCCGGCGACTGATGCTTTTATTTAATTTTTCTTGCTGGGAGACGATCTTTAATGTATTTCCTTTGAGTTTTGTAGACAATATTTAATGGATTTTTTGTATCTTTGGATTTTGCAGACGATCTTTAATGAATTTTTCTTGTCTTTGCATTTTGTAGAGGATCTTTAATCGATTTTCTTTGGTTCTTGAATTGTGCAAACGAATGGGAATTGGTCTGAATTTAGTAGTCAGACTCGAACGTGTGTTCAAGGAGAATGGAGCTGAGTATGCTTATATGGCCACTGAGAAAGACAAAGAGCCGTGCATAAAGCTTTTCTGTGAAAAATGCAATTATATCAAGTTTCGAACACCGTCCATACTGGTTCAACCGGTTCATGCGCACTCCAAGCACATTCATTTCAGTGTCAAAATCCAGAAGCTGGACCTAGCTCAATCAGAGGCTCTGTATAGAGCCTACCTGGGAACCAGACAATTCTTTCCCCAAGATATCGATTCCATCCTCAAGAACCGTCTGTCCCTGGGCACTTGGGTCGCCTTTCCTCAAGGGAAGAATGGCCTATAGACGGAGGAAGGTATGTACTCCCTGCTTCTTGGGCCGCTTTAAGCGTCTGGAATAGTAGCGATGTGTTCAAGCTGGAAGTGAAGGGAATATCAATAATTAAATAGATGTACGCTTCCACAACTTGCTTCTTGGAGAGAGCTTTACCTTGGCTTAAGATCCCCTCAATTCCAGACGTGTTTCATCCCTTTGGGTTGCATTTTCTGTATGGACTTCACGTAGAGGGACCCAAAGTGCATAAGCTAATGAAGGACATCTGCCAGTTTGCACACAATTTGGCTAGAGAGAAAGGATGTAGACTTGTTGCCACGGAAGTTGGTAGTTGTGACCCTCTAAGGTCCAACATTCCTCACTGGGCCTCCTTCTCCTGCTGTGAGGAATTGTGGTGCATAAAGAAGCTCAAAGATCACAATGTTGGCGATGGCGAATGGACTAAATCGGCCACAAGGCTTACTCTTTTTGTTGATCCAGAGATTTCTGATTAAGAAACCACTTGCGCTCTTCTTCTTCCCTGCCATGGAGCAGGAGGGAGAGGGTGTCCCTTGTTGTAACTGTCTAACAATCATTTAAATTTCTCGTAATTTAAATTTTAAACCAAGTTTTAATTTTCTACATTTTTATTTTCTCTCTATCAAAATTTATGTTTTATTTTTTTTGGTTTTTCTAATTGAAATTTTAAACCAAGTTTTAATTTTATACATTTTTATTCTCTCTATCAAAATTTATTGTTTTTTTTTTCGAATGATTTAACGATCATTTGAATTTTAAAACAAGTTTTAATTTTACACAATTTTATTTTCTCTCTATCAAAATTAATGTTTTATTTTTTGCGAAATAAAACGGTGGCAATAAGAATCCAAAATGGCCAAGATTTTCCGTGTTCTCTCTAAGAATCTTGTTGGCGTTGGCAGTTTCGTTTTGAAATTTAATCGCACAGGTTTAACTCAATAGTTGCAAAGTGACTGGATAAATTAAAAAAATGATTGGTTACTCTAGACTAAAACTTTAATGTTGAATGGAAGAATGTTAATTAGTGAGATATTATTACCAAGACCTTGAAAATTTAATGTTGATGGAAAAGTGTTGAACGAAAACTTGTTCGAAATAATTTAATTCTCCTAAAATCTTCCATCATATAGTGAAATAATTTACTCATAATTCTGCAATAAAATTTTGTTGTGGTATTAAGTTAGATTTGGTTTACTTTACATGTTTATTATATAAGTTACCATTTTCTTGAAACCAAGCAAAGCTCAAACCCATTTTTGTGAGCTTATACGTCTTCGATTTGCAGGATTGTGAGTACCAGCTTTTCCAACTCGAAGTATTCTTACAATGGAGGCGTCAGCCGCCTCATCTTCAAATCTTGCCAATCGACATCAACAGATCGAAAACTTCTTATTTCCAGTTTGCTTGGAGTCATTACATCTTTAGTCCTATTAACAATTGTATTCCACATAAGAATCTTACAGCGTTTCCTTTGCAACATCTGATAATGGTGCAATTGCTAGTTTAGATTTTTTGTTTTATTTTCTGTAATTGAAATTGGTATATTTAAAATTTATATGAAAGTTGCAATTACTGAAAATTTAAATACGGGTGGTCATGCAACACTTTTATACAATGAAACAACATCTGAATTTCTTCATTAAATATGTATGGACATTTAAAATGGAAAACCATGTGATGTTACCATTAATGTAGTATATATTTACAATCATCAACAATTAGGTACATTCTAAGATAATACACAAAAATGAAGGGATATCTCATACAAGTGTCAATAAAGTAGTTCTTGTTTAAGTATTTCGTTGCCATGTTTGCACTACATAACTTTAGGAATGAATGGTTTTAATGATGTTAGGATCGTTTTCATATAGCATCATTTTAAACTAGTAATGTTTATGTAGTTTAATGGTTAAGAACATGAGTCCTCTTGATTCAAATTCTAAGGAAAATAGAGCATATACATCTTTATTGACTAAGCAATTTTAATAGTAATACATGTGGCGTGACCTTAACTCACTCTTTTTAATAATAATACATAAAGAACATAAAACAATGAATAAGATTCAAGACAAGATTTTGGGTTTTGGTAAATAAAGTCTAATTGATGGATTGAGCAATTGCATTTGACCATGAAAAATATGTTCCACCATTCATAGCCATGCTGATTTAATAGGTAATGTTGTTTGTTGCAGATTTCAAGTTTTTTTATTGATTAACGTTTTGTGTGGAATATTCACTTCAACATGGTTTTCAATCTATCTTTTGATCACTCATAATGAGATAAAATGACCAGTGAGAAAATGGAATAACATGAGAATGGAGGAAAGAAAAATTGACAAGGAGGGAGGTAAGAGGGGCAAGAAGGGAGATAAGTGAGACAAGAAGAGGTTCAAATTCAATAGAAGATAAAGCATCTATATCTCTATAGATTAAGAAAATTTAATAATAATACATATGCACCACTTTAATCCACTCTTTTTAATAATAATATATATATAACATAAAACAATGACTAAGATTGAAGACACACTTTTGGATTTTGGTAAAATTGTCAAATTGATGATTTGAGTAGTTGCATTTGATGATGAAACAAATGTTCCATCCAGCCATTCTGATCTAATAGGTGATGTTGTTTGTTGTAGATTTTAAGTTTTTTTGATTGATGAATTTTTTTTGTGGAATATTCACTTCAACATAGTGTTTAATCTATATTTTGATAACTAATAATGTGATAGAATGACAAGTGAGAAAATGGAATTACATGAATATGAAGAAAAATGAAACTGACAGGGAGGAAAGAGGGGCAAGAAGAGAGATAAGTGGGACAAGAAGAGACCCCAAGAAGGACAACTATTTTGCAGGGAGGAAATAAGGGCAAGAAGGGAGATAAGTGTGATAAGAAGGGACCCCAAGAAGGAAAACTATTTCATAGGGAGGAAAGAGTGCCAAGAATGGAGATAAGTGGGACAAGAAAGGAACCCAAAAAGACACAGTGAGCATTAACATATTACACCCTATCTAAATACCAAAACTAGAATATAGCAATTTATGTTAGATCTAAGACTTTTGTGATCCATAATGTAGATAAAAATACTTTCGGAAAAATCACATCATTAGGATTAGGTCGACGTTTCGAACCAGCTAATGTGGTTCATCCTCAGGACAAGGTGGAGAGACTAATTGATCTCGATAAATAAATAGTGGAGATGCATCATTGCCTGGAATTAACTGTTGAGAACTAGCTATTAAGACTAGCCGTTAGAAAGTTAGTTAATAAATTAATTAATTAAATATATATATTTTTTTAACAAATGGGTTAATAAATTATTAATTAATTAAAATGGGTAATAGGGAGGGGAAATGATTTTAGTTTAATATTTTCCCCTCCCTATTACCCATTTTAATTACTTAATAATTTATTAACCCATTTGTTAAATATATATATATATATAACAAAATGAGTTAGATGATATCCCTACTATAAAAACAAAGTATACTTCCTTGAAAAGTAATTTTGACAGCAACAAAACTGAAAGTCGGCCCCCTAAGGAGAGCTAGTCTACTATCGTAGCTCTGTCATCATTGCACTCAATTAACTCAGATCACCTCCACGTGTTCTTCCGCAACTTTCTTGTAATTTTATTTATCAACTTCAAATAAATTGACAAATAAATATATTCAGCGAACTTTGAAAAATTTAATTAGATCCCCGAACCTTAATTCCTCTAACTTATATTAATAACCTGACAATATTTGCGAAGAAACACTTTAATATACTTTAGGCCAGACCCACACATACGATCGGCGGAAATTCCATTAAATACACACAACTATACCTTGGTTAACCTCCGGGCTACTTCCGAATGCGATCTCCGTTAGATGATCAGTCTCCAGATCGAACGGTATACCTCAATATCGCGGGGGCTCTGATGTCGATCGTTAGCATGCAATGAGGGCGGTTTTGGAAACCCGTCGTATTCCACGTGTCCTCTAGTCTATGGAATCGCTCCGATTTTGTGAATACCGCTCGTCCCGCAAAGGTGGTGCGATCAAAACCACTTCCAACCTTTGAACAGTGATTGACCAAGGGTTACGTCGGGGTTACGCTATCCTTTCGATTCGCTCCAGTTCTCAACTCACGGTCTAACCTCGGGACAGGAACTATCAGTTAACGACAAAACAGGTCTAATTCCTTTATATAGGGTTTCTTTCAATACAACCAGAATCCACAGTTCTATAGGCAAATAACTCCAATTGGTTATGCTCTCCAAGATTGACATCTAGAGTGTCATGACGGTGGGTTAATGTATCATTCACGGTCTCTTACGTAATGTGTTTCGACGATTCAAGGGAACCCAACAATCTACCATAGACAGGGATTCTTGGAGATTACACAACAATTCTCTTCATTTAATTAATCACAGGACTGGGGATTCAATATGCTAGGGACCAAAAAAATTCGCACAGAGATTAATTCGACCACACACAGGGAATCAATAAAATGTTGGCTTTTATTCAACTAAAACAAAAAGCTTAACACACAAATTTACTATGAAAATCTCCTCCCTTCAATGCATCCGGGAGTTACATTTGTACATCAATATATGTCTCTTCAGTTCCTCTGTGAGGACCATTATTGGTAAATCAAAATCCTAATTATAATTGATTCGAATAACTTAGACATGACAGATGGACTGAACTAAACTATTCGACTTCTACTGACTCTAACTTTCCTAAGTAGCAACAGACGGCTAAGGTGTTGACACCTTGCTATTACAATTTCAAGTGATCAAGTGATTTTGAACCCTCCTAGCCACAACATGTGGACAAAACCTCCTACATTGCTGGCTAGTGTCTAATGCCCCTTCATCGGACTCCCGAGGGTGATTTTATTCATGGCTCCTGTCCATGAGCTCTTCCACTGATCTGCCTATCTTCTGCAACATTCTTTCAGTCATCCAAGTGGCATCTTCCTCTGGCTTGTCCTTCCATTTGATTAAGTACTGAAATTATTCTTGTCCTCTGGTTTTCCTGAACACTCTTTTGTCCAATATCCTCTCTGGTTGCAATGGTTGTGCTGGAGGTAGCTTCTTTTCCCACTCAATTTGTTCCTTGTCTGCTGGTCCCTCTTCTGCATCATCACCTTCATACTTGTACAAATCTGCAACATTAAAAATGGGAGATATTCCAACATCAGGAGGAAATTCAATCTCATAAGCATTAGCAGAAAACTTTCTAAGTATCTTGCATGGCCCAATCTTTTTGAACTTCAGTTTTTTATACTGCTTCTTTGGGAATCTCTCCTTTCTCAAGTGTGCCAAAACCAGATCTCCTACTTCAAAATGGACTTCTTTTCTACTCAAGTTTGCTCTGCCTTTGTATTTGATGTTGCTGCCTTGTAGCTGTTGTTTCACTTGCTCATGTATGGCTTGGATCTCTGAAGAAAATTCCTCACCATCAGCACTCCTTAGCTCTGCCTTCCCCAGATTTCTTAACTCTGATATTCCTCTGGGGTGCATTCCATAGACAATATGGAATGGGCTCTGCCCTGTGCTTCTATTTGGTGAGTCATTATATGCATATTCTACCTAGGGCAAAATATGATCCCACTGCTTGGGATGCTCTCCTGCAAGACTTCTCAACAAATTTCCTAGACTCCTATTCACTACCTCAGTTTGTCCATCAGTTTGAGGATGATAAGCTGAGCTGAAACTCAGTTTAGTACCAAGTTTCTTCCACAATGTCCTCCAAAAATGGCCCACAAATCTGGTGTCTCTGTCTGAAACAATACTCTTTGGCAACCCATGCAATCTAACAACTTCTTTGAAAAACAAGTTAACAACATGGGTGGAATCACTAGTTTTGTAACACGGAATAAAATGTGCCATTTTGGAAAATTTGTCTACTACAACAAAGACTGCATCATTCCCTCTCTGTGTCTTGGGAAATCCTATAACAAAATCCATACTCACCATGTCCCAAGGCCTCTCTAGAATAGGCAAGGGAGTATACAATCCTGCATTCTAGCTCCTTCCTTTGGCATATTGACAGATTTTGCAATGTTTCACAAACTTGTCCACTTCTGCTCTCATCTTGGGCCAATAATAGAAGTGACTCAGCTACTCATAAGTTTTATCAGTACCAAAGTGTCCACCAATTCCACCACTATGCTTCTCCTTGATCAAGTTTTCTCTCATGGAACATTTTGGTACACACAGTTGGTTTCTTATAAATAGTAAGTCCTCCTACAAGAAATAATCCAGCCACTGGCTTCTATCTGTTAGAACAAGGTTACAACATGCCTCAAAATCTTCCTTAAAATCTGAATTTGTTCTATACAATTCCTTGAGAAAATCAAATCCTATAACTTCAAAATTGGTTTCTTGACCAAGCATGTATTTCCTACTCAAAGTATCAGCTACTTTATTTTCTTGGCCACTTATGTGTTTCAAAACAAAGTTGAAACCTTGGAGATACTCAACCCATTTGGCATCCTTATGATTCAACTTGGGTTGTTGTACAATGTACTGCAAAGCATGATTATCAGAGTATAATACAAATTCTTTGGACATCAAATAATGCCTCCACTTTTTCAATGCCTGAACAACTGCATAAAATTCCTTCTCATAAGAGGAATACTTCCTTCTAGTGTCATTCAGCTTTTCACTGAAATAGGCTACAGGCCTATCATCCTGACTCAGAACAGCTCCAATGGCTTCTCCACTGGCATCACACTTCACTTGAAATGGTTTAGTAAAATCAGGCAGAATCAAAACAAGTTTTTCAGTTATCTTTTTCTTCAGAAGTTTAAAGTTTCTTTCTGCTTCAGCAGTCCACTTAAATGGTTGTTTGCTCTTTTTTGTTGTCTCAATGATGGGTGCATTAATCTTACTGAAGTTTCTTATAAACTTCCTGTAAAAACTGGAAAGTCCATGGAAACTTCTTACCTCAAAAACATTTCTGGGTGAAGGCCACTCCACAATTTCCTTAACCTTTTCTGGGTCCATCTTCAATCCTTCTGCAGAAACAACAAAGCCCAAATACACCAACTCTTCTTTCATGAATGAGCATTTCTTTAAGTTTATCATTTGTTTCTCTTGGTGCAACTTCTTCAAGACATAATTAAGATGCCTTAAATGTTCTTCTTTGGTTTTGTTGAAAACTAATATATCATCTAGATACACTATCACAAATTTACCAATGAATTCTTTCAACACTTCATTCATAAGTCTCATAAAAGTACTAGGTGCATTTGACAACCCAAAAGGCATGACCATCCATTCATATAGTCCTTCATTTGTTTCAAAGGCAGTTTTCCACTCATCACCCTCTCTTATTCTAATCTGATGATATCCACTTTTTAAATCTATCTTGGAAAAATATTTAGCACCACTCAAACAATCCATTAAATCTTCAACTCTGGGCAAAGGGAATTTGTACCTGATTGTTATCTTATTGATTGCTCTGGAATCAGTACACATCCTCCAGCCTCCATCTTTCTTTGGGATCAACACTGCTGGTACTACACATGGACTCAAACTTTCTCTGATCAGTCCCTTGTCCACCAATTCCTGTACTTGTCTCCTGATTTCCTCATTTTCTGTGGGATTCATTTTGTAGGCTGCCTTATTTGGTAGATTTGAACCAGGGATAAAATCTATTTGATGGCTGATCTTTCTCACAGGTGGCAGCTCATCAGGTAAATCATCCACAACAATGTCACAATAATTGTCTAACATCTCTTGGATTTCTATTGGAAAATCAGAAATCTTTGTAGAAGTAAGAACTACCTTAGGTTTGCAAATTAAAGCAAAACTTACCTCTTCTTCTTCTATCTGCTGCAGATATTCCTTTCCGCTTAGCAACAAGGTCTTTGGATCAACCACTCTGCTTGATGGCTCTCCTTCTTCCATGGGTATCAATGTATGATGCACCCCATCCTTGAAGAACTTGTAAGTGTTCTTCTTGCCATCATGCACCGTTGCTCTGTCAAACTGCCAAGGTCTACCTAGTAGTATGTGACACACATCCATGGGCATCACATCACACAAGACTCTGTCTTTATATTTGCCCATTTGCAACTCTATCTCACACTGTTCTTTCACAATCAGCTGGTGCCCTTTATGCAGCCAGGACACCTTGTAGGGAGTTGGATGCTCCCTTGTCTTCAGCTTCAACTTCTCTATCACCTCAGTGGAAACCAGATTGTCTGTGCTGCCACTATCAATGACTAGCTGGCAGTATTTCCCTTGGACTTTGCATATGCTCCTAAACAAAGTATTCCTTTGTGCAAGCTCAGTGACCTCTTTGGTTTGCTTCAACAGGACTTTATTAACCATTAAAGACTCTCCCCTCTTTGGTAGAATTTCTTCTTCAATTGTTGCCTCTTCTCCAGCCTTGGCAAAAATAACATTTCTTGGACCAGCACCCACATTCTCTGGGCCCTCATAGTGCTTGTGTCCTACTTGATGACATCTATAGCACCTCAATTCTCTACCTCTGCCTCTGCCTCCTCTTCCTCTGTAAGAACCCCTTCTGCCTCTTGCATCATCCTCTGTAGATGCATTATGAGGTGAGCTACTATTAGCTCCATCCCACCAAAGTGCAACATGTCCCTTCAGCTTTGTTACTGCAAACTTGACCTTCTTATCCTCGCTCATTTCTTCATAGTCAAAGCAATTGTTCATTTCATTAATCCAGTCCACCAGCTCCTCTCGATTCAGTCCTCCTGCAAAACTCAACACTTCAATCTTGGGCTTAACTGCAGACCCCAGAATAGTTCTGAGGAGCCTCATGTCAGGAGGAATCTCAACAATTTCTCCAGCTTCTTCCGTTTCAGGTTCATTGATGTCTTCAGGATCTCTGGGCTGCCTCCGCTCCATGGCATCCATTCTGGCTTGGACCCTCTGCAAGGTCTCCAACACTTCTGCATTGGCAACGGGTCTCCCTCTACCAGCACCTCTACCAACTCGGATTGCCATGTTAATTCTCTGCAAAAACAACTCAAAAACACGCTCTAATACCACAAATGATAGCAAAGAAATTGAAAGTTGGCCCCCTAAGGAGAGCTGGTCTACTATTGTAGCTCCGTCATCATTGCACTCAATTAACTCAGTTCACCTCCACGTGGTCTTCTACAACTTTCTTGTAATTTTATTTATCAATTTCGAAGAAATTGACAAATAAATATATTCAGCGAACTTTGGAAAACTTAATTAGATCCCCGAACCTTAATTCCTCCGACTTATATTAATAACCCGACAATATTTGCAAAGAAACACTTTAATATACTTTAGGCCAGACCCACACATACGATCGGCAGAAATTCCATTAAATACACACAACTATACCTTGGTTAACCTTCGAGCTACTTCTGAATGTGATCTCCGTTCGATGATCAGTCTCTAGATCAAACGGTATACCTCAATATCGCGCGGGTTTCGATGTTGATCATTAGCGTGCGATGAGGGCGGTTTTGGAAACCCATCGTATGCCACGTGTCCTCCAGTGTATGGAATCGCTCTGATTTCGTGAATACCGCTCGTCCCGTAAAGGTGGTGCGATCAAAACCGCTTCCAACCTTTGAACAGTGATTGACCAAAGGTTACGTCGGGGTTACGCTATCCTTTCGATTCGCTCCAGTTCTCAACTCATGGTCTAACCTCGGGACATGAACTCTCAGTTAATGGCAAAACATGTCTAATTCCTTTATACGGGGTTTCTTTCACTATGACCAGAATCCACAGTTCTATAGGAAAATAACTCCTACTGGTTACGCTCTCCAAGACTGACATCTACAGTGTCACGATGGTGGGTTAATGTATCATTCACGGTCTCTTACGTAATGTGTTTCGACGATTCAAGGGAACCCCACAATCTACCATAGACAGGGATTCGCGGAGATTACACAACAATTCTCTTCATTTAATTAATCACAGGACTGGGGATTCAATATGCTTGGGACCAAACAAATTCGCACAGAGATTAATTCGACCACACACAGGTAATCAATAAAATGTTGGCTTTTATTCAACTAAAACAAAAATCTTAACCCATGACTTTACTGTGAAAATCTCCTCCCTTCAATGCATCCGGGAGTTACATTTGTACATCAATATATGTCTCTTCGGTTCCTCTCTGAGGACCGTTATTGGTAAATCAAAAGCCTAATTACAATTGATTCGAATAACTTAGACATGACAGATGGACTGAACTAAACTATTCAACTTCTATTGACTCTAACTGTTCTAAAAGTAACAGACAGCTAAGGTGTTGACACCTTGTTGTTACAATTTCAAGTGATTTTGAACCCTCCTAGCCACAACATGTGGACAAAACCTCCTACATTGCTGGCTAGTGTCTAATGCCCCTGCATCAAATTTTATAGTTTCTCTTCTAAACCACTTCGTGAACCTACAATATATACTTTGTCTTGTAACAATGTGCAATGAAATTTTTTATACTTTGAACAAACAACGCAATTTAGTTGTACGAAATAGTTTAAAGAAGATCATAGAAATAGGTCATTGATATTTATATTAATTTATTGTCTAGTTTTTAGATCCAAGTCATCTTCTTGGATTTTATCTCAATAATGGCAAGAAAATAAAGATTACAACATTCAAACTTGTGGAAAAAAACACAAACCTGCACATGCCTTAATACAATAGAAGTTATAAGACTTGGCCTATGAATGTCATAAGTCCTTTAAAATAACAGGTAAATTAATCTTTAGTTTGTCTCTATGATAAATTTGGGGTTGAAATATCTATTTCAGAATTTATGTGTTTTTTTGTAATTTAGGTAGATTAATCTTTAACTTACATTTATGATAAATTTGGGGTTGAAATTCTCATTCCAGAATTTATGCGTTTATTTGGAATTTATACAGAGTAATCAACTTTAACTTTCTTAGTTTATGGCAGGGCCAAAACAATAATTTGGAGTTTTATCTTATTTTCTGTAATTGAAATTGGTAACAACATCCCAATTTCTTCATTAAATATGTATGGACATTTAAAATGGCAAACCATGTGATGTTATCATTAATGTTGTATATATTTACAATCATCAACTATCAGATAAATTCTAAAATAATGTACAAAAATGAAAGGATATCTCATACAAGAGTCAATAATGTAGTTCTTGTTTAAGTATTTGATTGCCATATTTACACTAAATTAACTTTTAGGAATGAATGGCTTTAATAATGTTAGGATCTTTTGCATATAACATCATTTTAAACTCGTAATGTTTATGTAATTTAAGACGTAAAAATATAAGTTCTCCATGTTCAAATTCAAAGGAAAATAAGGCATGTACATCTTTATTTGAATTTTAGAATACGGCATGTTCTAATTCCAAATTTTAGAACATTGTTATAAGCACAACCAATTTTTATTTGAATGTTAGTTTGGAAACTTCTAAATCTTGTCGAGCAATGAAATTAAGGAGTTCCAAAAGGTACCAATTTCATCTTTTTGGATACAAACAGCACATCAATATATGAGATTACTTTTCTACTTCCTTAGTTTAGGATGTGCCGTAATCTCAGGCTAGCCACAGAGACTTTAAATCGACGAAATGGGAGAGGAAAAAATCCCCAGCAAAACTTAGTTTTGTCCTCTCAATTCGGGAGCTCTTGAAATGTCAGAATTCTAACCAATCTGGAATTAATTTTAAAATAGATCTATATCGACCAGAAACCATACATTCAAAATCAGGCCAGGCCAGGCCAGCACAGAGGCTGCTCACTTTCTCACACACCTGGTTCTACGCCTTGACAACTCGACCTCACAATATGGTCTCATCGTTATCTTCGTTTATTCATCGACTGACGATGATGCTGTGACACTGGCTCCTGTTTAGGTAGTTCTTGCAATTGAATTCTTTGAACCATACGCCGCTTCCTGGCTGCAAGAAACGTCACTACTCCATTAGTTACCAGGTTGCCAATATCAAATTCATAAATTAATACTATTGTAGGAACAAATTTGGATATAAATATACAGTCCAATAGCAAAATACAAACCATTTTCTACTTGTTGATATCCTTCCTGAAGTTTTCTTTTTACTGCTTGAAGCTTCACTTCAACAGTTGCATCATCTAGAGATTTTGATTTCTGCTGTACAAATTAGAAAAACTCAAGTTTAAAAATATGTTGCGATACTACAATTAGCTCCAAATAAGCAATATATATTTTCCTGAGACAAGTTCCATCCAGCCTAGCTAGCAGATACAGAAATAATTGTCCTCATCTTTTTTTATAAAGATTGTAGATTATTATTATCTTTCAAAATAGTAAAAAACTATGTTACACAAGATCCAAAAAGCATAAAGATGTTCTGTTGACAGAGGATTATCCACATATATTCTAGTTTGATTACATTTGGGAGAAGAAAGGAATCAGGCTTGGTCTGATTCTTGTCCAAATGTGGGTGCTGCTGCTCATTGTCTCTAGATACTTTATATTTAGAATTGGCCACCATACAACTTGAGCTGCTCAACTTATGGCCCTGCTCCCTGACAACCTGAATTTGAGTATTCCTTTCCAATTCTCCCCTCTTTTTCTTTGTTTCTGGCTCACAGAAAGCACTGCTATCCCTCGCCAGATTCCTCTGGGGAGCTGATTGCTTTATTTTATTGGGTCGTTTTATTATACATTGTTTTCCACCAGCATCATATCCATCGTTCTTAGTCTTTTCAGCTACATGAGGGTCTACATCGAATACAGAAAAGAATGTCATCGATGATCACAATTCAAATAACTTAATAGCCACAAAATAAAGTATGCATTATGAAGCAGTAACTTACTCCCATTATCATCCATGACATCGAAGATCTTTATTTCCAAGCACATAAAACAAGCAGAAAACAATTTATTCACAACAAGCTCACAATCAAAGTATAGATACCAAAATTAGAAACTGCAATCACACATCAATTTCTTACAAAGACCAATAACCATTATCGCCTTTTCATATTCAGGGTTGGTCTCTTCCTCAATGTGCTGGAAGCTGAGATATCATTTGGTTATGGAACAAACCCAATTTCTTCCATGATCAATTGAAATGATATATCTCAGCTTCAAGCACGTTGAGGAAGATACCAAACTCTACACATATTTGAAGACTACCTGAGATATATCTATTGAAGTCGTTTGGGTCGACAGAAAGGCCCACTCATCAAGTGGGGGTGAAGGGAGTCCATTTTCATCATTTGCAATTGCAGGTGAAACAGAATCTGGCAAGGTAACTGCGACATGCAAAATAATGTATATGAAAAAAACGAAATATTTAAAAACAAAAGCCTTGGTAGTAGAACATAGGGCAAACCTAGGTGACTGCTCTGGCACAATACCATACCTGCGCTTGCAGCTACAACAATATTTTCAGTGGTCTTCATCCATTCATCTGCAATCTCTTTCCAGCCACTGCAGTACATCATACCGAAGCAGTAACCACATTTAAGCCTTTTAGTGTTCACTTAGGTAGGTCTAAGTCAGCTTAAATAAACCAGAATCAAAGCCATAAAGAAGTTGCTGCCACTAAAACTACATTTCCGCATAAGCAATTCTTGGACTTCACAATTAGATTATCCATGCTTTCAACATTTAACCAGAAGGTTTTGGCTTAAAATACCGGATAAGTCTCTTCACCACAGACTGAATTTCTTTTGAATTGTGCTTCCGCAACTGATTAACTCGTTTCCCTATGTGAGTTTCCTGAATAGAATACACCATTGCAAAACATGTTGATTATTAAACAATTTGAAAGAAGGGTGTTTGACTACAAATCACACTTAAGAACACCTCCAAACCCAAAAGAGAGGGAACTCTATTTAATCCTGCGACGGAGGGCATTTTGTAAATGACTAAAAAAGCATACCTTTAGGCTTTCCACTGTCATTGGCATCAATTCCAATCTTCTCAAACACTCATACAGCTCAGTAACAGACTGCAACACAAAAGAGGATTGACTATGGAGAAAGACAAATAAACACTCCCTAGTGCAGACAATTTTCAAGACTTGTAATTATTTCAACAAAAAGTTGCATGAGTGGCAATGTATGTTTAATGGCTGGTAATGAAAAATCACCCATCAAAGCAATATTGCTCGCAAGAATTGACTCAATAAAACTATCTGCTATTTAACTTATAAGAAACACTACCGTATATGGGTTCGCAATAATCTCTCTGATCTTGAAGACCTCTTTGAGAGCTGGGGATCCATCCTCAATTTCTTCGCTGAGGGCTCTGGCCTCATCATAGCTGTAATCGCTAATCCTAATCCCATCTGTCTCACCAATGCCGCTGTTTGCCTTGTCACTGTTTTTGTCATGGCAACCCGTGATACCCTCCTCTGCATCCTCATCATCAATAACTTCATCATGGGGTTTAGCCAAAGTAACAAAAGTACAGTCACAGCGCTTGACAAACCTAGACGCATACAGTCTTTCCGCAATCCTATCTCTGTTTCTACTTAATTCATCTGGGCAATCAGACGCAGCAACCAGGATCGCGTATTCAATCAGATTGCATATATCAGTCCCTGAACCTTTGAAAAAATTTCTCCATTTATCCAGAGACCCCATTTTAGCCCACTTGAAAACCTGATCTACTCCACACAAGCCCTTGATCAATCAAGAACCTCAAAGTCTGCAAACAATTAGAATCGTTTGTTTTATAATTAATGCTGTTCACACTGTCTTAAATCACCTCAGATATTATTTCTGTTGACACTCACCTGCTTATCCCAAATAGAAAATTGTTGAAAAGCAACGTGTTGATAATAAGCTATTGATAGTAGGATTGGATTGGAACTGATGCTAATCTGTCCAATTAACTGATAACGTCACTCAATTTTGTCACATAACAATTCCCTTCCCTTCCCTTATAGGATAATATATATGCATGGGCATTGATGAAGAATCCTATATCACATTTATGCATGGGCATGGCCATTTAGTCATTTATATATATATTATTGCTGTTGACACTCACCTGCTTATCCCAAATAGAAAATTGTTGAAAAGCACGTGTTGATAATAAGCTATTGATAGTAGGATTGGATTGGAACTGATGCTAATCTGTCCAATTAACTGATAACGTCACTCAATTTTGTCACATAACAATTCCCTTCACTGATGGTAATATATATGCATGGGTATGGCCATTTAGTCATTTATTAGTAAGGCCTGTGTCGCGCAAGCATGCAACAAAACACGAACAGTCGAGCAGCACCTTTGCTTTGCATTGCCCGATTTGGAAACTCTCACGACAAACAGATAAACTGTCACTTGTAACCGCAACTCATGGAGTCTCACTCTTCACAGCCTTAATTTAATGATGCCAACAAAATAACTTTTGGAGTCGGTAATATTTCGAAAGGAACAGCATTTGATTTCTCTAACTGAAGTAACACTTCAATACCCTTAATGCGCATTTAATATGACACAACATCCAAAGCTAAAATCAAACTAAACAAATTTAAAATACTGAAACACTGTTTCCAAATTAAATCGGCAAATCACATTGTTCTCCATCTGTTTCCAAATTAAATAGGCAAATCACATTGTTCTCCATCGTTCCAAAAATGGAAAAGTTAAAAATAATAAAATACGATAATTCTACATTTCTCCATAAAAAAATATTCATAATTATAAACTATTATATTTCATATTTTGTTGGAGAAACATACATATTTTGATTTTGATTCATCGTCATTGTCAATAACAAAGTTTGAAGCCATTTTTTAAAACTTAAAGATGAAATCATACTTTTCATTAATATATAAAAAATTTGCATTTTGTATATGCGCTATAGTGCTAAAATAGGCTAAAACAACCATCAAGAAAAGATCAAAATTCATGACCCGTAGAGAACCCTTTTGGTGTCCAAAATATATCTCTAACATCATATATACATGTAAATATAAACAAAAAATACAAAACACATCCTCCTAGTCACCTGAGTATTTTATCTTAGATAACAAAAAATAAAGTCGTGTAGTCATTCAAGTTGTATATCCATCTGCAGGACCTCTATGAAAGACTTGTGATAATATTTAGAGGTGTCATATCCATCTACAAGACCGCTATAAAAGACTTGTGATGATATTTAGAGGTGTTTTCATCTATCTGCTCCAGGATCTTTCAAGTGCAAAAAATATGTTTAGCGCCTAGTTTAGATAGTGCGCCTGCAATGGAGTTCTTTCCCTGTAAATATGGCAACGTGAAATCCGATCAAAAACATGTTTTAAGAGTAATATCTCTTCAAGAATTTGGTACAATATGCGCATGTGACATCTTGATCTCATTAAACCAATTTATAACAACATTTGAGTCACCAAAGATCTGCAACTAATGACATCCCTTCTCAATAGCAAACAAGAGGAAAAGTTTGAGGCTGAGTAACTCAACATAATTATTTTTGCCTATGCTCAACCCATTCTAATTCTTGAAACAATGATTTTCCCGAAGATATAAAACAAATCCCCCCCCCCGCAACATTTACTTCCACCAAGTAGAGCCCCGTAAAAAAAAAAAAGTTGTTTACTTCTTCAACAATGATGTTGCGGGGATGGTGTATTGGCTCAACAACAAAAAGTAGAGAAAAAGTGGTAATGACTTGTGCAACAACCCTGTCACGAGTGGTAGGCTTGTCTTGAAAAATTGCATTGTTCCTTGTGATCCATATTCCCCAACTAATAACTAGTGATAAACTCCTATTATTTTTAGGATTTGCTTCCTCCCACCATTGCTTCCAAGCATCATTGTAAGATGCACCCTACCGATTTGGGGCTAATCCCAAATATTTTTGAACAATGTTCCATACTCCAAAGGTCAAAGAACATAAATTAAAGAGACGATCTACTGTCTCCTCAACATTTTTACATAGGGCACACCAACTTGGCCCAACCATACATATTTTTTTTAAATTTTCTTGTGTAGGAACCTTATTTTCTAGAATGCACACTGGAACAATAGTGCTTTAATTTCCTTTCAAATTTTGTTGTTATAAAGTTCCATTCAACCTTTCTATAGCCATTGGGTTTCAGGTGGAACCCCAAATGCTTTAAACCTTCATAAAAATTGTTAGAGTGAAAAGGAAAAAAATTATGAGCATTTGTGGACTCATCCCTGGAAATAGCGAGAGGAGAGAGAGTATATTTATGAATATTTACCTCCATGCTTGTATATTTCTTCATTAGGGATGGTGCCCCTTTGATGGTTGATAGATCATGCTTGGAACCATCACAGAATAAAAGGATATCGTCCACGAACAAAAGATATGTGATGGCTAAATAATCAACTACAACAACACCTTTTAGGTCACACCTTATTTTTTCTTCAACTAACAGTCTACTAAGGCCCTCAGCCACCAGCAAGAATAATAAGGGAGAAAGAGGGAAACCCTGATGTAAGCCTCATTGAGCATGGAAAAAATCTAAAGTTGGCCCACTAATGAGTATTGCAAATGATATAGTGGTTATGCAACTCATAAACCAGTTAATGAAAGGAACTTCAAATACCAAATGGGTCAATACAAATATGATATATGTCCAATTGACTCTGTCATATGCTTTGGAAAGGTCATTTTTTATCACAAAACATTTGATTTTATTGGTTTTAAACTATGAAGACCTTCCTGAGCAAATCCTATTTCTTCATGAATCTACCAACCTTTCAGAAAGAGAAATTGTTCATTAGATACATTTTTTGATAGAATCGACTTTAGCCTATTGGATATGATTTTTGTAATGAACTTGTAAATGCAATCACATAATTATATGGGGGTGAAGTCATCAAAGGAGTGTGAAGAATCTAATTTGAGGATGAGAGTAATAAAGGTAGAGTTAAAACTTTCAAGCATCCTACCATATTTCCTAGATTCCTCGACCATCTTTAAGAGGTCACCCCCCAAAATATCTTAAATCCCAGTGAAGAATTATACTGATCATCTAGTAGGTACAGGGTTTTTATGTTAAGATTCAACAAGATCGTGAGCTTAGTGAAAAGAATCACCTTCACTAAGTGGGCCCGCAGGATATTTTTGGCGCAAGTCTATTTTTAGACTATGTATATTTTTAGACATGGTGATCATATTTCAGAAGTTGCAGGATGCTATTTGTGGATGTTTGGTCAAGATGGAAAAATAGATGAAATTCTATTTTTAGAATATTGGGCGAAGTGTATTTATAGATCGTCGATCTAAAAATAGAAGTGTCGATTATTATTAGCTCTTAATAATAATTCGACAATAAACAACAACTTAATCTCTTGGAGCACTTAATTTCAGTGCACAGATTTTGCAAATCAGTGGGCTGAAGGAATTACGCAATTCCTAGGGTTTACTCAATACTGGTGGTTCATGCATGGAGGACTCAGTTATAACTGAAGTGGCAAAGTTATGAAAGAGTTGGAAGAGTAGTTCATGGAGTTGTTATTCAGTTTAACTTAGTTATTGGAGTTAAACTCAATTGAGCTAGTTGTATCTAGTCTAACTGAATGATACACTAGTGAGAGTGGAGTGAATTAATTAGTTAATTAATTCACAAATAATAACTCATTAATCAACTGAACAATACAGCAGTTAACTACAGTGCATGGTAGTTCCAGTGGAGACCCAATGGAGAGATAGGTGAAAGGGCAAGATGGACTATCCGTTGTGACTATAGTGATGCATTGATTGCACCACACACACATTGCAGTTCCCAATGAGGATTATGTAGTGCAAG
This sequence comes from Pinus albicaulis, assembly GCA_034641835.2. NCBI lineage: Eukaryota > Viridiplantae > Streptophyta > Pinopsida > Pinales > Pinaceae > Pinus > Pinus albicaulis. The sequence goes on from CM076578.1 coordinate 487,887,211, forward strand.
CAAGGTAGATTCAAATTCATTTAGAGCTATTCTTCAGCAGGGATTGCGCAATGGAGGCAGACTATCAGGTGGCAAGAAATTGGTGAATGGATTTGCAGATTTCTTCTGATTAGTGTGTGACGATTGATTGTGCTGAGAGCTTGATGTACTAAGCTTTGTATGAGATTGTTAAATTATCTCCATGATACATAATATATGATAGTTGGGGTTTTTAGCTTCAGTATTTCCTGTTAAACAACTGTGTTATGTGCAATTGTTTTTATTGCTTCATGTGTTTGCAGTTTATTTTAATTTTCGCAAAAGATTAACAGTGGAAGTATTCTTTATTTAGAAAGAAGTTAAATATTGTTAGATCAAGAGAATATGGATATATGCATGCATCTTGTATATAATTTCTACATGGTATCAAAGCAGTGTTAATTCTTGAAGATTGCAATTGTAAAGAATTGTTGAGTTTGCGCTGGTGGACAATTCAAATTTACTTCATAAAATTATTGGTGTGACACTTGAGTATACATTGAAATGTATTTCAATGGGTTGCGATTGGAGTATGCCCTTGATGGGAGCTCGAATCACATAGCCTGGAAGGATAGGATGGAGGTGGTGTTGGAGGATAATGGACCGAAGGAGTTCATCAATAGCGATGTTGCATTACTTGACGCATGGAAAAAGAAGATAGCAAAGACAAGAAGAATTTTGTTGGAAGGTGTGAAGGACCATATCGTGTCCAGCCTTCACGGGAAAGCCACTCCATTCTTAATGTGGAAGGCTTTGACAGATTTTTTCCAAAGCAGCAGCGACCAGAGGAAGTTGGTGCTAAAAGATAAGCTCAGAAAAATAAAAATGTAGAAGGGTGATAGTATTCCAAAATATCTCACGAAGTTTTTCCACTGTAGAGATGAAATGGGAAGTGTGTGGATTACTGTTGATGATGAAGACTTGGTGAGCTCGGCTCTCCTTGGGCTTCCGAAGAGTTGGCATAGCTACAAAGACTCTGTTAATGGATGGGAGAAACTGGTGAGATGGGAGTGACTTTGGTCGGATCTTGTGCACGAGGAGATAAGGTGAGGTACCAGGGATGGCTCTTCATCGAATAATGAAGATGAAGAGAATTTCACTTTGGCTGCCAAAGCAAGGAAAGGGAAGGGGAAGAAATTTCCTTCAAAATCCGAAGCTAAAGGAAAGAAGCAATATTTGTCCAAGGTGAAGTGTTTTCACTATCACGAACATGGGAATTTTGCCACGAACTTCCCACAGAAGAAGAAGAACAAGAAGGTTGCTAGAGCTATAGCTAGAGAAGCCTTAACCTCTCAATTTGAACTTGATTTCTCTTTGATCGCATGCTTGGTTTCAAGCTATATGGGATCGGTGTGGTATCTTGATAGTGATGCATCTTTCCATATGACGAGAGACAAGAAGTTGTTTAGTGACTTGGAGGAGAATGACCTTCAAATGCATATAGAGATGGGTGAAGATGGTCAATACAGTGCGACTAGAATTGGGACCATTACCTTTGAGAGGGAGTCCAGTAATCCATTCTTGTTGAAAGATGTTATGCATGTTCCAGGTCTGAAGAATAACTTGATCTCGGTCACAATGTTGGAAGACAAAGTTTATGATGTTATTTTCAGTGAGGGAAAAGCTTTCCTTCGACATAAAACAATGGGTCAAACCAAGAAGATAGGGATTTGAGTTAAGAATCTCTACAAGCTGGAGGTAGATGGCTACGCTGCAATGATGGGCAAAGCAAAAGAAGTGGTGAGCCAGGATGAGGGTGAATTATGGCACAGGATATTGGGCCATCTTCACCATGCGCTTTGAAGATTTTGCAGCAAATTTCTACTGGACTTCCCAAGGATACTCTTGCGTTGTCATATCAGTGCAAGGGATGTACTATGGGTAAGTTTTTGAAGACCACCTTTCATGAGAAGGAGAACTGTGCTTCGGTGATCCTGGAGAGAATTAACAAAGACATGTGTGGACCTTTCTTGGTTGATTCAACAACAAAAAACAAGTATTATGTTATATTTTTTGATGAATATTCTCGTAGATGTTGGATCTTCTTCATGCAGAAGAAGAGGGAAACATTCTCAAAGTTCTGTGAGTTTAAAGCATTGGTGGAGAAGGATTCGGGGAAGCAAGTGAACTCTATGGAGCGATAATGATGGTGAATACATCTCAGGAAAATTCAAAGACTTATGTAGCAAAGAAGGAATTCGAAGAGAACTCATAGCGCTTCATAACCCACAGTAGAATGGGGTCACGGAGAGGAAGAACAAAATGATCGTGGGTGTTGTACGAGTGATGCTACATGATCAGGGCCTACTGATGCACTTGTGGGTGAAAGCATGCAACGTTGCGGTTTATGTGCAAAACCATTGTCCTCATAGAGTACTTGGCATGAGTACACCTGAAGAAGATTTTACTGGTAAGAAGCCTGATATTTCTCATTTGAAGATTTTTGGCTCATCTATTTACATTCATGTGACAAAGGACACTAGGAAGAAGCTGGAGCTGACTGCAGAAGTTGGGATAATTGTGGGTTACATAGAAACACCCCATAATTATCGTGTGTATTTTCCAGACAGTCGGATGACTATGGTGCGACGGGATATAAAATTCAATGAGTTGAAAGCCATGAAGTTGTCACTTGAGAGGGAGCTTCACTTGCATGCAGAGGAGGAACTTCTTGTTCCAAAAGATGAGCCTCTAGATGTGGATTAGCCACAGGAGATTCATGGAGTGGAGGAGTCCACTCATGCAGAATCAAACATCAGACAAGGTAGAAAGCATACCACAGAAGCTGAGAGACTAAAGTTTGATGTGGCATAGAATGTAGGAGTCCCTACATCATAGCACAGTCAGCCACAATCACTTGACCGTTTTACTAGATACATGGCTCTTATGAGTAAGTGTGTCGTGACAGAGCCATCTTCTTTTGAAGAAGCAGTGTGGGAACCCACATGGGTAGATGCCACGGTGGAGGAGTATGACTCCATTGTCAGAAAAAGTGCTTGGGAGATTGTTCCAAGGTTGGTGGGAAAATCATTTGTAGGATCAAGATGGATATACAAGGTAAAGCAAGTTACTGATGGGAGTGTCGAGAGGTATAAGGCAAGATTTGTTTCCAGGGGCTTCTTACAGATCGAGGGGATTAATTATGAAGAAACCTTTGCACCTATCGCACGATATTCTTCCATAAGGACCATCCTTTCTCTCTCAACGTAGATGGGTTGGCACATTCATCAGATGGATGTGAAGACTACGTTCCTTAATGGGATCATTGAGGAAGAGGTGTACATTGAGAAACCTGAAGGATTTGAGATCTATAGCAGCGAGTCGCATGTGTGCATGCTCAAAATAGCGTTGTATGGGATGAATTAAGCACCACGTGCTTGGTACACACGGATCAACAACTATTTCACTGGACTTGGCTTCACCAAGGGTGAGGCAGATGGAAACCTGTACCAAATTGTGGTGGAGGGTAAGCTTTTAATCATTGTTATTTATGTTGATGATTTAATACTAATGGGTGATGAGAAGTTGATATGCTCATGCAAGGAAGATCTTGCAAAGGAGTTTGAGATGAAGGATTTGGGCCTCCTTCATTATTTCCTTGGATTGGAAATATGGCAGCGGGAAGGTGAACTGTTTGTGTCTCAAGGCAAGTATGCCTGGGAGATACTGGAGAAGTTTCACATGCAAGGCTGCAAGCCTATCGACACTCCTCTTCCAGGAAATTGGAGGAAATAGGATGCTACATCGGTAGAGGTAGTGGATGCCACTGTTTATCGACAGTTGGTGGGTTCGCTCATGTATTTAGTTAATACAAGACCAGACATATGCTATGTGGTGAACTAGCTTTCATAAGCAATGTTTAAGCCTACCAAGCTCTTTTGGAAGGCAGGCAAGCATGTCCTGAGATATATCAAGGGCACATCTAAGTATGGCTTATGGTACAGACAGACGGATGAGGTGAAGTTGCATGGCTTCACAGATGAAGATTCGGCAGGCAGTCCAACAGACAGAAAGAGCACATCAGGAGGGATTTTTAGTATCGGATCTATGACAGTTTCTTAGTACAGTAGGAAAAAAATATCCATGGCACTCAGTTCAGCAAAAGCAAAATACATGGCAGTAAGTCAAGATGCATTTGAGGCTATCCGGATGAGGAAGATCCTAGTTGGTTTGTTCGGTTCACATTTAGATCGTACAGTGATACATTGTGATAATCAGAGTTGCATTAAACTCTCGATTAATCATGTGTTTCATGATAGATATAAACATATTGATATCCAATATCATCATATCAGAAATTGTGTGCAGCGGAAGCTCATGTTGCTTCAGTACATTCCTACGAAAGATTATGATGCAAATATTCTGATGAAGGCGCTCACCAGGAGCAAATTTGAATAGCATAGAGGCAGGATCGGGGTGAAGGATAATCCCTATCTTCTTGAGAGGGAGTGTTGAGATTCAACAAGATGATGAGCTTAGTGAAAAGAGTCGCCTTCAATAAGTAGGCCCGCAGGCTATTTTTGGTGCAAGTCTATTTTTAGACTATGTGTATTTTTAGACATGGTGATCATATTTCAGAAGTTGCAGAATGCTATTTGTGGATGGTTGGTCAAGTTGGAAAAATAGATGAAACTCTATTTTTAGAATATTGGGCGAAGTCTATTTATAGATCTTCGATCAAAAAATAGAAGTGTCGATTATTATTAGCTCTTAATAATAATCTGATAATAAACAACAACTTATTCTCTTGGAGCACTTAATTTCAGTGCACAAATTTGGAAAATCAGTGGGTTGAAGGAATTATGCAATTCCTAGGGTTTACTGGTGGTTCATGCATGGAGGACTCAGTTAGAACTGAAGTGGAAAATTTATGACAGAGTTGGAAGAGTAGTTCATGGAGTTGTTATTGTTGAGATTGCAACAAGATGATGAGCTTAGTGAAAATAGTCGCTTTCACTAAGTGGGCCCACAGGCTATTTTTGGCGCAAGTCTATTTTTAGAGATGTAGATCATATTATATGAGTTGTAGGATGCTATTTGTGGATGGTTGGTCAAGTTGGAAAAAAATAGATGGACTTCTATTTTTAGACATATTGGGTGAAATCTATTTTTAGATTGCCAGTCTAAAAATAAATATGTCGAATATTATTAGCTCTTAATAATATTTGGACTCTAAACATTAACTTATTCTCTTTGAGCACTTCAGTTAAGTGCACAAATGTGGCACAGGAGCTGACAAAAGGAATTATGCTATTCCTGAGGATTTAGTGGAGCTATTTCATGGAGGACTTCAGTTAGAACTCATGTGACAGAGTTTGGTGGAGTTGTGTTCAGTTTAACTTAGTTAGACACAGTTGAGCTAGTTGTATCTAGTCTAACTGATTGATACACTAGTGAGAGTGATGTGAATTAATTAATAATTAATCCACTAAATATTAACTCATTAATCAACTGAATAATACATCATTTAACTACAGTGCATGGACAGTTTTAGTGGAGACCAGTTGTTGTGGAGGTAAATCCCCTCTGCGGACAGAGGTGATCCCTACTATCCCAGACCGGGTCTAGCAACAATCGTTCACGCTATAGTGCAGGTTCCTAATTGCAAATAAACCGATGAAGGCTTACCTGGAATCCAACGCTGTGGCTTGTAGAAGAGGTAGCGCTCCCGTTCCTTAGCTCTGGCAGATCACGATCCCCACGATCTCCGTGATAGGACACCTACACACGCGAGAAAAAAAACAAACACAAGCGTAAAATCCAGTAGATGAAACTATATGTCAGTCAGAAAGGACATAACTCATCATCATAAACAATAACAAGAGTGGAACCATAACCAATAGTCACTTATTATTAATCAATCAAAGGAAGAATACAACCATGGTTCTGACACTAAATTCTCCTTCAACGAGTCGCCAGTAGAACACATCTCGAAAAGCCTGTCAAGGACGGGAAAAACCTCTCTCTTCGGATCTTGACAATATTCTCCTTGCTTGGATTTGGCCTTAAGGGAATTATGGAGGCTCTTGCAGCATAAGGCTCTGGGAATTTGGGAACTTGAAGACTAGCTTGCAATGGAGATGGGCAAGCTTTTATAGATGGAGGAAGGGGAGTTGGGATCCCTATAATCATGGGATTGGCCCTATCCTGAAGGAAGCTTCCATGAGAGGTGGCAACCCACTTCCTCTACATGGAAATCCTGAGCCAAACCTCCCAACTCAAGATAGATACCAGTTCATGAATTGGTTAGGATGAAAATTCCGCCATTTATTTTTAAAAAACACTCCTTAAATTGGCTAGCATGAGTGCGACTCTGGGACAGAGCGCCAATTGGCGCGACCTCTTTGAAGGATTTTCCCCATTGGCGCGGGTACTGAACTGTCTGCCCGCGCCAATGAAAAAGGGCCATTTTTAGGGTTTTTCACAAGGAGATGTCTTCGGGGCAATGAAAGCTCTTCTTCAAAGGGATGTCATGAAAGTGGTTTCAAGCCATGTCACTGCTCACAGGTCACGAAATGAGCCCTCCAATGTGCGGGACGGGGATTGCAGGGACTGTGACAAATCACTGTGTAACATATGTCCCCTAAAGCATGAGGCCCGACAGAGAGAGAGGGGTGAAATGCTTTATGAGAATGTGTCCAACTGAAAACTCCGGCGTCGGAAAACCTGCGTGGAGAAGTACAACTGACATCTCAGATACATGATATATATGCGGTATGGGTGCAGCCATCCATAACAGAGTATACAGTAATCCAGATCCAAGGCATGGGCATAGCCATCCAGTGAGGATCGATAAATAGACTGAGGTATGGTCGCAGCCATCTAGTAAGTGAGTCATGTAAAAAATAATAATAATCCACAAAATCGCAGCCTGGATTACAACATACAAAATCCAGGGTCTTTCGCTCCATCTCGACCCGAACAAATTACAAGTTCAAACATGTGAATATGTGAGCTGAAGTCGAACATGCAAGAACATCGCTTGATTACTAGCCAATGATGAAAGCTGTTAACAGACGCGAGAGGTACCACCATTAATGCCAATGGTCCTCAAGGTACTACAGGTACAATCTACTTGATGTGAACAAATGAGCCGACGTCGAACACCCGTAGAATCATTCGATTGGAGGCCAATAATGACAACCTCGCGTCGAATGCGAAGAACCCGTCATTGAGGCATGCAAGCTCCAAGGTACTAGAAGGAGTCCTCTAAACCACTTCCCCGGATAATGAGCTGGTTGACAGGAAGTGACCTTGATCGCTTGGGTGGGCCATAGTGATTCCTACATCATCGACACGAAGTGCGCAGGAACAGCAATGTCTTGAATCAGATCGTATGAGAACTGTGGAGGAAGGTTGAAATTTGCAGAGGTCAACTTCTTGAACATATCCATACGACGTTGAGCTTGCGCTTTTGACATCAAAAGATCGTAGGTCAATAGTGACGAGGCAAAGAGCAGATGAGAGGTCAAAAAGGATCACCCAAACCCACGGAGGCAAGTGAAAAAATGAGATGAGATGTCCCCAACCCGACACGAATGCATACAAGTGCCATGTTGAAGAGCGACATACTGCCGACACAACAATGATTCTGGTTCCATTTTCCCCCACCATTCCTGGCGAGTACGTCTTTATTTTTACACAAGCTTGAAGAGGATACCATATGCTTGTCATATAAGTCCTTCCTTCGGACGAATCCATCCTAGTACATTTAACGAGCCCTAGGAAGGAGCGACTCGAATAACGTCATTACGACTGAATCCAATGTCAGCAGGGTTTAACGAGTCTGACAGAGGAAGAACTCGGCGTCTTTTCATATTTAGAGAGTTTGAAAAGATAGCGGAAAAGTAAACTCCAACGGTCCCTTTCTGTAAATAGTTTCTCAGACCCGAAAAGGTATAAAACTTTGTCTAAGAAAACCTCCTAGTCGCAATAGGCTAGGGTATTCCTTTTTCGTAAATAATCTATCCTAGCCCAAAAAAGGGGTAAACGTATACTGGGTAGATGTCGTTTCGTGGCCACTTTAACGAGATCGAAACGACAAGGGACTCGACAATCTTTTCATGTTTAGAGAGTCGAAAGAGCCGAAAGGTGACTCCTCCCCGGAGGAACGAGTGGCATAAAGGGCAGCAACCGGTTCCGTAATGGTGGAACCGCCGTAACAAATAAAAGGTTAAGAGGTCAAGCACAAGACCACTCATCGCAGCGGTTCCTCAAGAATGGGTGAAACAACCAAGTGAAGGCATATAATCAGCCAAGCAGATAGTGACGATGGAGTGAGAAAACCAAGGTTCATCTGGCAAAAACAGGCTAATAAAATGACAATCACAAGAGGCAAAATGGGAATGGTTTCATTTTTACACAAGCTTGAAACGAAAATAAACTATGCTTGAAAAGGTAAGCATGCCCCCAGCATGGTGACTCAATTCGAGGTACATGCCCCCCAAGCTTCAATCCATATGAAAGGCAGATGGAGTGAAGGTTCAAGTTACGAGATCTAAGAAAGACTCGACTGGGATTTTACGAGATCTGATCAAAGACTCGAATTGAACGGGAAAGTGTTTCATTATTTTAACAAGGTTGACACATTAAAAGAACTATCCTCGGGACAGCTTGTTTCATGGTTTAAGGAGCTTGGCACAAGACAACGAACTATGCTCTGACAACCTTGTTTCATTTTTTAAGGAGCTTGACACAAGACAAGGAACTCTGCTCCAACAACCTTGTTTCATTTTTTAAGGAGCTTGACACAAGACAACGAACTCTGCTCTGACGACCTCATCATAATGAACAAGAAGTCATAGCTTCCAAGAGTTCCACTCCCGATGGAAGGAAAACATCTTGGAATTCTGGACCCAATGCCCCCAGCACACTATGCACGACAACATCATCACTGAGCACGGGCATGGGGTAGGTAGCCACATAGTTGACCTGCGGTGGGGCAGATACAACGGGTGGATAAAAACCAGGAAGGGATGATGGCATCCCAGCTGCCACATCAGGACCAAAGAACGAAAGTTGATCAATGGTCACAATCCTTCCTTCATGCGGAAAACAGACCACACGAAAAAGGGAGGAGACAAGCGCTCCCATGGCATAGGTGTAATCGCGCCCTAAGAGAAAATTGAAATCCAAGGGGCCTGGGACAACCATCACGTCCATATGGACGGTTTTACCTCCCAAAGTAATAGGTAACCTTGGAAGGATCCCTAACGGTTGACTCGTTCTTCTGTTAAACGCCAATAGATTCTGCGTAACAGGCGCAAGCGACGGCGAACCGAAAGCTTTCCAGGTAGTTGAGGATAGAACACTAACAGACGCACCTTCGTCTATAATGGTACTGGGTACAACCAGACCAAAGGCCCGTACCGTTATCTGGAAAGGCACATAAGACGGAAGGCAGTATCCTGCAAATCGACTCCAATCAAAGGAAGCAACCAAACTACTCGGAGGGGCTACCATCGAACCGAGAAGGTCTTCCCCTGGTGTTACGGAAGAAGAAGGAGCATCTTCGACGACTTCCATCATGGAGTCGGGAAGAGTATTCTCCAGGACCTCCATCACGGGAGGTGGAGGAGCAGCTTCTTGTGGTATAGGGACAGGAGAATATTTCTCCAAGTCCAAAGAATCTGAAGAAACCAGAAGGACATGGGGGGTGTGAGATCCAATCTCAACGGAAAATACCTGGTGCACCACAGACGGGGCCAGCTCAACCGATCCCATGACCAATGGTTGGTCAGGAAAGGATTCCTGAATTTGAATTTCCGGGGGAGTGGGATCGACCAAGGATGACTCTTGACCAATCGTAGGATCATCTGGTGGAGGACTCAAGGAAAGCCGTTTATAACTAGTCGGGAGGCATGGTGTAGAAACAGTTGAGTTGTCCAAAGCTCTCTTGGCTTCATCCATATACAAACAAAGGTGAATGGCATGGTGCCCGTCACACAACTTACAGGGATTGGTAATCTTACCCTGCTTCTTAGGAGCCTTACCAACATCGGCTGACAACGTGCCCCCAACCTAACTCCCAGGAGCCAAAGGCAACGGCGGGCGACCGTTGGACCATACTTCGAGTACCTTGGGAATACCAGGGCAATCTCGAAGAAGATGGTCTCCCGTGCACAACATGCAAGGGAACTTGACTTTCCGCGGAGGGTTGGAAGGTTTATCAAGAGGAGACTTCTTAGATGTAATAGCTGCAGAGCTAGCCTCTCCTTGATCGTACTTCTTCTTCTTTTTCTTCTTCTTCTTCTTCTTAGCCACCTGGTTACTTGAATCCAGACTTTCACCAGGCGAAGTAGAAGAGGAGGATGCAGAAATAGGCGAAGAAGGGGAGAGGTCCACCTTTGAATCAACATGATGTTGTTCGGGTGGAGGAACTGATTGAACAGTAGCCAAGACATTTGGGACCATAGAGGTTGAAAACAACCAAACAGGCAACCCAACAGTTAACCCAGGAAGGGACAACGTTGCCATATAAGGAGCACCAACATTTCCAAAAGAAGGAAAAGGACCAGGATTCCCATCGGAGGGGATTCCTTGGTTGGTGAACTCCGGAAAAGTTTCCATCAACAACTCAAAACTGCACACGGGCTAAAAACCAAGGCACACAATCAAATGGCCAACAAGCAAATCTAACAGGGCGTGTGATCGTGGGTGTTTTGTTTTACCACATTGAAACTTAGAAACTCCACCATTTCATGTTTTAAGAGTCAAGAAACAGGCAAAAGGTGACTCTATCACTTTCAGATGGGAAACAAGCGTGAAAGGACAAGCACTTGATGATCTTTTCAAATTTAAAGAGTCAGATAAGATCAAAATGACTGCTCAGGAATGCTAGGAAAAGGGTGTACCGAATAACTGTGAACTGCAATATACACCTTGGTTTCAAAATGAAAGAGAAATCAACCAAGGACTTAACGTGTGTGCAGGCAATCTCCCCGAATGCTATGTCCGGTGTATCACGGGTATAAGGCGGCAGACTCAGCTTCCTATGGATAAAGGATAGCAACCTAGTGGGGTCTCCCTTTATATACGCGACAGTACAGGGAGCACAAGTCCATACTAGTGTTGTCTAAAGCCAAGAGGCGAACGACAACTACTAGGTTTAAAGACGCCGGAACACGTCTCTAGCCTAGACCTCTAAATGTGTTTCGTTAGATTTCAATGCTGCCTTAGTGTAAATTGAGTAAATTTTAAGGTTTATCTTCAATTAAGTTTCAGTTTTCAAGCCCTAGCAAATGTAATGTCTCAAAATCTCCTAAACGCGCTCTATATGCCACAGTATATCATTTCATTCGATGAAAGCTATTTATGAGAGAGTTGAGAGATTTTCACACAATAACGAAATGAACAGAAAACAACTAATGATGTCTCTAATGCAGCTAATGAAAACTAAAAATCTTTTCGTTCAAAGTTACCAATCACTAATAACACCGAAAAGATCTAATTCACATTAACTAATGAAGAGAAAAAGATATTTTTTTTATATTTTCAATATTTCAGAGCAAAGTGCGCTAAAAAATGAAAACTAATGCAAGAGAAATTTGAGAAATGATGACAAGAGAGAAAAAACAAGCAAATTTCACTCAATGCAAATGTACAATCAGACCTCAAATCAACAAAAAGTCCCTCAAAACGAAAATAATCCCAAAGACTCCAAATGAGCCGTGTAATCTAGGCCCAAAATGAGACAAGGTGAAATTCGAATGAAGAAGGAAACAATCACTCAAACAACGCAATGAGACAATATAAACCACCAAACGAATGCAAAGAAGCGATCACAAGGTTGACTGAACCGATAGAGACCAAAAACTCCCAAGGGAGGCTCGACACACAATAGCACCTAGATGACCTAGGGCTAGAATGCAAAGTCGATGGAAATGGGCAAACAACCAAAGGATGCAGGTAACAATGAGTCAAACAAGGCTCCAAAACACTCAAGCAGTGGAAAAATCAAGACCAAACACACAGATCAGGCTCAAGAAGCTCAGGACTGAGCAAACCCTAGTACCTCACAGGATTGGCGCGACTGTGAGGCTGAAACTAGCACCAGAGACGAATTGGCACGGGTAATACAGAAGTAACATGCGCCAATGGGCGCGACTGTCAAGCTAAAAAGCGCGCCAGTCGAGTTTCCCAGTCAAAAATAAAAAAGAGCAATCCAACAAGCAGACCATTGATGACCAAGCTATCAGAAACCCAAATTCAGAGCAAGAACCAACCCAAAAGAGCTGATCAAGCAAGGAGGATCAAGAATTGACCGAAAAGACAAGACGATGCTCCAAGTGTTCAGTTTACAAACTAAACCAGAGATTGACTAAAACAACTTTGATCTACTTCGCAATTGCAGAGCAAAAGCGTTTCGAAGACTATCTGGCCAACTTCAGGCTCCGTCTATAGCTTATAAAATGAACAAAAACAAGCTCACGATCCCCAGCGGAGTCGCCAATTTGTTGTGGAGGTAAATCCCCTCTGTGAACAGAGGCGATCCCTACTAGCCCAGACCGGGTCTAGCAAAAATCGTTCACGCTATAGTGCAGGTTCCTAATTTCAAATAAACCGATGAAGGCTTACCTGGAATCCAATGTTGTGGCTTGTAAAAGAGGTAGTGCTCCCGTTCCTTAGCTCTGGAAGATCACGATCCCCACGATCTCCGTGATAGGACACCTGCACACGCGAGAAACAAAACAAACGCAAGCGTAAAATCTAGTAGATGCAACTATATGTCAGTCAGAAAGGACATAACTCATCATCATAAACAATAACAAGAGTGGAACCATAACCAATAGTCGCTTATTATTAATCAATCAAAGGAAGAATACAACCATGGTTCTGACGTTGAATTCTCCTTTGGCGGGTCACCAGCAGAACACGTCTCGAAAATCCTATCAAGGACGGGACAAACCTCTCTCTTCGGATCTTGACAATAGTCTCCTTGCGTGGATTTGGCCTTAAGGGAATTATGGAGGCTCTTGCAGCATAAGGCTCTAGGAATTTGGGAACTTGAAGACTAGCTTGCAATGGAGATGGGCAAGCTTTTATAGATGGAGGAAGGGGAGTTGGGATCCCTATAATCATCGGATTGGCCCTATCCTCAAGGAAGCTTCCATGAGAGGTGGCAAACCACTTCCTCTACATGGAAGTCCTGAGCCAAACCTCCCAACTCAAGATAGATACCAGTTCATGAATTGGTTAGGATGAAACTTCCGCCATTTATTTTTTTAAAACACTCCTTAAATTGGCTGGCATGAGTGCGACTCTAGGACAGAGCACCAATTGGCGCGGGTACTGAACTGTCTGCCCGCGCCAATGCAAAAAGGGCCATTTTTAGGGTTTTTCACAAGGAGATGTCTTCAGGGAAATGAAAGCTCTTGTTCAGAGGGATGTCATGAAAGTGGTTTCAAGCCATGTCACTACTCATAGGTCAAGAAATGAACCCTCCAATGTGCGGGACGGGGATTGCAGGGACAGTGACAAATTACTGTGTAACACCAGTGGAGAGATAGGTGAAAGGGCAAGATGACTATCAGTTGTGACTATAGTGATGCATTGATCACATCCAACACTCAGTGGAGATGCCAATTAGGATTGTGTGAGCAAGGCTGGACCAATTGGAGTTCATTCAGAGCCATTCTTCAACAGGGATTGCGCAGTAGAGGCAGGCTAGCAGGTGGCAAAGATCGGTGCATGGATTTGCTAGATCGGACCTGATTAGTGTGTAGCGATTGTATTGTACTAAGAGCTTGATATGATAAAGTTTGTATGAAGATTGTAAAATGATCTCTATGAAATACATTATATACAGATAGTTGGGGTTTTTAGCTTCAAGCTTTCTCGTAAAATCATTGCGTTAATGTGTGTGAATTTTTATGGTTTCAATGTGTGCATGCAATTGATTTAATTTCCGCATGTGATGATCAATGGTGGAATAGATTCTGTATTGTGCATGAAGTTAAAATAGTGTGTGATCAGGAGAATCTTGGATATATAACGCATTAGTTATATAATTTCTACATGGTATCAGAGCATTGATCATTGGAGCAATTGAAAATTATTGAAGAGGTTGAGTTTTGTGCTGGTGGAATTCAAATTTGCTGCAGTGTTTTCTTCGTGTCGAAGTTGAGATGTCTTTCAACGCATTGCGATTGGAGTATTCCCTTGAGGGTAGCTTGAATTACATTGCATGGAAGGACAGGATGGAGGCGGTGTTGGAGGATAATGGGTTGAAGGAGTTCACAGATGTAGAAATTCCAAAACCTGCTTCTAGTGATGCTACCGCACTTGACGCATGGAAAAAGAAGACAGAAAAATGTCAAAGAATTCTATTGGAAGGTGTGAAGGATCACATAGTGTCCAACCTTCATGGTAAAGCTTCTCCATTCTTGATGTGGAAATATTTGACAGACTTATTCCAAAGCAAAAGCGACCAGAGGAAGTTAGCACTTAAAGACAAGCTCAGGAAAATAAAAATGGAGAAAGGTGACAGTATACCCAAGTACCTCACGAAGTTTGTCCAGTGCAGGGATGAGCTGGGAAGTGTGGGGGTTACTGTATATGAAGAGGACTTGGTGAGCTTGGCTCTTCTTTGGCTTCCGAAGAGTTGGCATTCCTACGAGGACTCTGTCAATGGTTGGGAGAAACTACCAGGATGGGAGCGACTTTGGTCAGATCTTGTGCAGGAGGAGATAAGGCAGAGTACCAGGGATGGATCTTCATCGAAGAATGAAGATGAATAAAATTGCGCTTTGGCTGCCAAAGCAAGGAAAGGGAAGTGAAAGAAAAATCCTTCTCAATCTGGTGCGAAAGGCAAGAAGCAGGACATGTCCAAGGTGAAGTGCTTTCACTGTCACCAACATGGACATTATGCCACTAATTGTCCATAGAAGAAGAAAAATAAGCAGGCTGCTGGATCTGCAGCTGGAGAGGCCTTAGCCTCACATTTTGAGCTGGATTTTTCGCTGATCACATGCTTGGTCTCAAGTGTGATGGGATTAGTGTGGTTTCTTGATAGTGTTGCATCTTTCCATATGACCGGAGACAAATATTTGTTTACTGATTTGGATGAGAAGGATCTTGGAGTGCACATCGAGATGGGAGATGATGGTAGATACAGTGCGACTGGTATCGTGACCATTTCCTTTGAGAGGGCGTCTGGAAAACCTTTCATCTTGAAGGATGTCATGCATGTTCCAGGATTGAAGAAGAATCTAATCTCTGTGGCGATGTTGGAAGACAAGGGATATGATGTTGTCTTTAGCGAGGGAAAGGCTTTCCTGCACAGTAAGGCAACTAGTGAACCCAGAGGATAGGGTTCGAGTTAAGAACCTTTATCAATTGCAGGTAGATGGCTGCGCAGCAATGGCAGGCAAAGCAGAAGGAGTGGTAAGCCGAGATGAGGGAGAATTATGGCATAGGAGATTGGGCCATTTTCACCATGGCGTTTTGAAAATTTTGCAGCAGATTTCTACCAGGCTTCCCAAAGGTACACTTGCGCAGTTATATTAGTGCAAGGGATGTACTTTGTGAAAATTTGTGAAAGCCACCTTTCATGAGAAGGATAGTCACGCCACGACGATCCTTGAGAGAATTCACACAGACGTGCGTGGACCTTTCTCAGTAGCTTCGATAGCAAAGCACAGGTATTATGTGATATTTGTTGATGAGTTTTCTCGTAAGTGCTGGATCTTCTTCATGCAAAAGAAGAGCGAGACATTCTCAAAGTTCTGTGAGTTTGAGGAACTAGTGGAGAAAGAGTCGGGGATGTAGGTGAAGGCTCTTAGGAGTGATAATGGTGGTGAATTCAAAGACTTTTGCAGTGCAGAAGGAATTCGAGGAGAGCTCATAGCGCCTCATAACCCACAATAGAATGGGGTCGCAGAGCGAAAGAGCAGAATGATCGTGGGTTCTGCACAGGCGATGTTGCATGATCATGGCCTTCCCATACACTTGTGGGCTGAAGCTTGCAACACTGTGGTTTATGTGCAAAACCATTGTCCTCATAGAGTACTTGGCATGAATACACCCGAAGAGGCGTTTTTTGGTAAGAAGCTTGATATTTCTCATTTGAATATTTTTGGCTCACCTGTTTACATTCATGTGACGAAGGATGCTAGGAAGAAGTTGGAGTTGACCGCAGAGGTTGGGATATTTTTGGGGTACACAGAAACACCCCACAACTATCGTGTGTATTTGCCATACAGTCGGAAGACTGTTGTGTGATGGGATATCAAATTTCATGAGGAGAAAGCCATGAAGTTGTCGCTTGAGAGGGAGCTACACTTTCATGCAGATGAGGAGCTATTAGTTCCTAAGGATGAGCATCAAGATGTGGATCAGCCACAAGAGGAGGTTCATGGAGTGGAAGAAACCACTCATGCAGTGCCAAAAATTAGAGGGCTGAAGCGCACTACAAAAGCTGAGCCACTGAATCCAGATGCAGCGCAGAATATAGGAGCCCCTACATCACAGCGCAGACAGAGAAAATCACCTGACCGATATACTAGATACATGGCTCTGATGAGCAAGTGTATCGTGACAGAACCATCTTCTTTCGAGGAAGCTGTGGAGGAACCTGCATGGGTAGATGCCATGGTGGAAGAGTATGATTCGATTGTCAGAAACAATGCATGGGAGATTTTCCCAAGGCCGGAAGGGAAATCAGTGGTAGGTTCGAGATGGATCTATAAAGTGAAGCAAGATGCTGACGGGAGTGTCGAGAAGTACAAGGCAAGATTTTTTTCCCGAGGCTTCTCACAGATCGAGGGGATCGACTATGAAGAAACCTTTGCACCTGTCGCAAGGTATTCATCCATACAGAGCATCCTAGCTCTCTCAGCGCAGATGGGTTGGCACATTCATCATATGGATGTGAATACTACATTCCTAAATGGAGTCATTGAGGAGGTGTACATAGAGCATCCTGAAGGATTCGAAATCTTCAGCAGCGAGTCACATGTGTGCAGGCTCAAAAGAGTGTTGTATGGGCTGAAACAAGTACCTCATGCTTGGTACACATGGATAGACAATTATTTCACCAGTCTTGGATTCATCAAGAGTGAGGCGAAACCGAACCTATACCAAATTGTGGTGGAGGGTAAGTTGCTGATCATTGTACTTTATGTAGATGATTTGATATTGACAGGTGATGAACAGTTGATACTCTCATGCAAGGCTGATCTTGTAAAGGAGTTTGAGATGAAGGACTTGGGCCTCCTTCATTATTTCTTAGGATTGGAAATTTGACAGCGGAAGGATGGACTATTTGTGTCTCAAGGCAAGTATGCCCAGGAGATAGTGGAGAAGTTCAACATGCAAGGCTGCAAGCCTATCGACACTCCTCTTCCTGGTGGTTGGAGGAAAGAGGATGCTACATCGGCAGAGGTAGTGGATGCCACTGTTTACCGACAGTTGGTTGGTTCGCTTATGTATCTAGTAAATACACGATCGGACATATGCTATGCTGTGAACCAGCTTTCACAAGTTATGGTTAAGCCTACCAAGCTATTTTGGAAGGCAGGAAAGCATGTATTGAGATATCTCAGAGGCACATCGGGATATGGATTATGGTATAGATAGTCGGATGAGGTGAAGCTGCATGGCTTCACGAATGCAGATTGGGCAGGGAGCCCAACAGACAGAAAGAGCACATCTGTAAGGATTTTCATTATCGGGTCTACAGTAGTTTCTTGGTATAGCAGGAAACAGAGATCCGTGGCACTCAGTTTGGAAAATGCCGAGTACATAGTAGCAAGTTTGGCTGCATGCGAGGCTATATGGATGAGGAAGATCCTGGTTGGGTTGTTCGGTTCACACTTAGATCCTACTATGATATATTGTGATAATCAGAGTTGCATTAAACTCTCGATTAATCGAGGATTTCATGATAGAGCTAAACACATTGACATCCAGTATCATCATGCTCCCGGAGATTGTGTGCGGTGGAGAGAGATCATGTTACTATCTCGTGCATTCCCTGGAGGATCGGGAACTTTATTCGTAGAAGGCACTCACCAGGAGCAAATTCAAATACCATAGAGATAGGATCGGGGTGGCAGATAATCCCTATCTTGTTGAGAGGGAGTTTTGAGATTGCAACAAGATGATGAGCTTAGTGAAAAGAGCCGCCTTCACTAAGTGGGCCCGCAGGCTATTTTTGGCGCAAGTCTATTTTTACACTATGTCTATTTTTAGACATGTTGATCATATTCTATGAGTTGCAGGATGTTATTTGTGGATGGTTGGTCAAGTTGGAAAAAATAGATGGACTTATATTTTTAGACATATTGGGCAGAATCTATTTTTAGATTGCCAATCTAAAAATAGATATGTTGAATATTATTAGCTCTTAATAATATTTGGACTCTAAACATTAACTTATTCTCTTGGAGCACTTCAGTTAAGTGCACAGATGTGGCACATGAGCTGACAGAAGGAATTACGCTTTTCCTGAGGGTTTAGTGGAGCTATTGCATGGAGGACTTCAGTTAGAACTCATGTGACAGAGTTTGGTGGAGTTGTAGAAGTAGTTGGTGGAGTTGTGTTCAGTTTAACTTAGTTAGACACAGTTGAGCTAGTTGTATCTAGTCTAACTGATTGATACACTAGTGAGAGTGATGTGAATTAAGTAATAATTAATTCACTAAATATTAACTCATTAATCAACTGAAGAATACATCAGTTAACTACAGTGCATGGACAGTTTCAGTGGAGACCAGTGGAGAGATAGGTGAAAGGGCAAGATGACTATCAGTTGTGACTATAGTGATGCATTTATTTCATCCAACACTCAGTGGAGATGCTAATGAGGATTGCGTGAGAAAGGCTGGACCAATTGGAGTTCATTCAGATCCATTCTTTAGTAGGGATTGCATAGTAGAGGCAGGCTAGCAGGTGGCAAAGATCGGTGCATGGATTTGCTAGATCGGACCTGATTAGTGTGTAGCGATTGTATTGTACTAAGAGCTTGATATGATCAGATTTGTATGAGGATTGTTACATGATATCTATGACATATATTATATACAGATATTTTGGGTTTTTAGCTTCAGGCTTTCCCGTAAAATCACTGTGTTAATGTGTGTGAATTTTTATGGTTTCAATGTGTGCATGCAATTGATTTAATTTCCGCATGTGATGATCAATGGTGAAATAGATTATGTATTGTGCATGAAGTTAAAATAGTGTGTGATCAGGAGAATCTTGGATATATAACGCATTAGTTATATAATTTCTACAGTTATTCAGTTTAACTCAGTTATTGGAGTTAAACTCAGTTGAGCTAGTTGTATCTAGTCTAACTGAATGATACACTAGTGAGAGTGGAGTGAATTAATTAGTTAATTAATTCACAAGTAATAACTCATTAATCAACTGAAAAATACAACAGTTAACTATAGTGCATGACAGTTTCAGTGGAGACCCAGTGGAGAGATAGGTGAAAGGGTAAGATGGACTATCCATTGTGACTATAGTGATGCATTGATTTCACCACACACACATTGGAGTTTCCAATGAGGATTGCGCAGTGCAAGTAAGGTAGATTCGAATTCGTTCAGAGCTATTCTTTAGCAGGGATTGCGCAGTGGAGGCAGTCTATTAGGTGGAAAGAAATCGGTGCATGGATTTGCAGATTTCTTCTGATTAGTGTGTGACGATTGATTTTACTGAGAGCTTGATGTAATAAGCTTTGTATGAGATTGTTACATGATCTCCATGATACATAAAATATGACAGCTTGGGTTTTTAGCTTCCATATTTCCCATTAAACAACTTTGTTATGTGCGATTGTTTTTATTGCTTCATGTGCTCGCAATTGATTTTAATTTTCGCAAAAGATTAACAGTGGAAGGATTTTGTATTTAGCAAGAAGTTAAATATTGTTAGATCAGGAGAATCTGGATATATGCATTCATCTTGTATATATTTTCTACATATTATCCTTCTGAAAATTGTGGAGGACCTTTTGTAATCCTTCTGAAAATTATTGAAGTGGTTTTTTCCCAACTTTGAAAAATCTTCAAATGATGATGCTCTACCACCTTCTAGATCATCCAAGGCCCAAACAGTATTTTGTGCTTGACGACCCTTAGAAATTTCTAAAATAAATTCGTATTTTCATCACCACACCTCATCTATATTGCTCTAATTTTTTCCTCCATGTCTCCTCCTTTCCTTCTAAATACGTTTTTCATAGCCTCTATATGAATGATCCTCCGTTTTGATTCCTTCGACAAGTAAACCCCCCCATCAGGAGCTTCTAGGCGCTCTAAGGCTTCCTCCACAACTTTAATATCTTCCTCCTCCCTTTGTATTTTAAGGGTAGACCACTCAATTGTTGAATTTTTCACCCTTTTTAGAATTCACGCAAATTTAACTGCCATAGACACATCCCAATTAGGGTTGCAAGGGATCTAGTATTCAATGACCAAATTATAGAAAGCTTAATATTTTAACCATGATGCATTGAATTTGAATGAGCTTCCCAATTTGTTAAAACCCCCTTTCACTTCAAGAAAAAATGGATGATGATCATATTCACCCCCCCACCCCAACCCACTAATGAAACAAGGGGATCCTTTCCAATAAACATCTAGCCATAAGGAATTGGTTAATCTTCCTGGCTATATTTGCATCGCCAATTCTCATATTTCTCTAGGTGGTATTATACTTTATTAATTCCACATCACACAAATTTTTTTCCTCCATAATATGGTTGAAATAGTTAGATAGGGGATCTATATGAGTGTGAGGGCCCTTAGTTTTAGAGGCCCCCAAAGAGAAATTCAAAACCCCATCCCCCACCATTAAATTATCAACGTTCATAAATGAACAAGACATCAACCTTTCTCAAAAATCGTTCCTATCCTAGAAAGGCCCATAAATATTAACCACTTTAAGATCCTTCCCCAATTCAGAATAAAAAATATGAGCTCCCAAGTCTGAATATGATCCCCATGAACCTCAAATCTTGATCGATTTTTTGTTAAAACCAACTACCATACATGTTGAGAATTTGGTAGGGTAGTGATTAATTCAAATTCTCTACTTCATAATTATTTGTGAGCTTACTTCTTTTAATTATGTATTTTCTTCTTAGCTTATTATTTCTTTCATCAAGTCAATTATCAAAACACAAGAGACATAGACCCTTGACCTTTGTATGCCTCCAAGACCTTGTAACTTCTTCTTCATTGACTCCTTGAGTTGATCCTTCCTTTCTGCACCATCCTCCACCAACCTTAGAGAACTCGGTCTCTAGTACATGGTATATCCTTAGATTAATTGACTTGACCTTATATTATTCTAGGCTTATTACTACCTTATTTTATACCCAAGATAGTGGTACATACTTCTGTACCAATCTTTGACATGCAGCCCTAGACTGGACTTAGAACATGGAATCTTCTTCACACTGTAAAGATATCCCTTTTCCTGCCTTGTATACTTCATTGAGCAGCCCTTATATAACTTCGCACTTCACTGTAATTATGTTATTCCACACTAGCCTTAGTACTGCAACTTCGTATTAAACTTAGTCCTGCAACTTCACACTAGATATAGTCCTACAATTTTTCAATTTGACACATTCCTGTAGCTTCATGGATGTGTATTACTCCATCTTCTTTGTTCACTCTAGACCCAGTTCTATCCTCTAAATTACAACATATGTATATCACCGAATTGATCGCAGACTTGTCCAAATGTATGTTACGAAATGAGACATAGATCTTTCCTTTTTATGGTGTATTTCTTTCAAGTATTTAGGCCAACCTTACAGACTCTGGGTAGGTTGACACGTTCACTACTTATAGGCTGACTTGTAGAGCTTATCTTCCAGTGTGATGAAGGTTGTCTTGAAGGATGGTTTGAGCAGTAGTGCTAGCATCATACTTGAGCCATTTATCCAAGGTTATATGGGGAAGGTATTGGAGGTAGGAAACATGAAGGTGCAGAGGGGATAGGACAAGATACAATACCCAAATCACCCATATCGAGTGAAAAAAAAGATCTAATGATATTTTAAAAAGGGACAAGGGTAGAGAAAATACCCGAAGAAGCGATTCCAGAGGGAGATGGGCCACCCTCTAGAGTTTCTATCTACCCATAAATTTTCATTACACCGCCCCTCATATTTTATTCAGTGCATGTCATCATACGCTCGGGAGCGTCCTTCTTATGAACCTGTGGAGTAGTCTCAGTCGACATATCTCCGAAGAATTTCCCCTTCCCCTTCCTATGTTCCCCTTCATGATTATCCTTCTGACCTTTCTTTCTCGAGAAAGGGAGAGGGAAGTCCTTCAGAACATGAACATTATTATGTCACCTGCAACACATAAAGAGGATTCCTTCATAATCCAAGACCTAAAAGTGAGTAAATCCTCGATATTTTATATTTAGTTATGTGAATAACCCTTCATGCAAGTCTATATTTACGATGATCCTTGCTATGACCATTTGTCCACTAGTTTAATATGACCTATCGACCTCCAAAAAGGATCCTAATTTATTTATGATATTCTTACTAACATATAAAGACAAAATCTTAGATGAAAACCCATGTAGTCTTACCGACATAGGGGCATAACCCAATTTATCTTGGCTGATATCGAATAAAGGTTTCCAATTTTTCATCAATATCTATGAAGAATCAATACACCATGTTTTCCAAATAACCTAGATGCACACTTCAACATAATTTAATTTCAACATAAACCATCATCATGTAAGGGTTCTTACGTTGGGAAGGTCATTCAAGCCCTTCCTCCATTCCTTTTCTGTCCATTCGCACAAGACCTCAATCAAAAATTTCCTACCTCTGGCTCGACCCACCACCACCCTCTCCGATGTCTCCATAACTTCCCATAACTGTACTTCTTCCATGAGCACCAAATTATTGTCTTCAATTTTTACTCTAGCACACATTCCTTTTTTCCATTTCTACCTAGGGTGGTGTTTACCCTCTGGGATTTCCTGAGTTTCTATGGTTTCCACCTACTAACCCCCCCCCTTTCCCTCTCCAAATACTTCCATTTTCCTCTTCCGAGGTAGTCAATTATTTATTTGGTCCTCCTTAAGGAACCCCTTCAAACCCTAAAGGACAAACTTCGAACATATTCACTCCCATCCTTTTTTCATGACCATAAACAAACCCTTCTCCATCATTACCTTCAAACAAAACTCATGTTAATGGAAACCCTATGCCTTCTACCACTGCCACATTATGGGATTGTTTAAATCCATGGAAATCCTTTGAGAGAGTACCCAAAATATAGTCATCAAGAGGAGAGATGGAATAGAAATAGCCACATGCAACCGAAACTTCTATGTAAGCCCTAGTGAACCCTGTGACCCCAATATGGGAGATGAGCCCTTGATCTATTTACAAGGGAATGAAAGAAGGAAGATAGAAGAGGAAACTGACATTATTGATTCCCGAGGCTAAATATTAGTGTTAATTCCCAGATATAAAGCACTAGTTTTCCCCGAAACCTCCAACTCATGAGCCTGAGGCGGCACCTCTATCCAGAAAGGGGCATAGTCACTGTGATCAAATGAAATATTCACCTCATCCTCCATTATTTCGCTGCCTTCAATCGTAGACTTTTCATTAACTACTAGCATGAAGATAGGGTGAAAACCGACCTTTAGACTTGAATATGACCACCTTAGGCTACAGTACCACTACCTACGTAGGGCTACTAAAACCTACAATGGTCCTTTGGCTTAGAGTATAAACCCTCACCGCAGACCTTTGACCTTCGCACACTGCAAATCTCCAACTCCATCCTTAATCCAACAAGTTTTGAAGCCATTACATCCAATCTCATCATATTTCTTGCGAGAAATTGAACTTAGGTGGGGAAGATCCCATTCCTCTTAACCACACATGATAAAACTTTTTTTTTCTATATGGTTCAAGGACTCTAGAAATTGGTGACCTCTACTTCGACTGAATATTTGTATGCATTCAACATGGAATATTGGTACCAGGAATATCTGCCTGAAGGAATAATTTCCTGCTGGCTCAACCATCAAACCTAACCCTGTGAGAGTCGAAAGAATTGAACTTGTGACCTACCAATAGAAAAGGTGATTTAATGATGAGGACTCTATCAATTCAGCTAACCGTGAGGGCTCTCACAAGATAATTGATAAGTTATACAAATATATACATATATAGGAAAAAAATATCAAAGATAATTCCAACTTGTAGCTCTAAATTATGGGTTTAATTTTAGCTAAATTTTTTGTATAGAACCCTACGTAATGTGAAATAGTTGATCATAGGGATGTTTGTTAAGGTACTTTTTGTACAAAGGTCACCCATTTGAAATTCTATGGGTACATACTTCTAGGTAATGATTTCTTAGCCAAAGGTTAGTCCTGCAATTCATGGACAAACTAGCCATCAAATATTATGTATAAAAGTACAAGTATAAAATAAATTTAGGGTGATTTATTTTATTTTTATATTATGATATGCTCCATATTGTGGGTGTTTTAATAAGGAATTTTTTGTATGGTGGTCACCCTTTTGAAACTGTGTGGGTACAAAAACCGAGCCATATTAAGGGTTAATATAACTCAAATTAAGGACTGTTGTGTCCCAAGCTTGATGTGATGCCCTTGGGTAGCAATTTTTCAGCCAAAAGCTAGTTGCATTATTCATACACAAACTAGCAAACAAGAAATTATTACCTTTACAATTCAAAATTAAAATAAGGTTAGGATGATTTTTTTTTAATATTGTGATATGATTTTTATTTTTAAAACATATATGTAGAATTTATATAATTTATTTTTTATTTGTATTAATTACTATAAATCTATTTAAAGTCAAATCTATTAAGAACCTAAGGGATCAACTCTTATAAAATGTACACCTTTTTTAGAACATCAAATTAATTTTCATTTCCAAGGATAATATCCCTCTTGAATTTGATAGATATAAGGTTAAGAGTTATCTATATAGATTTTATTATTAGTAGTTTTAATTTTATATCCAATTATAATTTTATATTATACATATAATAAGTTATAGATATATTTGGAAGAGGCCTGCAAAAAAGGAAACTAGGTCATTTTTCAAATTAACAATGTAAAATTTGTCCATATATGCTATTTACCACTAAAAAAAAGGATATAACAACACTAAGTATCATACCAAAATAATATATGCAAATGATGTAGAAAAATATCATTCTAAATTAAAAAAAAAGGGGATAGGAGAATGTTCTTTAGGGGCTAGTCCATTGGTTTATGCACCTTCCTTTATTCTTCCTATGCTTTTGCCAAAGGTTGGAGGTATTCATCTATTCACATTGGTTTGAGGGCCCGGATTAAGGTCCATGACTTCATCTCCCTTATTGGCATGAGAGACAATAATTTTGGTCTCGAACATAATCTATTACATTGCTTCAAAATTTTCATCTAATGATTTTATTATCACCAAAAATTTCATTTTTGTAAATTTGAATAAAATGTTGACAATTGTGTTGTCAACATTTAAGGTTGTAATAAACAGGTTAATACTCCTAATAATGTTTCGGGACCTGATATACTTGGGGAGAAAATATCGCTGACAATAAGGATAACGATATTTTCTCATTTCTTTGACATGCTAATTTCCATCAATAAACTCATTTTAAACATTTATAATGCTAATTGTCCTGACCACGTTAGCGTCAGTATTTTGGGCGCATGTGTTTTTTTTATGATCGAAAGGGTAAAGTACAAATTTGATCGTGTTTATCATATGAATTATTAAAAACACCATGTAATTGCCCCTACGTTTCACACGAACTTTGATTCACAATCATGACCAAGGGTAATGTTAAGTTTTAACTTAATGCATAATTTTGTTCACTATATCTTACACCTCATATCATGTAAGTAGTTATATTGGTAAATTATCCGAGTTTTCCACTTGGAAAATTAAAACCTTTTTCGTTGTAGTATTACAACATCGAATCCCATGGATAGTGCCAACCAAAATGGGAAAGGGAGGCATGCTAGACCAAACAGAGCCTAAAGTGCCAAAACTTTTGAATGTGTACCCTAATATCCTATATTTGTTCCAGCATGTATGGTGGAGTTAGATTTTATATATTTGTTCCAATTATAACTATTTAGTGTTACACTAAAATCTGTCATCTTGACATTTTACTATGAGTATGAGCTCATTATTACTCATACTTCCTCCTTTTGCAAGTCTAGCATATCAGCTCCTCATGTCAAGCTTTTAAAATCAGAGAAAAGTTCCTAAAATCCCCTAAACATTGGTATCGCACTTTCTCTATACATTCCCTGCGGTCCCGCACCTAAAGTTCAGCCTGCCTGCGGAACCATACCGCACGTTCTTTGTGTTATGGGTGCGGACCTCTGTAAAACATAAAAAGGCGAGAAAGTAAAGATAAAAAGTGAATTTCAGATGAATTCTAGAAGATTCTAGATAGGAATTTTCGGGAATGGATACGCTTTGAGAAGGTTCATGCATCCCTCACTTGATGGAGCTAACCCCTTGATGTAAGGAGCTAATCCCTTTGAAGGAGGATTCTATCCCTTCATATTTGGAACAAAAAACCTCCTCTTTTCCACTATAAAAAGAGGCCTTGGGTAACCTCAAAGGGAGTTCAAGCTTAAGATATTTGAAGTTAAATGCTGTTGAGTTTCAGACTCAGTTAACTAAGACTTTCTGTGAGGTTAAATCACTCATCTCTATCTGTCTTGGTTCAAAGAGTGCAATGCTTGTCAAATTAGAAGAGATTCCTACTTCGGACCCCAGGAAGACCTGCACGACATCAAGGCACAGGTTGTAAAGGTTTTCTTTATTTGAAGTTAATACAAATATACTCATTTCTCTCATTAAACTGTCAATTCATGGTTTATTTCATAAATTCCTTGATCATTATGATAAGTATAGTTTATAATAATGTCTATACAGGTGCTGCGTAATCTTTTTGCTTGTTTGTGACTGCAGATTCACGAGGAATGTTCTTTCAGTGCACGGGAAGGACTTCAACGAGATCAAGCAAGCGTTGGACATAAGGTAGGCCTTACACCTATATAGTGTTTTTATGAATCTTATATACTTAGAGAGAGATTAGTATAATTGGCTGTTTGTTGCTAGTTACTTTTAGTACTAGAGAGATCGGTCTTGTCCGCAAGACGGATTAATCTACACAAAAAAATGGCGACTCCGCTGGGGAAGAACTTGTTGTTTTTGGTTCTCTTTTATTTTTGATTTGAGGAAACATTTTTTCCTGGTTTTTGATTGATACATATCTGTTTGGGTACTTTAGATTTTCCCTGTTTTTGAAAATTTAGAAATATTTTAAGTTTTTCTATAATTTTTCCTAAGACCGCACTTTGCCTTACTTTGACAGTGCGGGCAGGTTCGCACTTTCTGTAAAGAATACAGTGCGGGACCGCACCTGTCAATACTGGTTACCTGCGGACCCTGTAAAATTTTTAGAAAACCTCTAGATTTCTTTTTCTAGTTTATTTTTAGATCTTTGGTTTCTGCCCAGACTGATAATTGTTTCTGTCAAGAATTTTTTGTGAATGAACTCCAACAGTGTTAATGTTTTGATGATTTTCTAGAAGATTTTGCAGTTTGGATTGTTTTTCCACTTGGTCTTTGTTGCGATTCGAAACTTTTGACAATTTGCAGTATCTCAGATTACATTGATCTCTTTTTGTCCTTTGAATCCGACCTGATTGTGAAAACATCCTATATTGATAAATGAAGCCTTTTGTTTCTTTGCAAATCTTCGAAAAAACTTGGTTCAAAGTTTTGAATTTCATTTTTTTTTTAAAAAAAAAAACATATTTTGAGTGTTTTTGATCTGTTTGTTATCTGAACGAATAGATTCTTAGTTTGCTGAACAACTAAGGGAAACATTCATAAAAAAAAATCTTAAAAGCTTTTACTCAATTTAGATTTTAGATCTCAAGATTAGAGTTTGTAGTTTTGAGTAGTTTTAGTTTTTGTAGCTTTCTTTCGAAAGAAAATTGTTTTGTAGTTTCTAAGTTTTGAAAAGAAAAGGAGTTTTCTTGTGAGCTTTGATAGTTTATTGAAAAGACAAAATAGTTTCTTTCAATTATTTTTCATGTTTAAAGAAGGAATTTAAAAGATCACATTCTCTAACTCTTTCTTTAGATAGAAAGTTCATTGAAAGAAAAAGAATTGAATATCATCATAGGTGCATTTTAGTGTTTTTTGGAAGTCAAGTCTTCACATCATCCAAAGTTTCATTTCCGCACCCATTGACTTAAGAAACAGCTCATAAAAGTGACGCTTAACTAAAATTCATCTAGTAATCTTTTTATTTCTAGGGCTCTTATCACCAACATAGCTTAGGCTAGTTTCTTGGAGTAGGGAGTAATTAACTCTCCAAGATAGCTAAAACAAACAAGTAGATAAATCTTGCAGTTGGAAGAATTCCAGTTGTTGCATGTATGCTCTGGGAAGCCCCTCTTAAAGGAGTTAAGAAAGAGATCATATCTGAACCAGTGGGGTAATCAATCCTTCCTCATTGGAAACGATAGAAGATATACACGTATTAAAAACGGTAAACCTTGGATAGACCATTGTCGAGGAGCCAGGGGTCACTTGTTGGTTAACCTTGGATTATTTCAAGGAGCCTTCAAGGGGATTGAGCTTTGTTACTCTGCCCTTGCGTGTGTATCAGATCGTAGACTGTTCCCCCAGGTATATTTGTTTCAGTTGGTAACCTTAGAGGCCATAATCTTTAGGATTCTTTCCTAAGGTGACGGTGGTGGGAAGATCCCACTGTACCTGGAACAGACGTCGACTAGACTCACTTGTACTCTCTGGGGGGTTCTCTTCACTCGAGATGGTTTTGTGAAGAAACTTGTGCCAGTCTGTTTCATTAAGCAGGTTGTCAGGGTAACTGTTCCAACCGCCCTTTTCGTGTTAAAACTCTACTAAATTGGATTTCATCACCAACTAGTGTTTTTAATACGGGAAGTTACTTGTTTGTGTGTGGTTTGAACTCTTAGTTTTTTAAGAGAATGATTCAATTGTTTGTTTCTTAGAGACTTTAGGTGTTTTCATTGAAATTTTTCTTTGTTTGCGTGTGATTAGATAATTTTTAATCGTGGCAGAATTGCCGAGACAATCCCGAAGAATACAAGGGAAACCCCCTGAATATTCACCAAGTCAACTTGAAGGGCTTCGAGCTCTGGTACCACACAGTAGCCGTAGACTTAGGTCAACAGAAGTTGAAAGCTACGCTATAGTTATACATCCTGATCATAAAATACCTACAACAGAATACATTCAAAAACCGATTTCAGTTTCTGAAGTTACTGAAAATATTTCTCCTTCTGGTGAATTATCTGACGAACCTGAAATCTCTGAACCTGAAACTAAATCTTCTGTGTTAGAAACATCCTCAGGATTTATTACACCAACTTCTAGCGATCCAGGTTCACCTAGGGTAAGAAATATCATTACAGAAAATCTTCCCTCTGGATTTATTTCTATTGAAGAACTTACTAATCTAGACGAAGACATATCTCTTCCCAACTC
This sequence comes from Pinus albicaulis, assembly GCA_034641835.2. Lineage (NCBI taxonomy): Eukaryota > Viridiplantae > Streptophyta > Pinopsida > Pinales > Pinaceae > Pinus > Pinus albicaulis. The sequence goes on from CM076578.1 coordinate 487,916,786, forward strand.
CCCTGAGTCGTTAAATCTTAGGGAGCGTGAATCTATTTTCTACAGCCCCATTCGAACTAATCCTTGGTATCTCTCTTTAACTGATTTTTTAGAGAATCCGGGTCTTGATTTTTATCCACCTCGAATTCCATTTCATCCTACACCCAAAGGCTATTATCCGTCATCTTTTATGGCTGGTGAGTCATCCATGTTTTCTCAAACACCTGAATCATTTTTACATGGTGGTCCTTCTGTTCCTTCGGGATATCAGTCTTTGTCTGGTAATTTTTCGGGAGCAGCTCCTCAACCCATCGAAAATGTGTTATCATCTGGTCTTGATAGACTTAAAATTGAAACGTCGAACGCAGAGCAAGTTTTTATGATGTATGGTAATATTCCCAATCATCAAACTCAAGGCAGTCAGTTTCCTTCTGGGGGGCAACCTCAGGGAACTCAGTTACCGCCTGGGGGGCAACCTCAGGGTAGTCAGTTACCGCCTGGGGGGCAACCTCAAGGTAGTCAATTACTACCCGGGGCACAACCTCAAGGTAGCGTTTTCCCAGGACAAACTGTGGAATCATATTATTTTGGGGGGCAACCCCAAGGACAGTACATACCTCAGGGTTATCAACCTCAAGGACAGTACATTCCTCAAGGTCAACCCCAAGCACAATATGCTCCTCAAGGTCCTTATCAACCCCAGCCTCAGTACGTGCCTCAGGGTTTTCAACCTCAAGGGCAGTACCCAATTCAAGGTTACCAACAACCTTCTGGTCAACCATCTGTTCAAGGAGCCGGAAATTTACCTATTAATTATCAACCCTACGTTCAACCAGGTTATGGTCCTTACATTCAACCTTCTATGGGACAATACCCCGGAACTATGGTGTGGGATCCGTCTCAATATCAACAGCCTTTGCAACCTAATGTGCAGTTACCTTACCAACCTGGCCAGCCATTAGTTTCTGGTCCAACCCAGCAGCCTGTTCAGCCAACTATTCAAACTCCTGCACCTAGTTCAGTTCAGCAGGCTGGGCCTAGTACACCTCAGACTCCGCCTCAAACTGCTGCAACATCTGTTCAACCTGTTACACCTGTTTCTAGAGTATCTGTAGCCCCGAGTTCAGCTACCCCTGTATCCGTTCAAATTCCTCAGGTCTCTGTACCTCAGTCAGGACCTTCAGTTCAGACTACAATTCAGATGCCTGCAGGACAAACCGGTACGAGTACAGTTCTTACAAGTCAACCTCAATTTACTTATCAACCATACCAGGGACAGCCGCAATTCGGTCCCTATGTACAAAATCCAAGCTATCAGTATCAACCTTACCCTGGTTATACTTATCAACAACCTCAGTATGGTCCGGTTCATCCTGGTTATCCAGGAGGTTACACAATACCTAATGCTAATCCGATTCCTAGTTATCCTGGGTATCCGCCTCCTGGATCTACTTTGGCTTCTCAAGGTTTTCGTGACCCTAACCGTCAATTACCGTTTATTGCAACTTTGGACTTACCTGATTTGACACGCCTTACAAATGATCCCATTTTCTATTATCAGAACTGGCCGCCAATGCCTCATAAGTTGCCCAGTGATATACCAAAATTTGAAGGTAAGTCAGGAGAGGATCCATCAAATCATGTTATGACTTATCACCTTTGGTGTGCATCTAATTCAATCATTGATGATTCGATTCGCTTACGTCTTTTCCAAAGAACCCTCATAGGTCTTGCTACCAAATGGTACATTGAGTTTCCACGAGGCTCGTTTCATAATTTCAGTCAGTTAGCAACAACTTTCTTAAGTCATTTCCAGTTGCCTGTCAGATACGACAATGGCACAGAATTATTAACTTCGCTAAAACAATCTACGTCCACGTATATTTCTGATCACATTCATGAATGGCGACGTAGACGACGTTTGGTGAAAGTTTATATTCCGGATCAAATTTTGGTAGAATGGTTTGTTAAATCATTATTACCCAAGATCACTGAAGATGTAGCTAAGGCTGGTGTTGTTACTGAAGAGCAAGTAATTGCTCAGGCTCAGTACCTTGACCTCGTTTATACGCAGTCAGGTACTCTACATGAAAAAATCCCAGACCTTCCAAAACAAGGTCAAATATTTGCTGCTCCTTCAGGGTCTCATGCCGCTGATGGTATGATTGGTACAGTTAATTCTAAAAGTAAGAAGAAATCGTCAAAGAATTCTTCTCCAATTATAACTTTACCTGATTCCCCGAAAGGAGAATCCTCTCCTGAAGTTTCTGCCGATATTCATGTCGTTGAAACATCTATGACAAAATTAAAAACCGGTGGTAAAAAGAAAGGGAGGAACAAAAACAAAAAGAATTCGAAAGAGAAAACTGATAAAGATGAATCCAATGACGAAAAACGTAAACCTCGCTATCCTTGTTTCATTTGTGAACAAGATCATTTCATGAAAGAATGTCCATATCGAGACGAAGTTACGAAATTCGTTAAAGGATCGCAACAACCTGCTGTCTTGAAGGATCCTTTTCCAATTCAAGATAGTAAGATGATTGGTTCTTCCTCGACTACTTTAGAAGAGCCTATTATGATGATGTCTCATGTAAGGGCTGCGACGCGATCGAAATATTACGGTTCTAAGAATCCTGTTGATGGCAAAGAAGCATAATCTTCTAATGCAAATACATCAACTACAACTCCTACTATTTCCGGTCCGCTACAGATTGAGAAAAAAAATCCAGACTTAATAATCAAACCGCCTACTAAAGGTGTTCTTCGTAAATCAGCTTTCAACCCACATGCGAGAGCTGCTCAGAATTACAACATTGTTGAAGACTTAGCTATTTCTCCTTCAACAATGTCGGCTTTGGAAGTGCTGCAATCGTGTCCAGCACAGTGTAAATTATTATTGTCTGCCATAGGAGCTGTCGATGTTCAGGATTCTAACCTTATAATCTTCGATTTAGAAAATAGTACGCCACGTCTTCCTCACCAAATGGATTTCCAGATTCTAGTGTTAGTAAAAAACAAACCTATTTTTCGGACTGTGATTGATGAGGGAGCTTCAACGTGTATTATGTAAATTCAGTGTTGGAAATCTCTTGGTTCTCCTACACTTAACCAATCTCCGACGATTCTAAAAGCTTTTGATGGTCGAGGTTTTCAACCTTTTGGTATTTTGCAAGATTTAACCATAGGGGTCGAAGGTAAAATTGTTAATCTAGATGTGGAAGTGGTTGATGCCTCTCTAGATTACAACCTTATTCTGGGTCGTAGTTGGTCCTATGCTATGACTGATGTTGTCTCTTCGGTCTTTTGACTCATAAAATTTCCATATCAAGGAAAGATCGTGACAATAGATCAGTTAACTTATTTCTCGTCCGACCCAGCCTCTACAGAAACAATCCAGCATGTTGGTAAAACAGCTATCCCTTATAAGGATGTTGGAGTAGGTTTGATTAAAGATTCTGGTTTACTAGGAACTTTTTCCTTTCCTCCTCCTAACATATCGCCTTCTACTGCAAATATTCACATGATTTCATCAGACACTGTTATGTTTGATGATCCTTGGATCATACCTTTCGAATCCGAGATAGATTCATTTGATGGCGTGATGCCTTTGAGTCCATTTGAAATTGCGTACCAGGCTGTACAGTCTTTTTCCGACCACTCTTCAACCGAAATTGATCCAATGAATGGGATCCAAGAGGAATCACTTTCTATATCTAGTTCAATTACATTTCCTGAACTTGTTCATACAGATGAGCAAATTCGTGAGTTTTTGTCTGTTGATGATTTACCATGGGAAGATCTACATCACCGATCTTCATTTTTACCTGAATTAGATCATTTTGAAAATGATTTCGCTTCAATTTTTACTGCTGAATATGCCAAGGAACCTCAGAATCCATTGCAAAATCCTGATTCTGAGTTAAATTTGGGAAATATATCTACAACGGTTCCAATTGACATTTCATTAAAACTAGGAATAATTGAAAACATTCATATAGGTGCTTGTTGTATAGATGAAGAAATTCAAACTTATAAAGCCCTATTTCAAGAATTCTGTGACGTGTTTGCTTGGTCTTATGAAGAAATGCCAGTAATTGATCCTTCGATCGTAGTTCATGAAATTAAGACTTACCCGGATGCTAAACCTGTTCATCAACGATTACGTCAAATTCATCCTAGAAAAGCTGCTGCTATAAAAGCTGAAGTTGAAAAATTACTTCGAGCAGGATTCATTTATCCAATTCCCTTAACGGATTGGGTATTGAATATTGTTCCTGTGACTAAAAAACAAGGAACGATAAGAGTATGTATCGATTATAGGGATATTAATCGAGCGTGTCCAAAAGATAATTATCCAACTCCCTATATCGATCAGATAATCGATGATTGTGCTGGTAGTGAATTGTTTTCCTTCATGGATGGATTTTCCGGATACAATCAAATAAACATACTCCCTACAGATCAACCCAAAACGGCTTTCATTTGTCCGTGGGGAACGTTTGCCTATTGTAAACTACCTTCTGGACTAAAGAACGCTGGAGCAACTTTTCAACGGGCTATGTCTTACGCCTTTCATGACATTAAGCACATTGTTCAACCATATCTCGATGATTTACCCGCTCATTCATTACGTAGGGCCGATCATCCCATTCATTTACGAGCAATTTTTATGAGATGTAGGCATTATTGGATAAGGCTGAATCCGCACAAATGTGTTTTCTGCGTAGAATCGGGTCGATTACTGGGATTTGTTGTTTCAAAAGCAGGTATTCGCGTCGATCCATCGAAGGTCGAAGCCATCATTAAATTTCCTCCTCCTTCGACTTTACGCCAACTCCAAAGTTTGCAGGGGAAAGAAATTTTTTTACGTAGATTTATTCCTAGCTACGCCGAGCTTACAAAGGGTTTTACCCGGTTGTTGAAACAGGACATTCTGTTCTTTTGGGATGAGATCGCTGATCGATCTTTTGATGCACTTAAACACGCGTTGACCCATGCACCGTTATTGCATCCACCCAACTACAACCAAGATTACATTTTGTATCTCGCTGCTTCTCATTCCACCATTGGGATGGTACTAGTTCAGGAAGATGAATCTCACAATGAACATGTGATTTATTATCTTAGTCGAAATTTGCATCCGACTGAAATCAAATACACACATGTGGAGAAATTGGCCTTGGCAGCTGTTCAAGTTGTCCAACGTTTTAGACATTACATCTTGTTACGTAAAACCACGGTAATTTCTAATTGCAACCCTATGATGTATATTTTGACCAAAAAATTGCTAGGGGGCAAATATTCCAAATGGATAGTTATCCTACAGGAATTTGACTTGGAATTTGAAAAATCCAAGGCAAAGAAATCTTTGGTATTTGCGGAACTGATGTGCGATTTCCCCTCTACTGATACGGAAACAGTGGCAGAAGAGTCCATTGCCGACGAATATTTGTTTCTTATCAGTACACTTGATCCATGGTATGGGGATATTATTGTTTATCTCCAAACCCAATCTTTTCGGCCTGACATTTCACGAACTCAGCAACGGAAAATATGTTTCCAATCCAAAAAATATTATATCATTGGTGATACTCTTTATCGACATGGAGCGGATTCTATTTTCTGACGTTGTCTAACTCATGAAGAAGCTGAAAAGGTGTTAAATGACTGTCATTCTGGAGCCTGTGGCGGTCATATGTCTGGGTATGCCACAGCCCAAAATATATTGCGTGCAGGTTATTTCTGGCCAACGTTGTTCAAAGATTGCATTTATGCGGTTCGGAAATGCCACAACTGTCAAATTTTTGATCGAAAAATGCGCGCGCCACCCGCTCCTCTTCACCCTATAATTGCTGTTGGTCCTTTCGCAAAATGGGGTATCGATTTTATCACATGTAACCCTCACTCGGCCGGGGGGCATGCCTATATTATTATAGCAGTAGATTAGTTTACAAAATGGGCCGAGGCGATGCCTACATATTCAGCTGACGGCAAGACTGCTACAACATTCGTATTTAATCACATAATTGCTAGGTTCGGTGTTCCTCAAGCTATTATTACGGATCATGGAAGTCATTTTCGGAACGTCATGATGACTGAACTGACAGAACAGCTTGGCTTGCGCCACGATAGTTCCACTCCGTATTATCCACAAGCCAATGGTCTGGTTGAAGCCATTAACAAAGTTTTAGTCACCATGATTAAACGAATCATTGGTATTCACAAGACGAATTGGCATTCCATGTTATTTTTAGCACTTTGGGCATATCGAACCTCAGTCAAAACATCAACAGGTTTCACTCCTTTTCAACTGGTTTATGGTTTGGAAGCGGTGTTACCGATTGAATGCGAAATACCATCACTAAAATTAGCCGTAGAATTACTTCCAGCTACGTATGAAGAGGAAAAACGTTTCTTGTACTTAGCCCAATTAGATGAGAATCGACGAAATGCTGCAATAGCAAACGAGGCTCATGTTAAAAGGATAAAAGCTCAGTATGATAGAAATGTGACCCCTCGAAATTTTTCAGAAGGAGACCTAGTTTTACTTTATGATCAAGCTAACGACAAGCTAGGAGCTGGGAAATTCGTGCCTATGTGGCATGGTCCTTATATTTTGAAACAAAAATTAGCAAAAGGAGCCTATGAGTTAATAGATTTTGACGGTGTCCCTTTGGATAAACCCAGAAATGGGCTTTATCTAAAGCGATATTATGCTTAAACAAGGTGTGGAGATTTTGTTAGTTTAGATTTCTTTACTGCAGGTGTGTTAGATTAGAAAAGTGTGCCTAGTTTAGAAGTGTGTTTTTGTCACTATTCCTGCTTATCTGAGTTTTACTCTTGATATTGCAGATGTCGACGTCTCTTCAAACCTACATTGGTTTTGCTGATGGTGCTTGTCGTAGTACACGGAATATTTCTTCTGCAGCTTGGGTTATCTATTCACCCTCTGATGAGTTAGTATCCATGCATGGGGTAAGCCTTGGTCAAACAACAAATAACATTGCCGAGTATAGTGTAGTGATTGAGTTATTGTTTGAGTCCATATCATTTGGAATTCGGAGTTTGATTGTAAGGTTGGATTCTGAACTTGTTGTATTACAGCTTAACAGGGTTTATACCATTAGAAATCCGGTGTTATTACGGTTATTTTTTAGAGTTCGTCTCTTGGAACGTGAGTTTGATTACATTGAATATCAGCATATTCCAAGACATTTAAATACATTAGCAGATTCAATTGCTTCTAGTATGATAAATAGACATTTGCAATAATTAAAAGCAGTAAAACAAATAACATTCACATATGTACACAGATAGCCGGAAAATAGTGATATATATCATAGTATAGGAGTGTTTTCAAAAAATATACATCGTCTTCGATCATAGGTTGGAAACACCTTATGATCGGCAAAAATGATAATACAAAAGTCAAAAATATGAGTCTACACGATCATCCCATCACTGATGGTGATCACGATACGAAACCACTGCCCGGGCTACCCTGCATAGGAACCTCCTGAAATGTCCTAGAACTCCAATCACATATCTCTGTAGCCTGAGAGGAATGTCATCTATACTGGTCTCTGGAATATCTAGAGTCAAGCGCTCTAGATGATGCTCCAAATCAAGCAAAATCTCTGCTGATTGGCCTGCTGGGGCTGTTACGGGCACAACTGGTTGTCGTCTCTCGTAAGGTTGGAGATGAGTTGGTTGATGTGGACCCACGTCTGCATTCAAAAAAATTTTGATTATTAGTTTTCAAAGACGATTAAAAATTTAAAAAAATTAGAATATAGCAAACGTTGAAAAATGTTTTTACCTGAATCATCCCACTCTTCCCCTGCAGGGAGAACCATCTCTCTGTCACCGCAGAAATCTATCCCGGCGTATGGAAAATCCTCTATCACAAAGAGTTGGCTATCCAGCCAACGAAAATATGAAGGAGGGAATCGCACAATCTCAGTACCCTCAATAGCATGACGAGCCATCAACGCGGACCAACGAACCATTCTCGGTTCCCGAAGTCGAGCGGCATCAACGACAATACTCTGTGGAGATAACATGGGGATCCTCTCCAGAGAAAAAGAAACGACAATGGATCCATATCCAAAGTTTTTCAGTTTCTCATTTTTTGCTCTGGTTAGTTGGCCTTTTACATTGGCCAACACAGCTTCACACCAGTTAAAGATGGTGCCGCGAAAACAATCCACAGCAACACGCATTTGGGAACCTGTAGCTACATGAAGCGCAACACTCCCACATAGTTTGGTGACTGTAAAATAAATAAATTTCAGTTCAGGACGGATGATGTGTTTTATGTCAATCCGTTTGTCCCGAGGATTTGCCTGATCATTGCAAAATTCTAGTTGAAGACTAGCGACAGTCTGGCCACCTGGCCTAGTCCCAAACAAGGATACTTGTTCGCCCCTCTTGGACAAACCAGTCAGAAAGTATATATCCTCCAGCTCAATTTCGAGCCGGTGGCCACCAATGAAGAAGCACTGGTCCTCCACATTCCATCTGTCTACCAACCATGTCAAGAGTTCTACCTGTGCCCTCATGCCTGAGATGGCCCAAAACTTGTACAAGCCACATGCTTTTAATGCCCTTTGTGTGGGAAAATGAAGTATTTCAGCTTCATCCACTTCCTCATGCTCACGTTCTCGCCAAATAAGCATCTTGTTACTCCTACAATACAGAAACAGGCAAGTTAGAAGAGTGTTATTTGAAAAATTTTGGCAGATAAATGAGAAATCTATGTTTTAAAACTAACCGCGTGGGTACCGCACCCGCTCTGTGTAAACAGAGCATAGGTCCGCATGCTCAGTGTATGCCAGGTGCGGAACCCACGACTTTTTCCTTATAGGAAAAAGTCGGGGTCCGCAGGTAGCCTGTGTCCCACCTGCGGACCCCGCGAGCGCATTTTTGAACCATTTTTTGCCCTAAAAAATCAAACTAAAGCCTAAAAACGAATTTCAAACGGATGAAAAACAAGATAAGGAGGTCGTGGATTACCTGGGACTGACGGTTTTTGATTCCAACGGTTGAATTTTCCAGAATCTTCACAGGAACTTTCTTACCCAAAAGCTTTTTACTTTTCACTCTGGAACTGAACGGTAAAAATGAAATTGAAAAAGTCCTTTTTATAAGTTTTTTCGAATGAATGAGTTTTTAATTTATTTATTTTTCACTTTAAAAGGGGTATTTTTGAAAGCATTTTTATTTATCTTAAACAGGTATGTGTAATGTTTCAAGTTTTTGTGCAGAAAATGGATTTTTCAGGTAAACTGATCATTTTTCAACAAAGAGCATACTTTTATCACTTTTTCGGACTCTTTTAAAAAAATTTACGAAAAAGCGAAACCTTGGAGTCCTCTTTTAAGCCCTTTTCAGACTCTCTAAATATGAAAAGATTGCCGAGTACTTGACTATTCGAACTCGTTAAAGTAAATGAACAGTCGTCCCTTCAGTATAAGTTTACCCCTTTTACGGACTGAAATGGACTATTTACAAAAAAGGTATACGTTGACTAAATACGGTCAATAGAGTTCTCTCCCGCATTATTTTATCCTTTTTCGGGCTCGAGAGACTAAATTTACGAAAAAGAACACCCATGGAGGTTTCTTAAGTTTTTCTTCTGACTCCCTAAAACTGAAAAACACCGAGTTTCTCCTATACTGGACTCGTTAAAACTTAACAGTAAAGGACCTGTTTAATTTTCAACAGGAACGAACCACTCCTTCTTAGGGTTCGAATTTTAAACTAAGTTGGACTCGTCCGAAGGATGAGCTTATAACCAAGCAAATGTTATCCTTCTCAAGCTTGTTAAAAAATAAAGAGGTACTTGCCAGAAATGGTGGGGGAAAAAGAGAGAAAAAATGGGCGTGTTTGTTGTATTTTAAATTTTCGAAAATTCAGTCAACCACTCTTGAACACGACACTTTTTATTCACCTAGGTTGGGAAATCCTTTGCCTAACAGTTAATCAAACCACATTGAAATTCTTCAGCCGATTTCTGGGTATTAGCTTTGGGTCAATTGTCACCAAGCCATCTGCAGTGTCGTTATGTGTTCAAGAGGACAGTTCAAATAAACCATTCATCTGCAAAATATCTGTCATCCATTATTGACCATCCTTGAGTCAGTCCTTGCCAATATATTTTCAAAACTTGATCTATGATTTCGTGTTGTGGGCTTGCCTACGACAGATCACTTTCTATCGACATCAGCACATTATCTAGGAATTTGATCCAGAAATCATCAGTACCTTGAAATCTGCATGCCTCAATGGCAGGTTTCTCGCCTTCGACGACAAGTTGCATCATCGACCTTCGATCGAATGATTCCGTGACATGTTCGACTTCAGCTCATTCATTCACATTTCATGGATTTTACTGGGTACTTTGAGAGCCATTGACATTACTGGTGGTTTCTCTCACACTTGTTAACAGTTCACATCATTGACTGGTAATCAAGTGGTTTCTACCATGTTCGACTTCAATACATTCATTCACATGGATAGAATCGTACTGGTTCGAGATACGGAAATCAAGACCCTGGATCTAGTTTCCACCATCCAGGCTGCGAGGAATTTTGTTGTCATCTATACCGTAGACTTTTGATAAACAGATGGCTGCGTCCATACTGTGTCTACATATATTTGTACTATGATGTATTCAAAATCATTCCTGTATCAGAACGATTTCGGTTAGTTTATAGTTAGTTTTTATCTGAGTATGGGAATGCCTACCTCAGTGATGACATATACATGTATATATTTTGCATTGAATGTTTTTACAGGTTCCGACTGGGGTGTCCACAGGATGATCTTTGAAATGATAAAGTACTGCACTCTTCATATATGACAGACTTCAACTTCATCTATTCCAGACTTTGCACTTTAGGGGGAAATTTGTTACACTAAAATCTGTCATCTTGACATTTTACTATGAGTATGAGCTCATTATTACTCATACTTCCTCCTTTTGCAAGTCTAACATATCAACTCCTCATGTCAAGCTTTTAAAATCAGAGAAAAATTCCTAAAATCCCCTAAACATTGGTATCGCACTTTCTCTATACATTCCCTGCGGTCCCGCACCTAAAGCTCAGCCTTCATGCGGAACCATACCGCACGTTCTTTGTGTTATAGGTGCAGACCTCTGTAAAACTCAAAAAGGCGAGAAAGTAAAGATAAAAAGTGAATTTCAGATGAATTCTAGAAGATTCTAGATAAGAATTTTCGGAAATGGATACGCTTTGAGAAGTTTCATGCATCCCTCACTTGATGGAGCTAACCCCTTGATGTAAAGAGCTAACCCCTTTGAAGGAGGATTCTATCCCTTCATATTTAGAACAAGAAACCTCCTCTTTTCCACTATAAAAAGAGGCCTTGGGTAGCCTCAAAGGGAGTTCAAGATTAAGATATTTGAAGTTAAATGCTGTTGAAATTTAGACTCAGTTAACTAAGACTTTCTGTGAGGTTAAATCACTCATCTCTATCTGTCTTGGTTCAAAGAGTGCAATGCTTGTCAAAATTAGAAGAGATTCCTGCTTCGGACCCCGGGAAGACCTATACAACATCAAGGCATAGGTTGTAAAGGTTTTCTTTATTTGAATTTAATACAAATATACTCATTTCTCTCATTAAACTGTCTATTCATGGTTTATTTCATAAATTCCTTGATCATTATGATAAGTATAGTTTATAATAATGTCTATACAGGTGCTGTGTAATCTGTTTGCTTGTTTGTGACTGCAGATTCACGAGGAACGTTCTTTCAGTGCACGGGAAGGACTTCAATGAGATCAAGCAAGCGTTGGACATAAGGTAGGCCTTACACCTATATAGTGTTTTTATGAATCTTATATACTTAGAGAGAGATTAGTATAATTGGCTGTTTGTTGCTAGTTACTTTTAGTACTAGAGAGATCGGTCTTGTCCGCAAGACAAATTAATCTACACAACATTTAGTAGCTCAATAATTTGCAGTAGGGTTCGATGGTAGCTGTGTAGAGGTCTATGGTTTAGCATTTGAAGTCACAAAGCACACTATTTTCGAATCCACAACTTTTCCCATTGACGGTGAAAAGGTTTCCACAGCCATATTCTAGTAGGCATAATTTTTCCTTCTTTCTTCAAAGAAGAGTGCAGAGCAGAGAACTGGAAAGCTGGGGTTCAAAAGGATTGCCAGAAAAATGTCCTTTGTCAGCTGTTTTTGAAAAAAACCTATGCATATTGTTTGGTGAAGGAAAACTATAGGAAAATGCCCATAGTGTGCCCGTCAGCAGTTTTTCCAGAATATCAAAATAACAACAGGAGGTATCAAGGAACGATTTTGATGAAGTATACAAAGGGACCTGTTTTTTCAAACATCGGTAATGACCTACATATTTGGGACCTGTTCTACTTTCCAGCGCAGTAGCTGACCACAGCACTATATTTCGGCTTAAATTTTAGCAGTTTTTCTTACATCTATTCTAGGATAAATATGATATTTTCTATACTTTATCTTGGCATACATGAACTTAGAAGATATTTGGAGTATATTATTTTGTAATTATGTAATCCATATTATTGTGTAAGTTGTTATGTAAGCCTTATATAAACAATTTATGAATAATAAAATAAGGTTGGAAATTAATCGAAAAAACATATTTGCAGTCTGATATATTTGAGAAATATTGAATATATTTAGAATTTTTAAAGAGAAATTTGAAGGAAAATCACGTGTTGCATTTCCCTATTAGTGTTTCTTTGTTATGAAAATTTCTTGTCATTTCTGAGAATATTAGTTTTTGATATTGGATTTCATTTCTGCTCCTCCCTTGAACTATCAGCTATTAGTATTTTTTGCTTAGTCATTTATAAAATTTGTCTTCTTCTACTCCCTTTTTCTTCTAAATCTCCCAAACAGTCAATGGACATGTTACTCCCATACTTTGTGCAATTTTCTCATTAGATCTGTGATTTGATTTGATTAATAGCTAGACTCAATGCCCAATGGTAGGTTTTGAAGATCATCCAACCAATTCATCCCTAAATTCAAATCTAGCCACCTGAACTCAATTGCATAAAACCTTCTACTATAGTGACCATAGAGTAGTTGTGTTTTACAGAGAGATCCCCCTCCGGATTGAAGGGTCAAATTTCAACCTAAAAGTAGTTTGAGGTTACTTTAGGGTTTCTCTCTGCAACCAAGGTTTTCCCTAAGTGATAACAAATTCAATTATGCATGAAATGTCTTGTTGTAGAATAATTATTTCCTCTAGGACTTGGGATATCATTTATTTTACCATCTAACAAGTTTGAGTAATCTATAAGAGTTCCATATCCTTATTTCTGAAGAAACCTATATCTTGATCCCATCCTTCCACTTCCTCTTAGATAGGTTCCCTAGAAAGATTGTGTCTCTTCTCTTTAATTTTACTATCCATTTATTCCAATTTGGATTTTAACAACTTGACCAACCTTGAAGTGAAGAACTCCTCTATTGCCAAGGCTTCCCTTTAATCTTAGCTAAATTATTTGGAATTATCATGGTCAAAACCTTCCTAGGAGTGTTTTGTTCTTTATTTCTTCTACCTATCCACTTCCTCATAACATTTCACTTAGGTAATGTGCTACACTTCAAATTTTGACGTAGGAAAGACATAATTGATAGAGTCAAGGGAAGGAGATGAACTTGACTACCCGTATTTCTTCTTAGAGCCATGATTGAGTCGGTGCCACCAACATTGGACCCCACAAAAAAAATCCCCTCCTAGGAATACCTACCTAGATGCTAGCTTGAGCTTAAGCTAGCTAGAGACCACCTTCACCCCTCCAGCTTTGAAACATGAAGTTAAGAAATAAATAAATAAAATAAAATAGGTAGGAATAACTATTGTGCCTGGAGATACCTATAAAATCTTTCATCCCCTCGCTCTCCCATGGATCCCCCACTTTAGTGTCCACCATGAAATTTTCCTTAGGAAATATAGACCAACTACCTATTTTATAGCCCTCAATGTTCACAAGGTCTTTCATTTCACTTGGAACTTTATTATTTCCTTTCATAATTCCTAGGCCAAAGATGCTTCCCTTGGTATGTTTCTAGCACTTGCTACTCCCCTGCAACCTTATCGACACCATCATTGCCTAGCACTTGAGAATCTTGTCACAATTGTTTTTGGGTGGGTTCATACTAAACTTGTGCAACCTCCTCACCTTCTAATCATTCACCATAAGCACCCCTTGTTGCTACATTGATTATGGTCTTGGTGCCAAGTGGATTGGAAACTAGATGACACATAGGGATGTCACAATTGTAACCATCATCACCATATCCAAGGGATGCAAGTTCTAAGTTCATTCACACCATTGTTAGAGGCATGTTTGGAAGAATTAGCTTAGTGAAATTACTTTAGATGAAATAATCATAATCCTTCTTCTTTACACATTGATATATTTCTTTTTGTGAGTATCCACTCTAATATTGACTTCAAATGTTTTTCTTAATAGCTTTAGTATGTTTGTAAGCATTAAGAAAACAAATGTTATGATTATGAAATATATGAAAAATAACTATGTGTGAAATAAGCAATTGTGTTGGCGCCATTTTGGCTACAATATTATCATCATTCCTATCAATGTTAACTATATCATTACTTTTACGAGAAACCCCTTCAACCTTAACAAAGTAACCTTTCTCAATATTTTTTATTCTAACTTTGATATGTCAATAAACAATAATAAAACAAAAGTTATAATCATCAAATCCTAAAAATCAATTATCTTGTTATCACACTTGAAAATAATATAAATACACACTAATCCATATTGGATCATTATATTATTTTTCCTCCATGTTGATGCTTTCAAAGTGGTAAAAGTGGAGGAATCAACTCACAGGACCATTTTTACGAGCGAGACCTAGTTTGGCAGATTGGGGTTCGAAACCCTCCAAGAGTAGTTTGAGGCACCATGATATGGATTGCATCATTATATTTTTTATCATCTATATGAACTCTTTCAAAGTGGAAAAATTGGAGGAACCAACCCACTACACCATTTTTACCAGCGAAACTCAATTTGGCGAATATGGGTCTGAAACCTTTCAAGAGAATTTTGAGGCATTAAATGACTTTTTTTGGGGGGGGGAGCTTTGTTGCTAGGGAGGAAAAAACATATCTAAGAATTTATGGGGAAACTAGACCACCACACCTTTTGCCTCAATTTGTCACTGATAAAGTTGTGTTTTAAGAGATTACATATCAAGAAGATATAGGGGTAGGGGGAGAATTCTCGAGGGGTAATAAAAATTACTAGAATATTGGTATTTTGAGCCCGTTAATTACATAAATAAGAAATAAAAATGCACATAAATGAGAAACTAAATCGCACAAGAAAACTAAGGGAATTTAAGTGGTAAAACCCTAACAATCTGTTAAGGAAACCTCCATAGGGAAAGGTTTTGGAATTCGTGTTACACAAAATCAAGAATGAGTCTCCAAAATTACATTAAGCCTCTCAGGCAACATAATTTTTAATACAAAAACTCTGTTACATAAATCCTTATGGTTACACAACTGCGCGAATGGTAAAATCATATTTACTAGGATAATTACATTCTTAGCAATCATTTAAGTTTTTTCATTCTCAGTAATATCCACCTTGACAAAAATTTACCAATCCATTTCCCATGCAAATTTATCATCTTTTATGCAAGCCAAGATAAGCCAAACACCATCGCAACTTCTCTACCAATACTGGTTTCGTGAACGTGTCTGCACAATTCTCCTGTGTGTGGACCTTCTTGAGAGCTAATTTTTCGCCATCGATCACATGCATTACAAAATGATATCTAACATCAATGTGCTTAGTCTTGCTATGACAAGACATATTTATAACCAAATTAATAACACTCTGACTGTCACAGAATACACTCACTTTCTCCTGCGCCTTTCCAAGCTTGTCAAGTAAACCTTTCAACTAGATTTCCTCTTTACAAGCATCCGAAGTAGCTATATACTCTGCTTCAGTAGTGGAAAAATCAAATGTTTCCTAAAGCTTTGACATCCAACTAATTTCTCCACTTGAAAGAGTAAAGACATATACTTTAGTATATCTCCTCTTGTCCAAGTGACCTGCATAATCAACATCCACATATCCGTCGACTGAATCTCTACAACTATTAAAGATGATGCAATGGTCACTTGTGCCTCTCAAGTACTGAAGCACCCATTTCAATGCTCACCAATGTTCTTCTCATATATTTTCCATGAACCTGCTAACACCTCCAACTGCGTGTGAAATATCAAGTCTTGTAGATACCATCGCATACATTAAATTTCCTACCACATTTACATATGGTACATGTGAAGTATACTTCTTTTCTTCATCAGTTATAGGAATCAAACCCGAAGAAAGCTTAAAATGGAAATCTAAAGGAATAGTAACAGGTTTCACATTGTCCATACCAAACTTTACAAGTATTTTATCCACATACTTTTTCTTTGATAACCAGAACATTAAATTTTTCCTATATTTGTGTATCTCCATGCCCAAGATCTGTTTTGCAGATCCAAGATCCTTCATATAAAATGTCCTACAAAGTTGAGCCTTTAACCTGTTGATCTCTTCTATACTTTAGCTTGCAATAATCATATCATTAACATACAAAACCAAGATAATGAATATTCCATTGAAACATTAAAGTACACGCAATGATCATATTCACTTCTAGTGAAGTTCTAGCTCACCATGAAGGAGTCAAAATTCTTGTACCATTGCTTGAGAGTCTGCCTTAGGCCATACAATGATTTCATGATTTTTCAAACTAATATTTTTTTGTGACCTTGTACAAAACATTCTCGTTGTGCTATATATATATCTCCATCCAAATCTCCATGAAGAAATGTTGTTTTAACAGCTAATTGTTCTAACTAAAGATCAATTAATGAATTTAGTGCTAACACAATAGGAATAGAATTTTTTTTTACGATTGGTGAAAAAATCTCATGAAATTCAATACCTTCTACCTAAGAATACCCTTTTTCTACAAGCATTGCCTTATATCTTTGAATACTTCCATTAAAAAATTTCTTCAATTTGAAGATCCATTTACATCCTACAACACTTCTACCTTTAAGAAGTTCTACAAGATCCTAGGTTTTATTCTTGGCTACAGAATCCTTTCCTACATCCATAGCCCTCTTCCATTTACACTATTTGTATTATCCATTACTTCCTGATAACAAGATGGTTCTCGATCTTTAGTAATCAACATAATAGATTAAGCAAAATATGCATACCTGTTGGATGTCTTCTTTCCCTTGTTGACCTCCCTAGAGTGAATAGTTGTTGGAATGGTTCCTGAACTTCTATGGTTTCCTTTACATATTCTTCACATTTTTCTTTAGAAGTCTCTTCTTCCTTCTGACTTTCTGAAAAAAGGTTGAGTCTTCAACTGAATTTTCTGATTTGACGATACTTTTTCCTGTTCAAAATTTTCAACATCTAATTTTAGAAGAGAATATTCATCAAATGATACATCTCTACTAATGACCATCTTACGTGAAGAAGGATCTCAAAACCTGTATCATTTCACAAAATCATCATATCCAAAAATACATAACATTTTTCTTTTGGATATAACTTAGAACACTAATTTTTTGATATAACTTGGAACACTAATTTTTTGGAATAAGAGAATAGGCATTACAACCAAAAAGTATTAAATTTGAATAATCACAAAACTGAACCAACCAAACTTCTTCAGGAATTTTACAATTAATAGAAACTGAAGGTGATATGCTTACCAAATAAAACACAGTGGATATTTCTTCTGACCACAATTATTTTTGCGGGTTAGCATTGTTGATCATGTTTTTGGATCTCTCCATAAGAGTATGATTCATACGTTCATCAACAAAATTTTGTTGAGGATTATCAAAAACAATTTTATGTCTAACAATCCCTTCATCCATGTAATATTGTTCAAATTATAAGGAAGTAAACTCACCACCATTGCGAGTTCTTAAATATTTTTTTTTTCTTTTTTTCTTATCCACCATAACTTTAAACTATTTAGAAACATTAAATAGATTAGCCTTTATTTTTAACATACAAACCCATAATTTCTTGGAGTAATCATAAATAAATGTTGTGAAGTAAGATGCACCTCCATAAGATACTATTGGAGATTGTCCCCAAATATCAGAATTAATATAGCCCAAAATTATTTTAATATTATGAGTACTGACTTTAAATTTTTCTCTATCTCTTTTTCCATATACACAATGTTTTCAAAAATACAAACTCAATAATTTCAAATTAGGAGGTAATTTGTGATTCACCGGTACCTGAATGACCTTCTCGCTCATGTGACCTAGTCATTGATTCCATAGGCAAGTATCTTCTACTTCTTTTTGAGATACAATCATTGCATCATTGGCCAGAGTACTTCCTTTAAGCCTGTAAATGTTTTCAATATTCTCTTCCTTCACAGCAACCATAACATCCTTTGAAACTCTCAACACTCCAGCTTGACCTATAAATTTATAACCCCTATGAGTCCAACACTCCCAAAGAAAATAAATTATTTTTCAACTCAGGTACATGTATAACATCAGTTAATTTTCTATTCATACCATCATACATTTTAATTCACACATTTCACACCCCAACAATTTGAAAAGATACATTATTACCTAT
Organism: Pinus albicaulis; assembly: GCA_034641835.2. NCBI lineage: Eukaryota > Viridiplantae > Streptophyta > Pinopsida > Pinales > Pinaceae > Pinus > Pinus albicaulis. The sequence goes on from CM076578.1 coordinate 487,935,464, forward strand.
AAACACAAAACTATCATTCACAACTTGATATGAAGTGAACCAATTTCTCTGTGGTCTCATGTGATGAGAAGCACTAGAATATAACAATTAATATTCATAATGCTCATAAATATTGTAAATAGGAAAAAATCCATCTATCATTCTTGATTCAAAAGATAAAATTTCATCAATCATACCTAATTCAACTTGATTTTCTTCCTTATTTGGGTTTTGAATGAAATCCATTATTTTCCAACAATATTTCTTGAGATGCCCTATTTTTTTGCAGAACCAACATTTGACTTTAAACTTCTTTCCCCTTGACTTTGATCTGGAAGAATTATTTCTTTTTCTCCTCTCTCCCTGGATTGGCCTCTGGCTACCATAGCTTCTGGCATGGAAGTTTCAATACTAGACTTCCTACGTACCTCTTAAAATAACAAAGCTCCCATAATGGAATCAAATTATAAAGATCCAATTGTGCTCCAACTAAAAGAAGTCACAAAGTGATCCCAAGACTCAGGCAAGGAGCATAACAAGGTAATGGATTTATCTTCTTCTTCAAATTTAACATCCATATTAGTCAACTGAAAAATAAGTGTATTAAATATATTTAAGTGTTCTACAATTTTAGTTATGTCCTTCATCCAAAGGCTACACAACTACATATTTAAATAGATTTTATTGGTTAAAGACTTGGCCAAGTACAATGTTTTCAATTTACCCCACAAACCTGCTACTGAGCTTTCTTCAACAATTTTGAAGAGACATTCATCTGCCAAGCACAACCTGATGGTACTGAGAGATCGGGCATCCAAGTCCTCCAAATACAAATATTCCATGCAAACAATTTTCTTTCTAACTCCATCTAATGCTTTGTGCAACCCTTGTTGAACCAAAAAATCTCCTACCTTCAATTTTCACAATGAAAATTTGTTTTTTTTTTTTCTGGTGAACTTCTCCACCTCAAACTTGGCATTAGTCATTTTGGACATTTCTCTTTCTACACATGATCTTTAAAAGGTTCCAAAAATGAATCTTTCATCTAAGGTTTTTTCCTTAATTTAGTTTTTTAATCTTCTTGCTCTTGGTTTTATCATTCACCTATGGTTTTCTTTCGTTTTAACTTTATGCTCTCAGCGAGGGTTTTAAACTAGGGTTTTGTAATAAAATTTTCTTGTCTTTATAATTTTCCAAATAATTTTTTATTTTCTTTCTTAAAAAAACAATCTTACTTCCCCTTCATTTTTACAGAAATCCAAACTCAATAATAATAAAAAATGTAAACCCATTTTTTTTTCTTTGTAAATGACTCCACTAAATCTTTAGAAGCCCTTAAAAAAAAATGAAACCAACAACCAAAAATAAGATACCTCGTGGGTGGGGTTTTGATTTTCAACCCAAACAACATTTGTTGCTCCTGTCTAGTCCTCAAGAGAAATATGTCCTATGAAATATTATTCCACTAGCATAGAGATATAGTATCTTATGATTTACTACATTTGATTCCTTTATTCTATATATGTATATGATTAACTATTTAAAATGGTTGCAAAGACCACATGTTGATACTAGAGTTTTCTCGATTCTTTGAAGTCATAATTTATTTTGGACATCTCTTATTGTCCATGTATGGTCTCTAAAACTTCGATAAAATCCTAAGTATTCATGCTCAACCTCCACATATAATACTAGCACTTAATTAACCTAAATGATCTTATGGGTCATCATTTTTAAAATAGAACACAAAATTTTGTCTCATTGTTGAAGTTTGTCTATCTTTATGCTTATGATTTATTACTTTTCAAATACTTCCTTCTATAAATTAGTTGCATATTATTTCTTTATTTTTGAAGCTTTGAGACCTTAATGTTGATGTAGGGCTTGTTTATCTAGTTATTAATTATTATTCTTACTATATTCAACATTTATTCATGTTGTTGCAATTCTAGAAAAAAAAAAAAAAAACGTGGGGAACACTAATAGCACTTTGTGCTATCATTTTGTTTAAAATTGTGTTCAATTTTTAGGACATTTGTCTCTTATTTAGCTTATTTATTTGCATTTCTAGTCCCTCTGTGAAAGAGAAAATCCATATAAATTTATAAACCAAAAAGAAATGTTTAATGACAAGATGGAATCTTGTTAAAATTGATAGTTTGCTTATCCTTCTCCCTGCTTGCTTCTACATTAGTTTTATTTGTGAGGAGTGCATAAGGAAAGGATCATTCACGTCTTTAAACTAGAGTATTCATCTCACTGATCCTCTTAATTAGTCCATGAGAATGATGGAGCATTATTGCTAGAAGGCTACCATTCTCAACAATAGCATGCATGCACACATGTGTAATTATTGTATACTTGTAGAAGTATGTGGTATGTATTTCCTAGTTGGTTCCTAATACCAATGCCCTACTAGTGGTTGTGTAACCTGCAAGTAGTATTTATGTTATGTGAATTTCATTTAAGTTAGGAGCTAAGTTTAAAGATATAAATATTCTAAAAGAAATTAATAAAAGGTGGATAAGTAATGTTCAAGTGAAAAAATGAGGAAAGGAAATGATTATACAAGTGTGAGAAGGAATGGAGAGAGTGATATAGAGGGCATGTGACAAGTATGTAATTTCTCCAAAATGATTGGTGTATTGTTTGAGAATTAAACCTCGATAAAAAGAAACAGTTGTTAATTGCATATAAATGGTAAAATTACTATAAATATTAGATATTTCTATTTCAAAAAGGTTCTTATCCTACCACATTATTCCTACACTAATCCCCATACATTAACATTCTCCTTGTATAATTTAGTTGTTTTGAGAGTGCGTGTATTTTTGCACAGGTTGGTTCAAATAGGGACTTTTTCCCAAAAGAAGGTTAACATGGGAATGTTTGGCTAGTGCATAGGCTAGAAAGTGCTCAATTGGTAGCTATAATGTTAATTTATACATATTATTCATATTTTAAGCTCCCTCATTCTCAACAAATATGTTGATAGGTTTTTCATGTGATAAGTTGTTAAGCACTATAAGCTTGAACATATCATAATGCTGAAGTTTGTGCCTTTGTCAATTCACAACCTTGGCTTGAACATTGAAATTGGGAAAGAATTGTCTTCCATTGTGTGGAAAATCATTCATAGTAGAGATTTCATGTGGTTTAAATCAATAATGCAAATACACATTAAATGCAATGAAGTTTGGGTTTACTTGTGTGGCTGAAATAAGTGAAATATTCTATAATGCATTACATTAAATTCATGATATGTATAAATGTGTTATACTTTATGGTCAAATTATTCCATGAAGCAGTGGTTGGGAAAATTGATTGATAAATTGACATTGAGGTGCTCTCCTTCATCAGACATGAGACTCAAAGAGGGATTTGGATAGGGAACACATAATAGCATTCATATTCATGCAACTACGAAATACAAAATAGATAAAATTACACCATTCCAAGTCCTCCTAGTTCAAGATTCATCTCAACCCAAATATTGTTGAGCAAGGATTTTCTCTAGTGATGTGAAACCAATAGTGGCAAGAGGAACATAGGAATCTCATCCAAAGAGGTATTTTTTCTACATTGTCTATGTGATTATTTGAAATGAATAAATATAATCACACACAATTTTTTAGACTTGAAATAAGAGGGGACAAAAGTAAAATTGCATTCCAATAGTACAAATTATGTTGAAATATAAACCATTTACTCTCAAGACAACGAAATAAAATTCATTACCTCAATAAAACAAAAATGGTTACAAATGCTAATGAAGAATAAAAATTGATAGTAATTTCTTTTTCTAAGTGGCTCAATATTTAAGGCCAAAAGGGAGCTTATAAAAGGTGCTTTAACTTGGAAGTTGGCATTGATAACTCTCCAAGTAATCTTGGAGTTTGAGAATTTTACTTATTCAAGGCTAGAGATTCAAACAAATTCAAGGAAAATTTGAGTAATTTCAATAATTATGCCCTTACAAATGTGATGTTACAACTTTGAAGGATTGTTATCACCTAAGAGATAGATATATGAGTTTGAATGTTCATGTAATAAAGGACAACTTAATAGGGGCATCACAATTTAATAATGTGCCCATATGACGGCCTCCTATTAGTTTAACCATTATGTAGTTCTCCTACTTCAAGGTCAATATCAATCCAAGGTTTGTTGAGAAATAGTGGCATGAGACCAATAGTGATAGGGAGAATAAAGACATGTTATCCAAGGAGGCATTTTTCCAAATTCTCTATGTGACTATTTGAAATGAATATTTGTACACACACACAATTTTTCAATCTTGAAATAAGAGGGGACAGAAACAAAACTTTTATTCCTTGATCAAAAAATATGTTGAAAAATAAATCATTTACCCTCAACATAATGAAATAATTTTTTTGACCTTAATTAACCAAAAAATATTATGATTGCAAATGCAAAATAAAAGTTGATAGTAATTTCTTAATTTAAGTTTCTCAATCCTCAAGGTGAAAAAGGAACTTAAACAAGGTGCTTTAATTTGGAAGTTGGAATTGATCACTCACTGAGCAATTCAAAATTTTGAGAATTTTACTTATAGGGAAATGGAAATTTTCAAGAAAAGATTGCGTAAACTTGAGAATTATATCCTTACATATGTGATGTGACAATTTGATAGATTGTTTTTTTAATGAAATGGTTATGATTTATATGATTAAAAGCTAGTTACATGGCTAGAACCATTTACATCTTTTGTCTTTTGAGAGGATTCACTATTCAAATACATCCATATGAGATTTTTCTTGCCTCTGTGTGTTCTCTTGACTACAATTCTACATTGATATATGTTGTAAATTATACAACACCCCCACCCCGCCTCCCCCCCCCCCACCCCACAAAAAAAAAAGAGAGGAGAAAACCTGCATTACATTGCTTAAAACATTGAAAATAAAAAACACGAGAGGGCCCAGCTTCTACAACTGCACCCAGGTTCTCTTCTGCTACTTAGGATGTATTTTCTCCTTGCGTCGCTGGAACTCGAAAATCATTAGTCTGTAAACCTTTACCATCTTCCCAGTCTTTCAAATTAATCTCAAGCTCACCAACTGGAAGGGAATCCATCCCATAACTTTGAGCTTCAGAAGTAATAAATCTTCCTCAATGTTTGCTAAATTCTTATCCATATTTCTCTGTAACCATTCACACCTATTTTTTAGCAACTAAAATTCACCATTTCCAACCTTCTATTTGAGATTTCCTTCATCCTAACTACTTCCCTTGACAGATTGTCGATATATTGGCGCCAACGCTCCTAGTCGCTCTCCTATGGTTGCACTTCATGAATCTCCAAATATTTCCTTTTCATACTCATCTTTCTTGACCACAAGAATAACCAAAACCCAAATGATTTTGGAAGAGTGCTCTTATGGGAACGCTCAATAAACATAGGTGAGGCATGGGGGAAAATGTGACATTTCACATGAAGAGAGTTAATATCGATATTTTCACAAATCGAAAATCCTAAGGGATGATCTGATTTTTCCATAGAATTTATGTCTCATCTTGAACTGCAGTGCATTACATTAACCAGAGTGTTGAATTGAGGGGATTATATTGTCATCTTATTAAGAAAAAACACATCCCACTTAATCCTTGTGTTTTTCCCCTGCCATTTGTTAGATCGAAACACTCTTTGATTCATGAGATAACAAATTTGTACATATGATCTCCACATGTAGTGAATTTTCTATGTCAGACATCAAATATAAAATGCTTGGGACCAACATTGCCACCTTTGGCGATTCTTTCAAAAAAATTATTCGTTCTTTTTCTAATGATTGGTGGCCATTTTGTCTTGTTTCTAATGAGATAAATTGAGGAAACCTCATGGAATTATGGAAAGAGACATTTGGTTATGGTCTAAATCCAATATTCCTTGCCTAAACCTCACACCTTGATTGGCAAGGTTATTCACTATTTTATTCAAATACCTATAGATGCGGAAAGAGGTTAACTCCTCAAATTTATTCAACCACGTAGCGATCCTTTTCGATATTGTGGGGTTAGAATCACCCAGCCCTCCCCCCTCGGACTTTAATTTGAAAAATTTCCTTATAACAATCATTAAATATCCTAGAACCAACATTCTCTTTAAGCCTCTACTAATGTCTAGATCCAGTCCTTTCTAAAGGGAAAAAAAATCAGCCTGGTTGTTTGTTAGAGTGACCAACCCCCAAGTGTAATGTATCTCGATTTTTTCATCAGAGAAAAAAATCAACCCTCATGCTCCTACCGCCCCTAATAACTTGAAAGGTTGTTATATATATATATATATATATATATATATATATATATATATATATATATATATATATATATATATATATATTTGAACGTTCAAGTAATAAAATCCAATTTAATAAAGATGATAGCCTAAGAAGCTGCTCATATACATACTTCCTAGCACAAACATTCAATCTAATAATCCCCTTTAGATTCATAACACGAAATACCTCTTCAAGAAGCCTAAAATGTAAATAGAAAAAGCTACTTAAAAATGAAGTTTTCTTTTAAGTGTTTCTCTTGATTAGAATAAGATGTTAGAAGTTAACTTGTAGAAAAACTACAACGTAAATTAAAAAAGTGTTAAAGAATACCATTAAAATAATAAATATAATATAATATATATAAAAAAATAAGTTAATTTTTTTTTTAAATATTTAGTAATTTTATAATAATAAAATATATTTTTTTAACTAAATTTACTTCCAATTTGTTTACTCTATGTCTTTTTCACACAAAATTAAAATAAGTGTTGTTCTCCCCTATTGTAATAAAAAAAATGTCTTCTCTTCCAATCAAGTTGAAATTCACAAATCTTCTCATATCATAAGATTTACAAAATAGTTCATGTAAATTACTGTCCCAAAAAAATAAAAAAGTATCCTTACACTAAAGATTCAAATTAGGCTATTTTCTAGAAAGAAAAAATGGATATAGATGTTAGTGATTATTTTTACAAATATTTGTATAAAAATATATCTATACACACTAAGCTTTTCTATAAATACACAATATAAGGTTTTTTTTAAGAATTATAGATTTGACTTAAATTATAAATAAACTTAGTCTTTATATACAAATAATAAAACAATCAGAAATATTGAATCTATATATTTTTCTAAAATGATCACCTATATTTATAACAAACTGAGATAGGCCTATCTTGTAATTAAATGGTATGCCCATTATACAACAAAGTATACTTCCTTGAAAATTAATTTAATAGTTTCTCTTCTAAACCTCTTCATGAACTTACAATATATAGTTTATCTTGTAACAATGTGCAATGGAATTTTTTATACTTTGAACAAACAACACAAATTCAGTTGTACGAGATATTTTAATGAAGATCATAGAAATAGGTCACTGAGATTTCTATTAATTTATTGTCTAGTTTTTAGATTGAAATTATTTTCTTGGATTTTATTTCAATAATGGCAAGAAAATAAATATCACAACATTCAAACTAGTGGGAAAAAACACAAACTTGCACATGCCTTAACACAATAGAGGTTACGATAGTTGGCCTATGAATGTTATAAGTCCTCTAAGATAGTAGGTAGATTAATCTTTAGATAGCCTCTATGATAAATTTGGGGTTGAAATACCTATTTTAGAATTTAAGTGTTTCATTGTAATTTAGGTAGATTAATTTTTAATCTATATTTATGACAAATTTGAGGTTGAAATTCCCATTCTAAAATTTATTTGTTTATTTGTAATTTATATAGAGCACTCAATTTGAAATTTCTTAGTTTAGGAAAAGCCCAAAATAATAACCTGAAGGTTTTATCTTGTTTTTTGTAATTGAAATTGGTAGATTTAAAGTTTATATAAAGGTTGCAATTATTGAAAATTTGAAGATGGGTGATCATGGGAAACTTTTATACACCCGAAAAAGTATCCCAATTTCTTCATTGAATATGTATGGACATTTAAAATGACAAACCATGTGATGTTACCTTTAATGTTGTATATCTTTACAATCATCAAGAACCGGGTACATTCTAAGATATTGCACAAAGATGAAGAGATATCTCATACATTAGTTAATAATGTAGTTTCTGTTTTAAGTATTTGATTGCCATGTTTGCACTACATAAATCTGAGGAATGAATGGTTTTAATGGTGTTAGGATCTTTAGCATATAAAATCATTTTAAACTGGTATTGTTTATGTAGTTTAATGGTTAAGAATATGAGTTCTTTTTAAATATCAAAGGTTCAAATTCAAAGGAAAATAGAGCATGTACACCTTTATAGACTAAGCAATTTTAATAATAATACATGTGACATGTCCTTAACTCACTCTTTTTAATAATAATATATATAAAACATAAAACAATGAATAAGATTCAAGACACAATTTTGGGTTTTGGTAAAAGAGTTTAATTGATGGTTTGAGTAGTTGCATTTGACCATGAAACAAAGGTTTCCATCCATTCATAGCCATGCTGATTTAATAGGTAATGTTGTTTGTTGCAGATTTTATGTTTTTTTGATTGATTAAGGTTTTTTGTGGAATAATGGCTTCAACATGGTGTTTAATCCATCTTTTGACCACTGATAATGTGATAGAATGACAAGTGAGAGAATGGAATTATATGAGAATGTAGGAAAGAAAAATTGACAAAGAGGTAAGAGATAAGTGAGATAATAAGAGGTTAAATTTAGTATAGGATAGAGCATGTATCTCTCTATAGATTAAGCAATTTTATTAATAATAAATATGCACCACCTTAATCCAATATTTTTAATAATAGTACATATATAACATAAAACAATGATTAGGATTAAAGACACCATTTTGGGTTTTGGTAAAAAATTCAAATTGATGATTTGAGCAATTATATTTAATGATGAAACAAAGGTTCCATCCAACCATGTTGATCTAATAGGTAATGTTGTTTTCTGCAAATTTTAAGTTTCTTGAATGATCAAGGTTTTATGTGGAATATTCACTTCAGCATCGTGTCTAATCTATCTTTTTCTCACTAATAATGTGATAGAATGACAAGTGAGAAAATGGAATTACATGAAAATGAAGGAAAATGGAACTGGAAGGGAAGAAAGAGGGGCAAAAAGGGAGACAAATGGGATAAGAAGGGACCCCAAGAAAGACAACTATATTGCATGAAGAAGACAAAGTGTGCAGTGAGCAGTGACATATGACACCCTATCTAAATAACCTCCAAAACAAGGGACCTTGCAAAATACCAAAACTAGAATATAGCAATTTATGTTGTCAAACTTTAATGCTTGCTGAGAATATATTTAAAGATGCTCAAAAATAATTGAATAACCCTTTATATTTATATTTGAGATATGAGAGATATTATTTGTCAATTAGATTTATTTCAAATGATTAGGAGATATGTTATTATCTTCCTCATCCAGATTCAATTCTTGTAAGTGACCTAATGATCTTTATTATAATGGCTTTTAACTTTGTTAAATCTAAGTAAATCCTCAAATATTTTAAATTCAAAACTGTGAGCTTCAACTGAGTCCAAACAAACATGTACTCGTTGCTAGGCGGATTCCAAATTTTAGTAAACACAACCCATTTTTATTTCAATGTTAGTTTGGAAACATCTAAATCTTGTCGAGCAATGAAATTACGGAGATCCAAAATCCCTGCCAAAGGTACCCATTTTTATTTTTATTTTGGGATACAAAAAGCAAATCAAAATTTTTATTATTTTTTTCGATACCAATTTATTAGTAAAACCTGTGTCGCGCAAGCATGCAACAAAACACCTTTATTAAGAATAGTCGAGCAGCACCTTTGCTTTGCTTTGCATTGCCACTTGTAACCGCAACTCTATTGAGTCTCACTCATGGAGTAATTTATAGAAGCCAACAAAATAACTTTTGAAATCGGTAATATTTCGAAAGGAACAACATTTGATTTCTGTAACTGAAGTAACACTTCAATGCCCTTAATGGGCATTTAAATTTACACAACATCCAAAGATAAAATCAAACTAAACACTATTTCCAAATGCACAGGAAATAATTAGAAACTTGATAGGATTAAATCAGCAAATTACATTGTTCTCGATCGATTCTAAAATGGAAAAGTTAAAAATAATAAAATACGATCATTTTATCTTTCTGGATAAAAAAAAATATTCATAATTATAAATATATATATATATATATATATATATATATATATATATATGAAAATTATTTTCATATTTTGTTGAAGAAATATACATATTCTGATTCATCCATATTGTCAACAACAAAGTTTGAAGTCATTTTTTTAACTCAAAAATAAAATCATACTTTTCATTTATTTATAAAAAATTTACATTATGTATATGCAATATAGTGCTTTAAAAACAGGCTAAAACAACCATCAAGCCAAAATCAAAATTCATGACCTATAGAAAACCCTTTTTGGTGTCCAAAATATACCTCTAACATCATATATACATGTAAATATAAACAACAAATACAAAACATATCCTCCTAGTCACCTGAAAATTTTATCTCTGATAACAAAAAAGAAAATTGTGTAGTAAGTCAAGTTGTATATCCATCTACAAGACCTCTATGAAAGACTTGTGATAATATTTAGAGGTGCTTTCATCTATCTGCTCCAGGATCTTTCAAGTGCCAAAAATATGTTTAGTGCCTAGTTTAGATAGTGTGCCTGCAATGGAGTTCTTTCCCTGTAAATATCGCAACATGAAATCCGATCAAAAACATGTTTTAACAGTAATATCTCTTCAAGAATTGGGTACAATATGCGCATGTGACATCTTGAAATCTCATTAAACCAATTTATAGCAGTATTTGAGTCACCAAAGTTCTACAACTGATGACATCCCTTCTCAATAGCAAACAAGAGGAAAAGTTTGAGGCTAAGTAACTCAACAAAATTATTCATGCCTCTGCCCAACCCAATATAATGCTTGAAACAATTATTTTCCTGAAGATATAAAACAACTCCCCTCCCCAACCCCCCCTCCCCCCAATATTCACCCCCACCAAGTCAAGCCCCGTAAAAAAAATAAGAATTGTTTACTTCTTCAACAATGATGTTGTGAGGATGGTGTATTGGCTCAACAACAAAATGTAGAGAAAAAGTGGTAATGACTTGTGCAACAACCTTGTCATGAGTGGTAGGCTTGTCTTGAAATTTTTCATTGTTCCTTGTGATCCATATTCCCCGACTAGTAACTAGCGGAAAAACTGCTATTCTTCAGGATTTGCTTTCTCCCACCACTGCTTCCAAGCATCATTGTAAGATGCACCCTACCAATTTGAGGCTAATCCCAAATATTTTTTAACAATGTTCCATACTCCAAAGGTGAAAGGACAAAAATGAAAGAGGCGATCTACTGTCTCCTCAACGTTTTTACATAAGGCACACCAGCTTGGCCCAACCATACATATTTTTTAAAATTTTCTCCTGTAGGAACCTTATTTTCTAGAATGCACATTGGAACAATCGTGATTTAGCTAGGAATAAAAGCTTCCATAATTTCCTCTACACAAGGTCAACTCTCTCAGTTTCTTGTCATCAATGATAAACATATAACTCGATTTTGGAAAATATCCTCCAAAAGTATAATGCACCCAAAATAAAGAATCTTCCCTATCTTTGAGGCGAACATGGGAAATATTGAGAACAACTATATAATTTTTCCATTGTACCAAGTGTTCAATTGGAAATTCTAGTTGGTTGGCATCATCCCATCCTTGAGCCAAGATAGAAACACAAGCATTATCAGCCACTTTGTTCTAAGTAATCATTACATTTGTATTTAGACATTCAACCAACTCTTGAGGTAGGAAGAAATATTCTCTGCATCATACCCGCGGGTCAATTCCAATCCTCACCTTTTTACCATTCCCAAATTTCTAGGACAAACCTTCTTCAACCACTGTAAAAGAGGTTAAGACTTCTTTTTATATAACCGATACATTTTCCCTCTGCTTGTTCGAGGATCATATACATTCATTAAGATTACAGGTCTAGATATACTTCCTGGATACAACTTCTTTCCACAAAATTTCAGTGGATATCAACGTCCAACCAACTTTTGTTACCATCACTTTTGCAAAAAAGTGAAGGATTTTAAGACCCCACCCTCCCCACATTTCTGACAAAGAAATCTTGTCCCATTTAACACAACGGAAAACTCGCTCATTTTTATATCCTAACCATAAAAAATGACAACATATCTTGTGAACAAAGTTCATAACTCCTTTTGGGATCCATGATAGGGACATCTAGAAGACTATAATAGCTTCGAGGGATGGTTTTATGAGAAACAATCTGCGAGATCTAGACAACCATATGAAACTCCATGCCTTTTAATCTCCTTTCAATGTTGTTAGAAAATTTGAGTCAGCCTTTCTATAGCCATTGGGTTTCAGGTGGAACTCCAAATAATTTAAAACTTCATCAAAATTGTTAGAGTGAAAAAAAATTTTAGTAGCATTTGTGGACTCGTCTGTGGAAACGCCAAGATGAGAGAGAGTATATTCATGAATATTTACCTGCATGCTTGTTTATTTATTAAATAGGGATGGGGACCCTTTTATGGTTGATAGATCATGCTTGGAACCATCACATAATAAAAGGAGACCATCCACGAACAAAAGATATGTGATGGTTAAATAATCAACTACAACAACACCTTTTAGGTCACCCCTCATTTTTTCTTCAACTAACATTCTACTAAGGCCCTCAACCACCAACAAGAATAATAGGGGAGAAAGAGGGCAACCCTACTGTAAGCCTCGTTGAGAATGGAAAAAATCTAAAGTTGGCCCACTAATGAGTACTGCAAATGATACAGTGGTTATGCAACTCATAACCTAGTTAATGAAATGAACTTCAAATCCCAAATGGGTCAGTAGGAATATGATATATATCCAATTGAATCTATCCTATGCTTTGGAAAGGTCAATTTTTATCACCACACATTTGATTTTCTTGGTTTTAAACTATGAAGCCCTTCTTGAGAAACTTCTATTGCTTCATGAATCTACCAACCTTTCAAAAAGGAAAATTGTTCATTGGATACCTTTTTTAATAGAATCAAATTTAGCCTATTGGATATGATTTTTGTATTGGAATTGTATATGAAATCACATAATTATATGGGGTGAAGTCATCAAAGGAGTGTGAAGAATTTGATTTAAGGATGAGAGTAATAAAGGTAGAGTTAAGACTTTCAAGCATGCTACCAAATTGCCTATAGTCCTCAACCACCTTTAAGAGGTCACCCCCCAAAATATTCCACGACCAAATTATAGAAAGATTAATATTTTAACCATGATGCATTGAATTTGAATGAGCTTCCCAGTTTTTTAAAACCCCCTTTCACTTCAAGAAAAAATAGATGATGATCATATTCCCGAGGCTGAAGATTAGTGTTAATTCCCTGATTCAAAGCACTATTTTTCCCCCAAACCTCTAACTCATGAGCCTGAGGTGGCACCTCTATCTAGACAGGGGCATAGTCACTATGATCAAATGAAATATCCACCTCATCCTACATTCTTTCGATGCCTTCAATCATAGAATTTTCATTAACTACTAGCATGAAGAGAGGGTGAAAACTAACCTGTAGACTTGAATATGACCACCTCGGGCTACAATCCCACTACCTACACAGGGCTACAAAAACCTAAAATGGCCTTTGTTTCAAAGGATAAACTCTCACCGCAGACCTTTTACCTTCGTGCACCGCAGATCTCTAACTCCATCCTTAATCCAACAAGTTTTGAAACCATTACATCCAATCTCATCATCTTTATTGCGATAAATTGAACTTAGGCGGGAAGATCCCATTCCTCCTGACCACACATGATAAACCTTTTTTTTTCGGTTAAAGGACTATGGAGATTGGTGACCTCTACTTCCACTAAATATTTGTATGTAGTCACCATGGAATATTGGTAGCGGGCATATCCACCTGAAGGAATAATTTTATGATGCCTCTACCATAAAACCTAACCCTGAGAATGTCGAGACAATTGAACATGTGACCTACCAATAGAAAATGTGATTTAATGATGAGGACTCTATCAAATGAGCTAACCCTCGAGGCTCTCACAAGATAATTGATAAGTTATACAAATATATACATATATGTGAAAAAATATCAAAGATAATTCCAACGTGTAGCTCTAAATTATGGGTTTAATTTTAGCTAAATTTTTATGTATAAAACCCTACGCAATGTGAAATATTTGATCATAGGGATGTTTTTTAAGGTACTTTTTGTACAAAGGTCACCCATTTGAAATTATATGGGTACATGCTTCTAGGTAGTGATTTCTTAGCCAAAGGTTAGTCCTGCAAGTAATGGAAAAACTAGCCATCAAATATTATATATAAAAGTTCAAGAATAAAATAAATTTAGGGTGATTTATTTTATTTTTATATTATGATATGCTCCATATTGTGAGTGTTCTAATAAGGAATGTTTTGTACAATGGTCACCCTTTTGAAACCATGTGGGTACAAAAACCTAGCCATGTTAAGGGTTAGTATAACTCAAATTAAGGATTGTAGTGTCCCAAGCTTGATGTGATGCCCTTGGGTAACATTTTTTTAGCCAAAAGCTAGCAGCATAATTCATAAACAAACTAGCAAACAAGAAATTATTACGTCTACAATTCAAAATTAAAATAAGTTTAGGATGATTTTTTTATATATATATTATGATATGCTTTTTATTTTTAAAACACATATGTAGAATTTATATAATTTATTTGTTATTTGTATAATTACTATAAATCTATTTAAACTCAAATTTATTAAGAACCTAAGGGATCAACTCTTAAAAAATGTACACCTTTTCTAGAACATCAAATTAATTTTCATTTCCAAGGATAGTATCCATCTTGAATTTGAGAGATATAAGGTTAAGAGTTATCTATATAGATTTTATTATGAGTAGTTTTAATTTGATATCCAATTGTAATTTTATATTGTACATATAATAAGTTATAGATATCTTTGGAAGAGGCTCGCATAAAAGGAAATAAGGTCATTTTTCAAATTAACAATGTAAAATTTGTCCATATATGTTAGTTACCACTAAACAAAAGGATATAATAACACTAAGTATCATACCAAAATAATATATGCAGACGATATAGAAAAATATCATTCTAAATTAAAACAAAAGTGGATAGGAGAGTGTTCTTTGGGGGTATTCCATTGGCTTATGCACCTTCCTTTATTCATCCTATGATTTTTCCAAAGGTTGGAGGTCTTCATCTATGCACACTAGTTTGAGGGCCCTCATTAAGGTCCATGACTTCATATTCCTTATTAACATGAGAGACAATAATTTTGGTCTCGAACACAACCTATTACACTGCTTCAATATTTTCATCTAATGATTTTGTTATCACCAAAAGTTTAATTTTGGTAAATTTGAATAAAATGCTATGTTGTCAGCATTTAAGGTTGTAATAAACCGGTTAATACTCCTAATAGCGGTTCGGGACATGATATAGTTGGGGAGTGAATATACCTAACAACGAGGATAACAATATTTTCTCATTTCTTCAACAGGCTAATTGTCAGCGATAAAGTCATTTTTAAACATTTAGAATGCTAACTGTCCTAACCACATCAGCGCCAGTATTTTGGGTGCATGTGTTTTTGTTATGATCGAAAGGGTAAAGTACGAATTTTATTGTGTTTACCTTATGTAATTATTAAAAACACCATATAATTGACCCCTATGTATCAAACAAACTCTGATTAGCAATCATGACCAAGGGTGATGTCAAGTTTTAACTTAATGCATAATTGTGTTCACCGTATCTTACACCTCATATCTTGTAAGTAGTTATACTGGTAAATTGTCTGAGTTTTCCACTTGGAAAATTGAAACCTTTTTCGTTGCAAGATTACAACATCAAATCCTGTGGATAGTTCCAGCTAGAATGGGAAAGGGAGGCATGCTAGACCAAACTGAGCCTAAAGCATCGAAAATGTTGAATGTGTACCCTGATCTCCTACATTTGTTCCAATGGGCATGGTGGAGTTAGATTTTCTATCGTTGTTTTGATTATCACTATTTAGTAGCTTAATCATTTGCAGCAGGATTTGATGGTAGTTGTGTAGAGGTCTGTGGTTTAGCGTTTGAAGTAATAGATCACACTGTTGGAAAAGCCACAAATTTTCCCATGAACGGTGAAAATGTTTTCCACAGCCATATTCTAGCAAGAATAGATGTTCCTTCTTTCTTCAAAGAAGAGCATGAAGAAAAGAACTCGAAAGTCGGGGTTCGAAAGGATTGCAAGACAAATGTCCTCTATCAGTTATTTTTGAAAAGAAACTATGCATACTAGTTGGTGAAGGAAAACTATAGGAAAATGCCCACAATGTTCCTGTTAGCGATTTTTCCAGAAAATCATAAGAAAAATAGGAGGTGAAGAAGAATCCGGATTTTCCACAGTGTCAAAGAATATTTTTTGAAGTTTCGAATCCCAATGGGGATCCATCTTCAAGACGAAATGTCGAAAAATATTCTCTGACACTGTGGAAAATCTGGATTCATCTTCATCAATTGATAACCACAGGATGTTGAAAAACAAAACAACGGGAGGTATCAAGGAACAATTTTGATGAAGTATACAAAGGGACCTATTTTTTCAAACATCGGTAATGACCTACAAATTTGGGACCTGTTCTATTTTCCAGCAAAGCACTTGACTAGACCACTATATTTTAGTTTTAATTTTAGCAGTTTTTCTTACACCTATTGTAGGATAAATATGATATTTTCTATAGTTTATCTTGGCATACATGAACTTAGAAGATATTTGAAATATATTATTTTGTAATTATGTCACTATTATTGTGTAAGTTGTTATGTAAGCCTTATATAAACAATTTATGAATAATAAATCATGGTTGGAAATTAATTGAAAAACATATTTGCAGTTTGATATATTTGATAAATCTTGAATATATTTACAATTTTTAATGAGAAATTTGTAGGAAAATCATGTGTTTCATTTCCCTGTTAGTGTTTCTTTGTTATGTAAATTTTTTGTCATGTCTGAGAATATTAGTTTCTAAGATTTGATTTCATTTATGCTCCTCTCTTGAATTATGAGCCATTAGTATTTGTTGCTTCAGTCATTTATAAAATATGTCTTCTTCCAATCCCTTTTTCTTCTAAATCTCCCAAACAATCAAAGGAAATGTTACTACCTTACTTTGGGAAATTTTCTCATTAGATCTATGGTCTCATTTGGTTGATATCGAGACTCCATGCCCAATTGTAGGTTTTGAAGATCATCCAACCAATTCATCCCTAAATTCAAATCTAGCCACCTAAACTCAATTGTAGAAAACCTTATACTACAGTGACCATAGAGTAGATTCGTTTTACATAGAGATCCCCCTCTGAGGTGAGGGGTCAAATTTCAACCTAAAATTAGTTTGAGGTTATCTTAGGGTTTATCTGTGTAGCCAGATTTTTCCCTAAGTGATAAAAAATTAAATTATGCATCGAATGTCTTGTTGTAGAATAATTATTTCATCTAGGACTTGGGATATCATTTATTTTACCATCTAACAAGTTTGATTAATCTAGAAGAGTTACATATCCTTATTTCTGAAGAAACCTATATCTTGAGCCCATCCTTCCACTTCCTCTTAGATAGGTTACCTAGACAGATTGTGCCTCTTTTCTTTAATTTTACTATCCATTTATTCCAATTAGGATTTTAACAGCTTGACGAACCTTGAAGGGAAGAACCCCTATATTTCCAAGGATTCCCTTTAATATTAGCTAAATTATTTGGAATGCACAGGGTCAAAACCTTCCTAGGAGTGTGGTGTTATTTCTTGCTTCTACCTACCCACTTCATCATAACATTTCACTTAGGTAAAGTGACGCACTTCAGATTTTGACATAGGAAAGACATAATTGATAGTGTAAGGGGAAAGAGATGAACTTGACTACCCATATTTCTTCTTAGAGTCATTATCGAATCGGTTCCACCCACATTAGACCCCACAAAAAATTTCCCCTCCTAGGAATACCTAGCTAGATGCTAGATTGAACTTAAGCTATCGAGAGACCAGCTTCACCCCTCAAGCTTTGAAACACGAGGTTAAGCAATAAATAGATAAAATAAAATAGGTAGGAAGAACCATTGTGCCTGGAGATACCTATATAAGCTTTCATCCCCTCATCCTCCCATAGTTCCCCCACATTAGTGTCCACCATGAAATTTTCCTTAGGAAAGATGGGCCAACTACCTATTTTATAGCCCTCAATGTTCACTGGGTCTTTCATTTCACTTGGAACTTTCCTTTTTCCTTTCATATTTCCTAGGCCAAATATTCTTCCCTTGGTATGTTTCTAGCACTTGCTACTCCCCTGCAACATTATCGACACCATCATTTCCTAGCACTTGAGCATCTTGTCACAATTTTTTTTGGGTGGGTTCATACTAAACTTGTGCAACCTCCTCACCTTCTAATAATTCACCATAACCACACCTTCTTGCTACATTGATTATGTTCATGGTGCCAAGTGGGTTGGCAACTAGATGACACATAGGGGTGTCATAACTGTAACCATCATCACCATATCGAAGGGATGAAAGTTCTATTTTCATTCACGCCATTGTTACACACACACACACACACTTTATATATATTAATATTAGTTGAATTTACATTTTAATTTATTGTTAACCATTATTTTTTCCTTATTTTTCCCACACTAATATTACATTATGCTACACATATCCTCAATTCTAGTTGTAGAAACAAATTTTTGAACAACAGGTTAGAGGCATGTTTGGAAGAAGTAGCTTATTGAAATTACTTTAGATGAAAAAATCATCATCCTTCTTCTTTACACAATTATATTTTTCTTTTTGTGAGTATCCACTCTAATATTGACTTCAAAAATTTTTCTTGATAGATTTGGTATGTTTGTAAGCATTAATTAAACAAATTTTGTGATCATGAAATATATGAAAAATAACTATGTGTTGGAAATCTTCTCATTGATGGCAAAGGAGAAGACATGAGCAACACCTGGAATATCATTCAAAGGATAAAAGAAGTAGAAGTAGCAGATCTGGAGAGACAGAGTAGTGAGGTAGAAGGGCCATCGAATTGAAGATCTAGCCAAACAAGAAGTTTGTAAGTGGATTCATTTGTATCTATGAAAGGATTGGTTTCAATATTACATGAGCATTGGTTGATTTCATTTCCGTGTGATAATGTTTTGAATCTCCGTGAACTATGTATGAATAAAACTTTGTAATTAGGGTTTTAATGATGCTCTGTATGTAATTGGAAAACCGATGTTGATTAATGAGGCACTGTTAATATCGATCATGGGGTTTTAAGTTGAATGCAACAAGGGTTACATATACCTTTGAGGAAGTTGCAGAAAGCTTGCAGTCATCGATCACTGCAAGGATCAATGACCACAACAAGAAAGATGAATTCCTAATCTAGAATTCGATATGGGGTTGTATGTAAAATGTTCTGAGACAGGACTATGAATCATGAGTTCATATGCAAGGAGAAGTTGAGGTAAGGGCTTCCGTGCATGAATATTGAATGGAACATATAGTTGAATGAAATCGACATCTTGGAGCATTGTATTATGAAACGGTGAACTGTTCGAAGGAAATTGGAGGGAAGAAATCAATTGCATTGATGCCATGCATTTATTTATTCAGAGGAACGGTAAATGAAGGCCGATGAAATTGTGAATAGAGAATGGTGATGTGATGGAGTCCTAAGGATGCAGTTGTAAAATGGCAAGTGGAATATGCGTGGAAAGGATTGAGTTGTTCGCATACTTGGATTGAATGCAGTCACGAGTGAGGAATGATAAAGGCGCAGGAAAAGTAATGGAGCTGTGAACAACAAAAATCGAAGTGATGGTGCGTTGATGCTCTGAGGTAATGACACCATAGAACCATGAACAATGAATCGAGAGATTCTTGGAGGAGCTACAGTAAAATATGGTTTTACAAGCTAGAGGAGGCATTAGTAGAATCGTGAGTGGAATATGAAATAAAAGAGAACTATTGAAACATTAAAAGTGGGTTTGAGGCGAAGACTGGTGGTTTTCACATAACAAATAGACGGTATATAGTATTGCTGAAAATAATGCAATAACATTCAGTTGTTGACATGTAGCAAAGCTGGAATTGGAATATTGCCTATTTCGCAAAATAATTTTGTGTTAAAGCTCAGTGATAAAAAAAATGTGATTCGCATTCGATCATTGAGGCAAGGGTTCCAAGGGCAATCGCACAGCAAGTTGCGGGCTTGTTAACTCCATGTATGGCTAGCATTATTTTCATTGGAAAGTTTTTGTTAGTTATTCGACATGTGGGCCCGAGGGAAAGAGTACACCGTTGATTTGTTGAGTTGGGATGCGACAGGATACCAACCGTCCGATCTAATAGTGTGTAGAATTGAAAGTGGCCCATGAACAAGAGGCAGAATTGGTGCATAGGGGTATTATGTTAACCTTTAAAATATAAAGTTTAAGCTTTGGTTGAGTGTTGCGATATGGTGTTGTCAAACCGAGACATGGATTTTAACCTAAAGTCCGAGCTATGGTGGACCTTTTCGACTTTTAAAAGTCTGAGATGATAGGTCTAGTGCCGAATTTATTTGAATGAGAGAGTATATAAAAAATTTAATATATGATGGTGTTTTGCCTTTAATCAAAGTCTAATTTTGTATGAAATGCTAGGACCGAAAGTTGTAAGCGCGCTGGTTAAACCAAAGTCAAACCTTGGTAAGTTATAAGATGTGAAGGCGCATATATAATTGTGGATGAACCTTTTATATTGGAAATTTGTGGAGACCAGTAGTGTTAGTGTTGGTCGAAGATTTACGTCCATGTTTAAGCCAAAGCAAATGTTGATTGGGTGCTTCCATAAAATGAACTCTTGATACAGGATTTTACCATAGTGGTGGAAAAGGAAAGCTTTCGCGTTAGGAATTATGAGTTTGCCAATATGGACATATTTTGGTTGATAAAAAATTGGAGATGCATTTTTACATGCACAGGAATGAAAATTTGGTCTTGTTACACTACAACAACAGAAAAGACAAACATACAGTGAGCCAAGAACTAAAAGGGTTGAATGAGATATATCCGTTGCAAATGTAAATGTAAATGTTTTAATTAATTTTATATTGTTTGTGATGCAAAGGCAAGTCTCCATAGGCAAATAAATACCCCAATGTAATATTGAAATGTATACATATTGTTATATTTTTTTGAATGTGCTAGGAAAGAAAACGAGAAGGTGGAAGGCAAAGAGTCATACCTATTCACTTCGAATTTTGTACGGAATACAAACTGTCATGAGGTGAACTCTATAGATGATATCACTTAGATATGCATAAAAAAAAAGGGAGAGAATGGAGAAATGAGGTAGAGAGGGTAAGAAGAAGGAGGATCAGATAGAGAAGCTGTGAAGGTTCAGAGATGATATAAGGCAGATATGAAGGCTGGTGGATAGTAGTGAAGAAGGAACAGAATAGAGCTGATATCCAGGTAAATCAACATGTGTTTTTTTTATGAAAGAGTGAGGAAGTGGGTGCTTCCATATCAAGTTGTAGCTTGATAGATGTCATTTGTAGCTAGCTAAGGTAGGAGCCTCCTATAGGTTGTAGCCTGCAGAAAATAGATGGGAGTTGGAGCTTCCTTGCAAGTTGTAGCTTATAGAATTGAGGTTGTAGCCTCCTGTAGGTAGGAACCTACAGAAAATCAGCGATGAGAGGGAGTTGGAGCTTGCCTTTGCATCACAACAATAATAAGATTTGGTTTTCTCCCTTATGGGTTTCCACTTATGTTGGAAATGTTGTCATTGATGGCAAAGGAATTGGCAAAGACCTATACCATCCATAAGGCAAAAGAGACAGAGAGGGTAGCAGAGGCAACAAATGAAACAGAGGAATTGGAGACAGAGCAGTAGAGTCGATTTAGGGGTTTAATACAGTTTGCAAAGGAGATGACAAAAGGAAGAGTTGCTAGGAAGAGACAAGGTAATAGATTGAAGGACAAATTGAATATCTGGCCAAGATTTGTATATGTTAATGAAGAACTGTGGAATTGTGTTAAGTATGGTTGAGTAAATCTGGAATATTTATGACCTATGTGATCAATTTCATAATGAGCAGAGGATACCTTCGGTGCCCGGAGAGGAATGAAATCATTGTTGCAGAGTAAGGGATATGTGTATTGACTGATGTAATTCTTGTGTGGAATCCCCTGAACCTCTGTATGAGTCTCTGCATATGGAGTTAAAAGTGAAACCCTGTTGAGGAATCATGGTGGCAGAGATATGATGTTTTTGAATGTATAGGTAGAATCAGAACTGTGACAGGATAGAACTCCGAAATGGAAGGTTGATATGTTATATATATCATAGCAGAATTAAAGAATGACATTGAATTTTCACGAGTTAATGTTTGTAAGGAAATCTCGTCAGAAGAGAACTACATTTGTTCATTGATTATTGGAAATCTTGCCAAAGATAGACCAGAGTTATAGTGCAAACCCAGACTAACCCTTTGGAATCATGAACGGAACCTTGAGCGAAGGGTGGAACCACGAAGGAGGAACAGTGAAGGCGGTTTATGGTTTTCATCGCACCGCTTTCAACGAGCAAGCGGTATTCAAGAGGTGGGGAGCGATTCCATAGAACGGGCAACACGTGTCCCTGTACGATTTTACAAAACCGCTTTTCACCATGCACCATCGCGCGTTATAGTTCGACCCAGGACGCCCAGCGATATCGTTGAGCGCCGTTGATCTGGGAAGGGGTCATCGGATGGTCATCATTTATTGGATATGCGCGAATATTAACACAGGTACGACGGACCATTGCACGTTAACGTTCGGCATCGGAGGTCGAGCGATATGTATATACGTCGTTGATCTGGAAGCTTGCTAATCTAATGATGATCAGAAACTGGACTTGCGTGAATATTACTGTGGTACGATGGGCATATTGGATTGAATATTGACTATGTATGTGGGCCCGGGGTCAAAGGTTTATCGTAAGATTAATTTAGATATTTCTATAAAGTCCGAAGGATTAAACTCTAGACATAAGGCTTGGGTATTCAAAAGTTGTAAATACATTTATTTGTCAATTTCTTTAAAATTGATAAATAAAAATCAAAAAGGGAGATCAAAAAGCCCCGTGGGATAAACTAAGAGGAATACCATTAGCGGTTCGTGGTTTTGACTCATGGTTTTAATAAAGGCAAAACTATATAAGGAGAAGAAAAAATAGAGAACGAGGTGTGCATTGTAAGGGTTGTGAATAAAATTTCTCCAAAGAATATCTGTATGGGGGAGCTCTATTCTTAACTGATAAATCTGAAACTACGATGCACCCATGAATATAATAATCTGATGATGATGAATCTTTGGTGTAAATGACGGACGGAATCATGAGGAACTGGTGTGAGTATACAAAAATTAAATAAACCTGGTGACCGACAAGGTATGTCGTATGGAAACTAGTGGATCCAGTATGAAAACTGATGAAACGTGGTCCGCCGTGGTGCTGAGGGTCGAAGCCTTCAGAGAGGGGGTTGTAGCTCCCTTCCAGTGGTAGCTGGTAAACGAGAGCAGGGGGTAGTAGCTCCCTTCCAGGAGAGGCTGGTAAATGAGAGAAGGTTGTAGCCTTAACGGTGGGTGCTTGGTTACTCATCTCGTGCACTTGACATATAATGTCTGTAGAAGTCTTCTCTATAATAAATATTGAAAACTGAGATTACAGCAGTGGTGTTTTTCTCGTGAATTGGGTTTCCACCTTAAATTCTGGTATTCATATGTGCTGATGGTTTGTTCTGTTATTTCTGTTCATGCTTAATGCTTATATGATGCAATACTCTAAGTAAAGACATAATAAGATATCAGGTCATACCTGTTGGATGCAGTACTATAACATGTGTTTTTAAGAGAAAGAAAAGAAAAATTGTTCAGTATTAAATACTGATTCACCCCCCTCTCAGTATTTTTCCCCACAATTGGTTTTAGAGTAGGTCCTTCCGAAAAAGCTTAGCCTCTAGAAGGAAGATCAAGCAAGATGAGCAATCAAGATGGAATAGCATCTATCAGGCCTCCGCTTTTTAACGGAAATAATTTAATATTCTGGAAAACAAGGATGAGATCCTATCTTCAGTCTCTGGGAGCAGAGGTATGGGCAATTGTTGAACAAGGATATCAATACCCAGCTGCAGTACCAACAGATCCGACAAAACGAAAGAAATATGAAACGAATGCAAAGGCGGTCAATGCTCTATTGGGAAGTCTAACTGAATCTGAATTTGTCAAAGTCATGCAACTGAATACAGCCAAGAAAATATGGGACAAAATCATTCTAAGTTATGAAGGTGATGCAAAGGTAAAAAGTGCTAAACTCCAAACTCTCAAAATTCAATGTGAGAATCTAAAAATGGATAATGAAGAAAGCATTCCAAATTTATTTTTACGAATTGATGATATTGTAAATAGTATGAGAAATCTGGGAGAAACAATAACCGAATCTACCTTGGTTGAGAAAGTCTTAAGATCACTAATAAAAAAATTTGAGTCAAAAGTTTCTGCCCTTGAAGAAAAGCAGGATCTTCAAAATCTTACTGTGGTGCAACTTCATGGCATACTAACTGCATATGAAATGAGAAGAGGAGGACCATCAGAAGTCAACGAAGCAGTCTTTAGAACTTCTACAAAAGCGAAGGAAGTGCAAAAAACATAAGGATCAGGATGTATCTCAGAAGAAGATGAGATAAACTTTGTAAAGAAACTTCAACTTGGCATAGGACGGTTCAGAGGTAAGCTTCCTTTCAAATGTTTTGATTTTGAAAGAGTTGGTCATTATGCTGCTAAGTGTCCTTATAAAGATACACATAAAAAGGGGAAGGAAGTAGCAAGAAGGAATAAGAATCGTTTTAGCACTAGAAACTGTTACTATGCTTATGAAGACAGTGATGGGTTGTCTGACAGTGAGGAAGAATGTGAACAAGATCTTAGACTTCTCATGGCATTTGAAAAAGAATCTAAAGAAGAAAAGGATACTTTTGTGGATGCTCTAGAAGACAGTAATTTTCTTGATGAAAACAATAAACTCAAAGTTTTCTTAGAAGAGAGTAAAATAATCATAGAAACTCTGAAAAAATAGCTTGAAGAAAAAGAGAAACACAATGAGAAATTAGAGTGTGAAGTAGTAAGTTTAAGAAAAGAACTTGAGAAAGTAAAGACTCTAAATCTTAGATTTTCTAAAGGATCTGAAACATTATATGAGATTATCAAGGTACAACGTTCACCTCTTATAAAGACAGGTCTTGGATATATTGGAGAATCTTCTCAAGCTTTAGCACCAAATTATCTAAAAGTAGTTACAGCCGTTTTACAACATGCTTCCACTCAGCAAGGGAATAAAGAATCTTTATAGATAAAACATGATCATCTCAATTCAAAGAACACTAACAGGAATGTCTTTCAAAGAAATCAACAGGTAAATTCATGTAGAAGATTTTATGATCGCAGAAATTTCTTCTTCAATGGACAATGTTTCTCATGTCACAATTTTGGTCATAAAGCTGTTCAATGTGTAGCATATAAAACTATCATGAAAAGAGAATCAAGAAAGAAAAGGATTGATATTGAAACAAATAAGAATACCTATAACAACTTTTCTCCTCTTCAAAATGAAGTAGAATGTTCTTATTGCAATAAATTTGGCCATGACGAATCTGAATGCAGGAGAAAATTTCAGCCAAAAGAACATGTTCCTTCAAGCTCCAAAGTATGGAAAAAGAAGGAATTACAGGTTGAAAATTGTGGCATAGCGTTGTTTTCTGAAGATGAAGAAAACCAATGGTACATTGATAGTGGATGCTCAAGACACATGACAGGTGATAAAACCAAACTTCTTGCATATAGTGCTCTAGAAAAAAAAAGAATGTTACATTTAGAAATGATACTCCTGCAGTCATTAAAGGAAAAGGGTCTGTTTTTCTAAAAGAAAAGGTGAAAGCTAATGAAGTCATGTATGTGGATGGATTAAAGCATAACTTGTTAAGTGTAAGTCAAATGTGTGATAAAGGAAATGAAGTTGTCTTTAGTTCAAAATAATGTGTGGTACGTGATCTTGATACAGGTAAAACAATTATAAAAGGAAAAATAACTCCAAGAAACCTGTATGTATTAAAGAACTGCAAAGAACAATGTTATTTGAGTAGATCTTCAGAAAATTGGCTATGTCATAGAAGGTTGGGGCATCTGAGCTTCTATCAAATCAACAAATCAAGAAAACTTAAAGTTGTTCGTGATCTTCCCAATATTACTCTACCTGAAAATATCATATGCAAATCTTGCCAATTCGGTAAGAAAACCAGAGTACAATTTAATGCCAAGGAAGGATCATCAAGTAAGCCTCTTGAACTCATTCATACTGACATATGTGGACCTATGAGGAAAAATTCACCACGTGGTGAATAATACTATATCTTATTTATTGATGATTTCTCTAGAATGTGTTGGATTGGGTTGATTAAACACAAAGATGAAGCATTTGAGAAATTTCGGATCTTCAAAGCACTGGTTGAAAATGAATTAGATCTAAAAATCAAGTGTCTTAGATCTGATCGAGGAGGAGAATATACATCAGATGAATTCCTTGAATTTTGTGAACAACATGGCATAAAAAGATAGTTTTATGTAGCTGGCACTCCACAACAAAATGGCGTAGCAGAAAGAATGAATAGAACAGTTCAACAAATGGCTAGAGCTATGCTTGATGATTCCAGAACACCTGACACATTTTGGGGAGAAGCAGCACATACAACAGTAAACATTCTCAACAAGGCACATGTTTGTGTAAATAGTGATAAAACTCCATATGAACTCTGGTATGGTAATCCTCCCACTGTAAAGCATTTTAGAATTTTTGGAAGCAAATGCTTTATCAAGAATAATGATGAAAAACTTGGCAAGTTTGAACCCAAAGCAGATGAAGGAATATTTCTTGGTTACTCCTCTAGGAGTAGGGCATATAAATGTTACAATAAAATACTTCGGAAGATTGTTGAATGTATTGATGTTGTTATTGATGAGTCTCCTACAGCTCCAAAAGAAGAAAAGCAAACAACAGATGAAGATGATGATGACACATATCCTTCTACATCAAATAATAATGATACAAACAGTGAACCCAGTGAAGAACTCGAAGATGATTTGTCTGAAAAGGCTCCATCCAGATATGTTCAAAAGAATCATCCAGAATCTCAAATTTTGGGAGAAAAGGGATCAGGTGTACAAACAAGAAGGACTCTTGTGGGAACTTCTAGCAATCTGGAATTTTTATCCACTATTGAACCTCACAGTGTTGGTCAAGCTAGAAAAGATGAATGTTGGATTCAAGCCATGAATGAAGAGATTGATCAAATTGAAAATAATCACACTTGGGAATTAGTACCAAGACCTCATGACAAAAATGTCATTGGAACTAAATGGATATTCAAAAACAAGTTAAATGAGAATAGGGATGTTATAAGAAATAAAGCTAGACTTGTTTGCAAGGGGTATGCTCAACAAGAATGTATAGAATTTGAAGAAACCTTTGCTCCTGTAGCCAGACTTGAAGCCATAAGAATGTTTCTTGCTTTTTCAAGCTTCCAACAAATCAAAGTTTATCAAATGGATGTTAAATCTGCTTTTCTCAATGGTGATCTAGAAGAATAAGTTTATATAGAACAACTAGAAGGATTCATTTTGGGAAATGATGAAAAACTTGTTTGTAGACTTAAAAAGGCTCTATATGGTCTCAAACAAGCTCCAAGGGCATGGTACTATCGTCTTGACAAATATCTTCATCAACAAGGATTTTCAAAAGGGTCTGCTGATAGAAACTTATACACAAAAGCTGAAAATGAAAAACTATTGATTGTGGTTGTATATGTTGATGATATCATTTTTGGAAGTAATGAAGAGTCTATGAGTCAGAAATTTGCTTCTGATATGCAGCAAGAATTTGAAATGTCTTTACTTGGGGAGCTAACATTCTTTCTTGGATTGCAAGTACAACAAGTAACAGATGGCATTTTCTTATCACAAGAAAAATACCTCATGAAAATCCTGAAGAATTATGGCATGGAAGATTGCAAACCTGTAAGTACACCAATGATAACTGGATGTAATCTCAGTTCTAGTGATGATTCCCCCACGGTGAATCAACCAGAATACAGATCTATGATAGGAAGTCTACTTTATCTCACTGGGACAAGACCAGACATTATGCATGCAGTTGGGATTGTTGGACGATTCCAAGCTAATCCAAAAGAATCTCACCTTCAGTCTATCAAAAGAATATTCAAATATCTACAAGGAACTCAAGACTTTGGACTATGGTATCCAAAGAATGCTGATCTCACTCTTCATGCTTACACTGATGCAGATTGGGCTGGAAATGTTGATGATCGGAAAAGCACTAGTGGCGATGCATTCTATATGGGGCCTTGGTTAGTATCTTGGTTCAGCAAGAAGCAAAGCTCTATTGCCTTATCCACAATAGAAGCAGAATATGTGTAGGCTTTAACCCTGAACAAAAATTATCTACACACAAATATTATAACAGAAAATAAACAATAGCGAGAGCATAAAACATAAAACAGATAAACACAAAGATTTTCCCCTGGATCCCAAATCGGGATGACCAGCTTGATTTTTCATTATATTCCTTTTAGTGTTACAACACATATATATACATGCCAAAGCATACATAAACCCCGATCCATTAACCTTGGATTAGAACATAATCTTAGTTCCCTTGACTGGATCTACAAAATACCGAGGGCTGAAAACCATCATGCCTCAAAACCATGTGCAAATCCATGCACAAAACCATGGGCAGGTCCGCATATGAGTGGGACGCATACCAAAAAAAATTTCGCGGGCGGCGCCGGGACCTCGGCGGGGGCGCCGCCCCCACTGTGACCCCGCTGCGCCGCGCAACGTACGGCGTGTGGGGCTAGTCGTGGAAAGAATATAACACACTCCCAACATTATCCCACTTGTTGTTTTCTTTCCATAGGGGGCCTGAGGAGAGCTTAGTCATTGGGCCAATTCTTCAACACCCATTGTTTCTCTACACAGGGGAACTTCGAGTTATAACGGACTTCGTTAATGCATACGCAACATTCTTCAAAGTGTCCACCTCTACCAGCAACACCTTTTTATCCTCAAACATATCTTTCACAAAGTGATAGTGAACATCAATGTGCTTTTTCTTTGAATGATAAGTAGGGTTCTTATCCAAGAAAATTTCACTTTGGCTATCACAGTCTATCCTTATAGCTCGCTGCACCAATTCCATACTTGAACACAATCTTTGCAACCAAACTACTTCCTTGCTTGCATGAGTGGCTGTTATGTATTCTTCCTCTGTATTTGAAAGAGCCACTACAGATTTTCTTTTACCCATCCAACTGACTTCACCTCCAACTTGGCTAAAAACATCCCCACTTGTAGATCTTCTTTGGTCCAGGTCTATAGCCTAGTCTGCATAAACAAAACCACGAATTTCCAAAACTCTTTCCAATCCTGGTCTTCCCTGGTATCACAAACCATAATCACTAGTGCCACGCAAATATTTGAAAACCCGCTTTACTACAGTCCAATGCTCCTTCCCTGGTTTTGACATAAACCTACTCAATACTCCCATTGCATGTGCAATGTCTGGTCTTGTACAGACCATTACATACATAAGGCTACCCGCTGCACTTGCATATGGAACACAAGACATATCCTCCTCTTCTTCTTGTGTCTTGTTACATTGTTCAACAGATAGCTTTACACCTATAGGAATAAGAACCTTCACCAGTTTACTATCCTTCATATTGAACCTCTACAATATTGTCTTGACATACTTCCTCTGGCTTAACCAGAGCTTCCTCTTTACTAGATCTCTCTTTATTTCCATGCCCAAAATATAGTTTGCGGCACCAAGATCCTTCATGTCGAATTCGGAGAACGGTTGGTCTTCAAATCTTGGATAATTTCTTTGTCATTTCCAATCAACAACATATCATCCGTACAGACCAAATAAAATACTTGGTCACCAATTAATTTAAAATAAACACAGTGATCCTCCTTGCTTCTGGTGAAGCCAAGTCCCCCTATATAGGTATCAAATTTCTGATACCACATCCTTGGTGACTGTTTTAACCCATACAGAGACTTCTTCAACTTGCATACTAGTTCTTTCTTACCCTTCAGCATAAAGCCTTCAGGTTACTTCATGTAGATCTCCTCTTCTAGATCCCCGTGAAGAAATGATGTCTTCACATCCATCTGTTCTATCTCAAAATCAAATGCAGCAGCAACCGATAAAAGTAATCTAATAGAAGTAACCTTGGAAACAGGAGAAAAAATATCACCAAAATCAATTCCCGACACCTGGGAATAACATTTTGCTACCAACCGAGCTTTGTATTTCTCCACCTTGCCAGCCCACGTTTCATCTTCTTCTGCCATTTGCTCCTGATGGGCTTCCTTCCAGCCGGCAACTCCACCAGATCCCATGCCTCATTTTTGTGCAAGGATGCCATTTCATCAACCATGGCCTCCTTCCAGATTTTTCCATCCTCTGAATCTACTGCCTCCCTGACAGTTCTCGGATCATCATCAGTTATAGTTAAGGAAAAATTTGAATAGAAAGTAGATGGACTATACCTTTCTGGTTTTCTTCTTTCCCGAGCTGATCTTCTCAAAGCTGGAGTTTGTGGCTCTTCCTCTTCTGAGTCTTCTTCTGTTGTAGACTCTGATTCATCCTCCTTTAGCTCAAACTCTATCTTCTCAGGTTCCTTTAGTAGGACTTCATGTGTAACAACATCTTTCACCTCTCTAAACACCACATCTCAGTTGTACACAACCTTCCTTGTTTCTAGGTTCCAAATCTTGTAACCCTTTAAACCATCCTTATACCCAATAAAGATGCACCTTTCAGATTTATTATCCAACTTGGTCCTTTTCTCCTTTGGAACATGTACATATGCATCACATCCAAGTACCCTTAGATGTGAAAGAGAGGGTTTCTTACCAGTCCATACCTCATGTGGAGTCTTATCCTCCAACGCTGATGAATGTGATCTGTTAACTAAGTAACATGCAGTCTCCACTGCCTCTACCTAGAATTCTTGTCCTGACCCGGTACCACTAAGCATGCTTCTTGCCTTTTCCATCAGTGTTCTATTCATTCTTTCTGCAACCCCATTTTTTTGAGGTGTGTATGGAGTAGTATTTTGTCGTGCTATACCACACTTACAAAACTCTTCAAATGCCTTCGTGCAGAACTCCCCACCATTATCTGTCCTCAGTGCCTTTATCTTCTTCTACGCATCTAGTTTTCCACAAAGCCTTAAATTCTTTAAATTTTTCAGACTTGATTTCTTCCTCGAAATATATCCATGTATTCCTTGAGAAGTCATATGAATGAAACATAGTGCACGGACTTTCCCAGTGAATGGGCCTGACACAAATCCAAAAACATCAACGTGCACAAAGCTCTAATATGTTCGCCTCTTAGCACCAAAGGAAAACTCACCGATTACGCTTCCCATATACACAATGTTCTAAAAATCGAAATCGAGCAATTAAGACATACCTTCTACCACACCATTTCTATGCAGTATCCGAAGGCCCTTCTCTCCGATATGTCCAAGCCTTTGATGCCATAGCATGGTATTTTCTCCAGAGACAGCTAGGCTTTCCACTCCACTTTCAGGAACCACAGAACTGTTACACCCATCAATAACAGTGCTACCTTGTAGTTTGTACAGAGTTCCAATCCGAACTCCCCGCATTAATACTAGTGCTCCCCGAACCATCTTGCAGGCATCTTTCTCGAACATTGTTTTTACACTTGCATCATCCATCTTGCTTACAGAAATCAGATTTCTGGCCAATTCAGGAATATGCAAAACACTAGGAAGTGTTCTAATCCTTCCACCTTGCATCTTCAGCTTGACCTTTCCACGTCGGATGATTTTGGCCTTCCTATCATCCCTTAGGAAGACATCACCATCATATTTCTCATACTCGCAGAACCACTCCCTATTGGGAGTGAAGTGAAAGGATGCACCTAAGTCAATCAACCATTACTCATGATCTACATGTGTATTTGAAGAAGAATCCAAATACACATCCCCACCTTCATCCAAGGTGGTTTTTTCCTCTGCAGAAAGAGCATCATCAGATCCCTTTCCTTTCTCGGGAGCTTTAGATCTGCACTGCTTTTTTTAGTGCCCTCCCTTTCCACATTTCCAGCATAACTTTACAAACTTTCCAGGAGATTTAGATCTCCCTCTAGATTTGGATCTCCCACTCGAAACCTTATTCTTGTTTCTTTTTTGGGACCTTCCTCGTACAGATAAGGCATCTCCATTCTGGCCCTCCATATTTCTCCGTCTCATTTCCTCTGACAGCAAGGCTGAGATAATGTCATCAAAATTCAAGGTATTTGTATTGCTACCTATTGAAATAACCAGACTATCCCACGAATCTGGTAGAGAACACAACAAACTGATGCACTTGTCTTCATATGATATTTTAATATCAACAGATGACAGCTGACTTACCACAATATTGAAGGCGTTCAGATGCTCTGTCACCGAGTCTCCATCCTTCATCCTCAGGTTATACAGATTTTTCCGCAGGAACAACTTATTCACCAAATACTTAGATTGGTACAAAGTCCCAAGTTTTTCCCACAAATTCTTCGCGTAGCTTCCCAGGATACATTCAACAATGCGAGATAAAGGACACACAACCGTATTGTGCTCTTAGCCTTCTAATCCAGTTTCTTCCAGTCTTCATTTGACATTGCCGTTGGTTTAGTACCTGGATCTACTGCAATCCACTGATCTTTATCCACCAGCAGATCCTCCATCTTGAGCTTCCACAACTCAAAACTCTGACCATTAAATTTCTTGATCTCTATCTTTCCACCGCTCGCCATCTTCTTTCACCGCAAGAATCAATCCCACAGATTTCACACTGAACAGGGTCTACCTCGAGCCCCAAAAAAAAAAAAAAACCCTCAGCAGCAAAGGCGTCCCCTTGAAGCCAAAACAGCTCTGATACCAAATGTAGGTTTTAACCCTGAACAGAAATTATCTACACACGAATCTTATAACAGAAAATAAACAATAGCGAGAGCATAAAACATAAGATAGATAAACACAGAGATTTTCCCCTTGATCCCAAATTGGGACGACCAGCTTGATTTTTAATTATATTCCTTTTAGTGTTACAACACATATATATACATGCCGAAGCATACATAAACCCCAATCCATTAACCCTAGATTAGAACATAACCGTATTTCCCTTGACCGGATCTACAAAATACCAGGGGTCGAAAACCATCGTACCCCAAAACCATGTGCAAACTCATGCACAAAACATGGGTGGGTCCGCATATGAGTGGGACCGCATACCAAAAAAAAATTTCACCGGGGCGCTGCCCCGAACCCCAACAGGGGGGGCTGCCGCCCCCCCTGTGACCCCCCTGTTGCGCCCGACGCAACGTACAACACGTGGGGCTACTCGTGGAAAGAATATAACACATACCCAACAATATGTGGCTGCCGCATCATGTTGCACTCAACTTCTTTGGATGATGCAAACCTTACAAGACTTTCAAATCAAATTTTCACCTCCTATCTCCATTATGTGTGATAATACAAGTCCCATCAGTATCTCAAAGAATCCTGTTATGCATTCCAAGACCAAGAACATTCCCATCAAATATCACTTCTTACGTGAACAAGTGCTTGAACAAAAAGTGAAATTGGAGTATGTTTCCTCCAAAGAACAAGTTGCTGATATATTTACCAAACCTCTACCTAGGGAAGCGTTTGAATATCTCAGACAGAAACTAGGAGTAGTCTCTGCCATGCAGAGGATCAGGTCTACTTAAATACAAAAGATTAAATTGGTTGTGAGGTGTTGTTAGGCATCTCTGAATGCACAAGCTCAGGGGGAGCATTGGTCATATGACAAGGATGAATTGTTGGTCATATTATGTTTGAAGATGCAGCATGATCTCAGGGGGAGCATGGCATTGTCAGTTCAAAGGATCTTGATCAAACTCTTTGCCATTGATGTCAAAGGGGGAGGAAAAGCAACAAAGGGCTTCTATAAGGCCATTAGAGGAAGAGTATTGCCATCAATGCCAAAGGGGGAGATTGTTGGAAATGTTGTCATTGATGGCAAAGGAATTGGCAAAGACCTATACCATCCATAAGGGAAAAGAGACAGAGAGGGTAGCAAAGGCAGTAGATGAAATAGAGGAATTAGAGACAGAGTAGTAGAGTTGATTTAGGGGTTTAATACAGTTTGCAAAGGAGATGAAAAAAGGGAGAGCTGCTAGGAAGAGATAAGGTAGATTGAAGGAAAAATTGAATATCTGGCCAAGATTTGTATATGTTAATGAAGAACTGTGGAATTGTGTTAAGTATGGTTGAGTAAATCTGGAATATTTATGACTTGTGTGATCAATTTCATAATGAGCAGAGGATACCTTCAGTGCCCAGAGAGGAATGAAATCATTGTTGCAGATTTAGGGATATGTGTATTATATGTGTATTGACTGATGTAATTCTTGTGTGGAATCCCCTGAACCTCTGTATGAGTCTCTGCATATGGAGTTAAAAGTGAAGCCCTGTTGAGGAATCATGGTGGCAGAGATATGATGTTTTTTAATGTATAGGTAGAAGCGGAATTGTGACAGGATAGAACTCCGAAATGGAAGGTTGATATGTTATATATATCATAGAAGAATTGAAGAATGACATTGAATTTTCACGAGTTAATGTTTGTAAGGAAATCCCGTCAGAAGAGAACTACATTTTTTCATTGATTATTGGAAATCCTGCCAAAGATAGACCAGAGTTGTAACACAAACCCAGACTAACCCTTTGGAATCATGAACGGAACCTTGAGCAAAGGGCGGAACCACGAAGGAGGAATAGTGAAGGTGGTTTATGGTTTTCATCGCACCGCTTTCAACGAGAAAGCGGTATTCAAGAGGTGGGGATCAATTCCATAGAATGGGCGACATGCGTCCCTGTACGATTTTACAAAACCACTTTTCACCATGCGCCATCGCACGTTATAGTTCGACCCAGGATGCCCAGCGATATCGTTGAGCATTGTTGATCTGGGAAGGGGTCATCAGACGGTCGTCATTTATTGGAGATGCACGAAAATTAACACAGGTACGACGGACCATCGCACATTAACGTTCGGCATCAGAGGTCGAGCGATATGTATATACGCCGTTGATCTGGAAGCTTGCTAATCTAACGGTGATCAAACGCTGGACTTGCACAAAGATTACCGTGGTACAATGGGCATATTGGATTGACTATTGACTATGTATGTGAACCCGGGGTCAAAGGTTTATTGTAAGATTAATTTGGATATTTCTATAAAGTCTGAAGGATTAAACTCTAGACATAAGGCTTGGGTATTCAAAAGTTGTAAATATATTTATTTGTCAATTTCTTTAAAATTGATAAATAAAAATAAAAAAGGGAGATCAAAAAGCCCCGTGGGATAAACTAAGAGGAATACCATTAGCGGTTCGTGGTTTTGACTCATGGTTTTAATAAATAAAAAACTATATAAGGAGAAGAAAAAATAGAGAACGAGGTGTGCATTGTAAGGGTTGTGAATAAAATTTCTCTAAAGAATATATGTATGGGCGAGCTCTGTTCTTAACTGATAAATCTGAAACTACGATGCACCCATGAATATAATAATCTGATGATGATGAATCTCTGGTGTAAATGACAGACGAAATCATGAGGAACTAGTGTGAGTATATAGAAAATAAATAAATCTGGTGACCGGCAAGGTATGTCGTATGGAAACTGGTGGATCTAGTATGAAAACTGATGAAACGTGGTCCGCAGTGGTGCTGAGGGTCGAAGCCTTCAGAGAGGGGGTTGTAGCTCTCTTCCAGTGGTAGCTGGTAAACGAGAGCAGGGGGTAGTAGCTCCCTTCCAGGAGAGGCTGGTAAACGAGAGAAGGTTGTAGCCTTCTGTAGGTGGGTACCTACGTGCTGGTATAAGTCTGCACCAGCATATATTGTAAGAAGTTTTCTCTAAAATAAATATTGAAGGCTGAGATTAAAACAGCGGTGGTTTTCTCCCGAATTGGGTTTCCACCTTAAATCCTAGTGTTCATATGTGTTGCTTATGTTTGATGGTTTGTTTTGTTATTTCTGTTCATGCTTAATGCTTATCTGATGTAATTCTCTAAGTAAAGACATAATAAGACATCTGGACATTCATGTTGGATGCAGTACTGTAACATATGGTTTTAAGAGAAAGAAAAGAAAATTAATGCTTGTACCTAAATACCGATTCACCCCCCCACTCTCAGTATTTTTCCCAACAACTTATATATGTTGTCTATATGCATGATGATTATGTGTTGATACTCTATATTTATTCTACTTAATACCTGCTGCTCACTTATTAAGATTGTTGTTCCATTGTATATTAAGTTGATCACAAAATGAGGATGTGAATGAGTATAAAAGAAAGTTTGATAAGAACATGACTGCATTAAAATTATTCACCCCCCCTCTCAATTTAACCAAGGGTTCAACAATTGGTATCAGAGCCAAGTTCCTTCTGTATCAGTTTAACAACTGGAGGGAGATCCTACATCCCCAGGATGGCTAGTCTAGAAGGATGCTCAACAAATAAAGCCCCTTTGTTCACCGGTACGAATTATGCCTTCTGGAAAATAAGAATGTGGACGTACATAATGTCTCTAGAGATAGAAGTTTGGGCTGCTGTGGAATTGGGATATGCCCCAAAGGAGTCTGACTCAGAGAAAGATGCCAAACTAGATTTTGTAGCTAATGCAAAAGCCATGAATGCTCTCTTAAGTGGACTATGTGAGGCAGAATTTATTAAAGTAATTCACAACAAGACTGCCAAAGAAATATGGGATACATTAAAAAGCATCCATGAGGGAGACAAAAAGGTGAAGATAGGCAAACTACAAGTCTATAGAGCTCAGTTTGAAAATACAAAAATGAATGATGATGAAGACATTGCCAGATTCTTCTTGAGGGTTGCAGAAATTTTGAATAACATGAAAGCTCTAGGAGAAACCATAAAATAATGTGTAATTGTTCAAAATATTCTAAGATCTTTACGATCCAGCTTTAACCCCAAGGTTTCTGCCATAGAAGAAACAGTTGATTCGGAAACTCTGACCATGAACCAATTACTTGGAAACTTAACAGCCTATGAGATGAGACTGTCACAGAGGAAGTCAAATGTGAGGGAGGCAACCTTTAAGACAGAGAAGGAAAAAGAGGAAAAAGAAGATACATGCTCCTGCCCTAATGAAGAAGAGGCAATTTTTTTTCAGAAAATTGGATAGAGGCTCAGGAAAGTATAAAGGTAAACTTCCATTTAAATGCTTTAACTGTGGAAGAGTTTGACACTATGAATCTAGGTGTCCTCATAATAAGAGAAAGAATCAGACTCAAGAGACAGAGAAAACCATATCAAAGAACTGGCAGAAAGGGAATAGATACAGGAGAAAATGATTTTATGCTCAGTAAGATAGAAGTGCATCTGAAAACTCAGATGAAACCTCAAATGAAGAAGGAACCTCTGAATTTGTGTTGATGGCCAAGGAAGAGCTTGAAGGATTCCTTTTAGAAGATGAGGAAGAAGGTGAAGTTGATCTTGAGGGGGAGCTAAGAAGTGCCCTGGAGGAAATAGACATACTTAAACTACAGTGTATAAAATAGAAAGACATTATCCTCAAATATGTAAGAGAAGAAAAAAATTCAGAAGACCTCATTCAATTGAAAGTAGAGCTTGAAGAAGCCAAGAAGGTAGAAGACACTCTACTTAAGAAAATTGAGGATAAAATTCAGAAGCAAGAGAAATTGGAAGAAGTAGTATGCTTAAGAAGGAAATTAGAAAACTCCCAAAGGAAATTGTCTATGAACTCTTCTCAAATGACAATCTCTGAACAGTTGAATAAAATACTAGATGCTCAAAGATCTCCTCTGATAAAAACTGGGATAGGCTATGAAGGAGAAACAAGTAAAGTCAAAGAAAAAGATAACAGGAATATCATTTTTGTAAAAGTTGTTAAGGATAATGAAGCAACTCAGAAGGTTCCTACAGAAGTAGAAGCTTGCAATGAAGTAAATAGAAACAAGAAGGAACCTCAAATGACAAAGAATGAAATAAATAAACAGTCAATTGAAAAAGGCTCATATACTCATAAATATATAAAATTTGGAAGCTATCAAAGGAGATTCTTCCCCCCTGTGAAAAATGTCACTTTTTATGCCTGCCACAAACTAGGACATATTGCTGCATTCTGTGATAAAAGGAGAATTGATTCCAACTAGCAAAGGATGCAAAAGGTGAAAAGACTACCTCAAGCAAACAAATGGAGAAGACAACCCTTCATCAGGTACGCTAATTGTTTTTATGAGTATTGTTTTTACTGTAAGGAGTTCGGCCATAAAGCCAAGGAATGCAGAACGAATGGAAAAATACTGATGTATGGAAACTCAAGGAGATGGATGAACAATGGAGAATTCACTCATGTACATAATTCATTCATAAACATAATCAAATGCTTTGACTACCATCAAATCGGGCCCAAGTGTCACAAATTTCCTCTTAGAGAAGGTGGTCCATCCTCTCAGGAAAGGTACCAAACAAAAGGATGCATGTAGTGTAAAAATAAGTTGAATAAGTGTGACCTGGCTCTAATAGCTCAAGATCAGAAAAATAATGGTATTTGGAGAGTGGATGCTCAAAGCACATGACTGGAGATCGAAGCAATTTTGTAACCTTTGATGAAAATAAATCTGGGAATGTAACATTCGGCAATGATAAAGCAGGGAAAATCAAAGGAAAAGGCTCAGTTAGTCTGGATAATGGAAGAGGAAAAGCCCAAGAAGTACTATTTGTGGATGGGCTGAAAGCAAATCTACTAAGTGTCAGTCAAATGTGTGATAAAGGCTGTGAAGTCATTTTTAGAGCCCAAGATTGTGAAGTAAGATCAAGCACCACCGGAAAGTCCTTGATCAAAGGTGTTCGAACAGAAAGTAATGTCTATATAGTGAAACCTAAGCAAATTTGATGAATCATGGTTATGGCATAGAATATTGGGACACCTAAACTTGGACCACATCATAAGTCTGAGCAATAAGAATGCAGTCAGAGATATGCCAGTCATAAAGAAGCCTTCAAATACCATATGGAAATCCTGCCAACTAGGCAAGCAGACCCACACATCTTTCAAGACCAAAGAGAAACTATCTACAAGTAGACCTCTTCAACTTGTCCACACGGACCTGTGTGGACCTTCAAGAACTAAAGCACCAAGTGGAGAATCTTATTTCATGTTGATAATAGATGATTTTTCTAGAATGACGTGGGTAGCATTTCTCAAATATAAATCTGAAGCACTTGAGAAATTCAAGATATTCAAGGCATTGGCAGAAAATCAAACAGGATGCAAGCTAAAGTGCATAAGATCAGACAGAGGAGGTGAATTCACAGACTATGATTTTGTACACCTATGCAATGAGCATGGGATAAAACAACAGTTTACAATTTCAGGTACACCTAAACAGAATGGAGTGGTAGAGAGACAAAACAGGCCAGTACAACAGATTTCCAGAGCAATGATGCAAGAAAGTAACATTCCCCAAACCTTCTGGGCAGAAGCATTACACACAGTTGTTCACATTCTTAACAAAGCTCATTTAAGACCAAACTGTGACAAGACTCCTGACGAATTATGGCATGGTAAACCAAAATCAATCAAGCACTTTAGAGTCTTTGGAAACAAGTGGTTCATAAAAAATAATGATGAAAAACTGGGGAAGTTTGATGCAAGAGATGATGAAGGAATATTTTTAGGATATGCATCCAAGAGTAAGGGTTACAGGTGCTACAACAAAACACTACACAAAATTGTGGAAAGCATTGATGTAAGATTTGATTAAGATCTACCAAGCAGAACAAGAAGCACAAGATGCAGCAATCCTACAGATGATCATGAAGAAGAGAACCAAGATAATGATGAACAGATCAAGACAAAAGAAGATACTGAATTAAACTCAAAAGGTCCCTCAAGAAACACTAAAAAGAATCATCCAAAAGATGAAATCATTGGGGACAAGAGTGTGGGAGTCCAGACAAGAAGACAACTTGATTAACAGACAGAAGAAGTATACCTAGCCATGTTATCTGAAATAGAGCCAAAGAAGTTCGAACAAGCCAGCAAAGACAAAAACTGGGTAAATTATACGAATGAAGAATTGGACCAAATTGAGAAGAACAAGACCTGGGAATTAATTCCAAGACCCACTGGAAAAATGTCATTGGCACAAAATGGATATTCAAGAATAATATGAATGAACAAGGGAAAGTAATTAAAAATAAAGCCAGACTTTTATGCAAGGGATATTCACAAATTGAAGGTCTTGATTATGATGAAACCTTTGCCCCTATAGCCATAATGGAAGAAACCAGAATGTTTTTGGCCTTTTCATGTTATCATGATTTCAAGGTATATCAAATGGATGTGAAGTTTGCCTTCCTGAATGGAGATCTAGAGGAAGAAGTCTACATGGAACAACCTGAAGGATTCTCCTTAACAGATAAACAAGACTATGTGTGCAGATTAAAGAAATCCTTATATGGGCTGAAACAAGCTCCTCGTGCATGGTATTCAAGGCTGGACAAATACTTGAAAAAAAAAGGTTTTAAGAAAGGAGGAGTAGACAACAATTTGTACATAAAGGCTAATGAAAATGAACTCCTAATTGTCGTAGTATATGTAGATCACATCATGTTTGGTAGCAACAAAGAGAATTTAAGAAAATAATTTTATGAAGAAATGAAATCAGAATTTGAGAGGTCTATGATTGGAGAGCTCACCTTCTATTTAGGACTTCAAATTCAACAAAAGAACACAGGAACATTCATCTCACAAGAAAAATACTTAAGAGAGATGTTGAAAAGGTTCCAAATGGATGACTGCAAACCAGTGTCAACTCCCATGATCACTGGATGCAAACTATGTGCAAATGATGGATCTGCAGATATAGGCCAAAGACTGTACAGATCCATGATAGGAAGTCTACTATATCTAATTTCCTCTAGAGCAGAAATTTTGTTGTCAGTAGGACTTGTGGCAAGATATCAAGCAGCACCAGAAAAAAATCACTTACTATCCATCAAGAGAATATTCAAATATCTACAAGGAACTGCACATTATGGGCTATGGTGCCCAAAAAGGAAATGCTTCACTTTGATAGCATATACAAATGCAGATTGGGCCAGCTGCATGGATGACAGGAAAAGAACAAGTGGAGGTGCATTTTATTTGGGAAAAATTCTGGTGACATGGCTAAGCAAGAATTAAACTTCTATCTCTCTATCTACAACAGAAGCAGAATACATAGCAGCAACAACATGTTGCACAGAAGTAATGTGGATGAAACAAACTCTCCAAGACATGAAGGTAAGCATGGATGATCCCATTTCAATCAAATGTGACAATACAAGTGCAATAAGTATATCAAAAAGTCCTGTATTTCATTCAAAAACAAAACACATCCCAATTAAGTACCATTTCCTCAGAGAAAAAGTAGCACAGAAAGTAGTGAACTTGGAATATGTACCGACAAAGGAACAAACATTAGACATATTCACAAAACCTCTTGCTAAAGAGCCATTCAAATATCTAAGAGACAAACTAGGGGTAGTGTCTGTAGATGTTTCTCTCTGACATGAAAAGAAAGCATCATTCCAGGGGGAGATCAGAAAAGAAAGCATCATTCCTAGGGGAGAGCAGTCAATAAATTGTCACAAAAGAGCTAGAGCAATGGAGCAGTGCATGGAACTGGTCCTCAAGATCAAAGTATCATGAAAAGATAGAAACCACACTGGGAAAAGTGCAAACCTTTGCCATTGATGTCAAAGGGGGAGGAAAAGCAAGAAAAAGAAGAAAGGGTCTTCTAAAAGGCAAGCAGAGGAGTCCTGGAGGAAGCGTTGGAGTATTTCCATCAATGCCAAAGGGGGAGACTGTTGGAAATATTGTCATTGATGGCAAAGGAGAAGACATGAGCAACACCTGGACTATCATTCAAAGGAGAAAAGAAGAAAAAGTAACAGATCTAGAGAGACAGAGTAGTGAGGTAGAAGGGCCATCGAATTGAAGATCTGGCCAAACAAGAATTTTGTAAGTGGATTCATTTGTATCTATGAAAGGATTGGTTTCAATATTACATGGGCATTGGTTGATTTCATTTCTGTGTGAGAATGTTTTGAATCTTCGTGAACTATGTATGAGTAAGACTCTGTAATTTGGGT
The DNA here is from genome assembly GCA_034641835.2 of Pinus albicaulis. Taxonomy (NCBI): domain Eukaryota; kingdom Viridiplantae; phylum Streptophyta; class Pinopsida; order Pinales; family Pinaceae; genus Pinus; species Pinus albicaulis. The sequence goes on from CM076578.1 coordinate 487,977,944, forward strand.
TTTAATGATGATCTGTATGTAATTGGAAAACCGATGTTGATTAATGAGGCACTGTTAATATCGATCATGGGGTTTTAAGTTGAATGCAAAAAGGGTTACATATACCTTTGAGGAAGTTGCAGAAAGCTTGCAGTCATCGATCACTGCAAGGATTGATGACCACAGCAAGAAAGACGAATTCCTAATCTAGAATTTGATATGGGGTTGTATGTAAAATGTTCTGAGATGGGACTATGAATCATGAGTTCATATGCAAGGAGAAGTTTAGGTAAGGGCTTCCATGCAGGAATATTGAATGGAACATACAGCTGAATGAATTCGACATCTTGGAGCATTGTATTATGCAACGGTGAACTGTTCGAAGGAAATCAAAGGGAAGAAATCAATTGCATTGATGCCGTGAATATATTTATTCAAAGTAATGGTAAATGAAGGCCGATGAAATTGTGAACAGAGAATGGTGATGCAATGGAGTCCTAAGGACGTAGTTGTAAAATGGCAAGTGGAATATGCATGGAAAGGATTGAGATGTTCGCATACTTGGATTGAATGCAGTCACGAGTGAGGAATGATAAAGGCGCAGGAAAAGTAATAGAGCTGTGAACAACAACAATCGAAGTGATGGTGCGTTGATGCTCTGAGGTAACAACACCATAGAACCATGAAAAATGAATTGAGCAATTCATGGAGGAGCTACATTAAAATATGGTTTTACAAGCTAGAGGAGGCGTTAGTAGAACCATGAGCAGAACATGAAATAAAAGAGAACTATTGAAACAGTAAAAGCGGGTTTGAGGCGAAGACTGGTGGTTTTTGCATAAAAAATAGACGTTATATGGTATTGCTGAAAATAATGTGATAAAATTCGGCTGTTGACACGTAGGAAAGATGGAATTGGAATACTGCCTATTTCGCAAAATAATTTCATGTTAAAGCTTAATGATAAAAAAAATGCGATTTGCATTCGATCATTGCGGCAAGGGATCCAAGGGTAATCGCAAAGCAAGCTGAGGGCTTGTTAACTCTATGTATGGCTAGCATTCTTTTCATTAGTAAGTGTTTGTTAATTATTCAACATGTGGGCCCGAGGGAAAGAGTACACCGTTGATTTGTTGAGTTGGGATGCGATGGGATACCAACCGTCTGATCTAATAGTGTGTGGAATTGAAAGTGGCCCACGAACGAGAGGCAGACTTGGTGCGTAGAGCTATTATGTTAACCTTTAAAATATAAATTTTAAGCTCTGGTTGAGTGTTGTGATATGGTGTGGTCAAACCGAGACATGGATTTTAACCTAAAGTCTGAGCTATGGTGGACCTTTTTGAATTTTAAAAGTCTGAGATGATAGGTCTAGTGCCGAAGTTATTTGAATGAATGAGCATATAGAAACTTTAATATATGCTGGTGTTTGGCCTTTAATCAAAGTCTGAGTTTGTATGAAATGCTAGGACCGAAAGTTGTAGGTGCGTTGGTTAAACCAAAGTCAAACCTTGGTAAGTTATAAGATGTGAAGGCGCATATATAATTTTAGATGAACCTTTTATATTGGCAAGTTGTGGAGACCACTAGTGTTATTGTTGGCCGAAGATTTACGTTGATTTTTAAGCCAAAGAAAATATTGATTTGGCGCTTCCATAAAATGAACTCTTGATACAGGATTTTACCATAGTGGTGGAAAAGGAAAGCTTTTGCGTTAGGAATTATGAAATTTCCAATATGGACGTATTTTGGTTGATAAAAAGTTGGAGATGCATTTTTACATGCACAAGAATGAAAATGTGGTTTTGTTACACTACAACAGCAGAAAAGACAAACATACAGTGAGCCAAGAATTGAAAGGGTTGAATGAGATATATTCGTTGCAAATGTAAATGTAAATGTTTTAATTAATTTTATATTGTTTTTGATGCAAAGGCAAGTCTCTGTAGGAAAATAAATACCCCACTGTAATATTGAAATGTATACATATTGTTATATTTTTCTGAATGTGCTAGGCAAGAAAACGAGAAGGTGGAAGGCAAAGAGTCATACCTATTCACTTCGAATTCCCTGTGGAATAAAAATAGTCATGAGGTGAACTCTATAAATGATATCACTTAGATATGCATTAAAAAAAAGGGAGAGAACGGAGAAATGAGGTAGAGAGGGTAAGAAGAAGGAGGAGAAGATAGAGAAGCTGTGAAGGTTTAGAGATGATATAAGGCAGATATGAAGGCTGGTGGACAACAGTGAAGAAGGAACAGAACAAAGCTGATATCCAGGTAAATTAGCATGTGGTTTTTTTATGAAAGAGTGAGGAAGTGGGTGCTTCCATATCAAGTTGTAGCTTGATAGATGTCAGTTGTAGCTGGCTGAGGTAGGAGCCTCCTGTAGGTTGTAGCCTACAGAAAATAGATGGGAGTTGGAGCTTCCTTGCAAGTTGTAGCTTGCAGAATTGAGGTTGTAGCCCCCTGTAGGTAGGAGCCTACAGAAAATCAGAGGTGAGAGGGATTTGGAGCTTGCCTTTTCATCACAACAATAATAAGATGTGGTTTTATCCCTTATGGGTTTCCACTTATATATGTTGTTTATATGCATGATGATTATGTGTTAATACTCTGTATTTATTCTTCTTAATACCTGCTGCTCACTTATTAAGATTGTTGTTCCATTGTATATCAAGTTGATCACAAAATGAGGATGTAAATGAGTATAAAAGAAATTTTAATAAGAACATGACTGCATTAAACTGATTCACCCCCACCCCCTCTCAGTTTAACCAAGGGTTCAACACTATGTGTGAAATAAGAAAATTGTGTTGGAGCCATTTTGGCTAGAATATTATCATCATTATAATCTATGTTAAATACATCATTATTTTTATGAGAAACCCCTTCAACCTTAACAAAAGTAACATTTCTCAATATTTTTTATTCTAACTTTGATATGTCAATAAACACTAATAAAGCAAAAGTTATAATCATAAAATCCTAAAAATAAATTATCTTGTTATCGCACTTGACAATAATATAAATATAGACTAATCTATATTGGATAATTATATTTTTTTTCCTCCATCTCGATGCTTTCAAAGAGGAAAAAGTGGAGGAATCAACTCACAGGACCATTTTTACCGGCGAGACCTATTTTGGAAGATTAGGGTCTGAAACCCTTCGAGAGTAGTTTGAGGCACCATGATATGGATTGGATCATTATATTTTTTATCATTCATATTTACTCTTTCAAAGCGGAAAAAATGGAAGAATCAACTCACTACACCATTTTTACCAGCGAGACTCAATTTGGCAAATTCGGGTCTGAAACCTTTCGGGAGCATTTTGAGGCATTAAATGACTTTTTTTTTTGGGTGGGGGGGGGAACTCTCTTTCTTGGGAGGAAATAAAATATCTAAGAATTTATGGAGAAACTAGACCACCCCACCTTTTGCCTCAATTTTTCTCTAGTAAATTTGTGTTTTAGGAGATTACATATCAAGAAGAAATAGGGGTAGGGGGAGCACTCTCGAGGGGTAATAAAAATGACTAGAATGTTGGTATTTTGATCCTGTTAATTACATAAATACGAAATAAAAATGAACATAAATGAGAAACTAAATCACACAAGAAAACCGAGGGAATTTACGTGGTAAAACCATAATAATATGTCAAGGAAACCTCCATAGGGAAAGGGATTGGAATTATTATTACACAAAGTCAAGAATGACCCTCCAACATTACATCAAGCCTCTCAGGAAACGTCATTTTTAATAAGAAGACTCTGTTACATAACTCCTTATGATTGCGTAACTGTCCGAATGATAAAACCATATTTACTAGGATAATTAAATTTTTAACAATCATTTAATTTGTGTCATTCTTAATAATATCCACCTTGACAAAAATTTGCTAATCCCTTTCCCATGCACATTCATCATCTTTTATGCAAGCCAAGATAAACCAAACATCACCAAAACTTCTCTACCAATACTAGTTTCATGAACATGTATGCACAATTCTCCTGTGTGTTGACCTTCTTGAGAGCTACTTTGTGATGCAGGTTACCCTGCCAAACCCACATTCTCTCTCTCAATGCATCTAAAAATGCATAAATTCAATTTCTGTGCTCAATACAAATTCCAATCTGGCAATTTATTAAATGCGGAATCTTTCTCTTTTAATCTTTAAACAAAAGCCTTATTAATAAACCCACTTTAAGAAAAAATTCCTGTCATATTCCTGTGCCAAAACAGACCCCTGCTAGAGTATCTTTTTGTAAACAGAAGCGCACTTTTATATTTCCTATGGTTATACAAAAACCATAAAATAAACCCATTGCATGATCAACCTTCTTACTTGGCAATTAAACTCGAAGTATGATTTGCGCCCAATGTAATTCAAAATCTGGGAATCTTAGGAATGCGGAAGGTTCATTTATTTTGATGTAATGGTTAAAAAAAAACATAGAATGGAAAACCCAATCATCACATTGATTCAACGTGGATTAAACCAACGCATATCTTCGCATGAACTTAGACTTTGGATTAAAGTCCAATACCAACAAATATGAATGTCCGAGCCACAATAGTTATTAACATATATCAAACCCGACCTTGGTTAAAACCCAGACTTAAATATATAATAAAATTTGGACCTAGAGCAATAACACTTACCTTTTCATTATCGACCATGCAACTTCGCTTGAATCCAATGATCAACCTGCTCTCATGCTTTAACAAAGATTTAGGTGGATATCTGATGGATATCGCACATCACAACTGCAGACTTCTTAATCTCTCAAAATCACACGATGAAAATAGTATTTAAATACCACTTAATGCCACGCGTCCATTATCAAAGACTATCGCGTTCAAAAAGGCAAGACCGCTTACCACTTCAAGACTTACGCGATACTACTGGTTTAGATTTTGAAACTGCCTCATGGTTTTATGTTGTTCCTCAGGGTTCTGTTGTGCCGGTTCAAGTCCAAAAAATCGCATTAATTTCAATTTGCCTTCACGGTCTCATTGTTCTAGTTCCAATTGATTCAAGATCCTGCAACACTTATGTGCATTTCCATATTAAATCGATGGTCCATTATCTTTTAACATAACGCTTCTGCATAACCGTTCCAACAATTATCGAATTGTTTTAATATATTTGCCACTCGGAATCAAGAACCATTCAGCTTGAATCACAACGCCATTCCACCATTCACATTTTCTTCCACAACTCCTTTGCTTTAGATTTATATGCGCCTACGCTCATAATATTTAGTATGGATCCTCTCAATTAAACAACCATTGATCCATCACTTCAGGTTCAAGAAACCCTCTGCTTATGAAGGAAATCGGTTCCTTTTAAAAGCTGCAACACCATGCCATGTTAATTTGTAATGTTAGACCACCATTATGCAGAGACTAGTTCCATTCTATCGGTTGAACAATCTATTGTCTTGCGTTGTTCCAATTATATTCGCCAATGTATAATACGATACCCCAGCTTTACCAAAATTTCGATTGCATTCACTATATACTCGATTCAGTCGATCCAATATTCCTGCATATTCATCTAAATATACAGGCAGGCTTTTTAAAACAAATCCCTCACTAATTCATACTTTGATTCTTCAATGAAACAATCAAATAACCCTTCATCTGTTCAGCCCAAAATCATGGTAATTTGACATCGACTTTCTCATTAGAAAAGAGTACCATCCAAACCCCTATCATAGAGTTTCATCACACTGGTTTATACAATTACTTAGTGGAATTCGAAGCCCATTTAACACAGGATCTAAATCAACAATATTCATATAAGGCTGAAACAAATTCTTCCATATATATCCAAATGAAACCACTTACAAAATTCTTCCTCTCTCCGTCCAGATCTTCAAAATCAATGGCCCTTTCAACTACCCGTAGGCTTACAGGAAAAAACTCCTGTTTTCCCCTAAACTGAAGCACTCACACACTCTGCAGATCTATCTCTCTGCTTAATGCCTTTGAGGCTTATTTATACAAAATGAAAATGAATCAATTCAGCTCCCTTACAGCTCGACAAAAACTCTTGAAATCCTCAAGTCCTAAATCTATACCAAATCCCTAGAATTGTTGAAACTAATTCTAATTTCATTCCTAAATCTGAACTGTCTCTTCATATTCCCAACTAATTAGATTCCCTCATGTTCTCCAATCATTTGGGAACATTTACAATTTTCTCTCAATATTTAATTAAAATCACTCAAATTATTTAAGAATTACATAAGAATTTAAAAACATAAGACCCCCCTATGTCTAACAAAATACAAAGTATTTTCTTGAGCCTAATGCCCCTACATCAGACTCCCAAGGTTAAAAATAATCATGATCTCCTGATCATGTGCTTTCAGTCCTTGTCTTCCTGGATCCCACACTTTGTTCTGTAGTTGATCATCCACTGCAATATTCTTCTCTGTACTTCTCCAAGCTTCCATATCTTATGTTGCATCTTCCCACTTGCTAAGATTTCACAGTCTGTGACTCTCTTCCTCTTGTTGTTGTTGCTTCCTTGATTTCTTGTTGATGTATTCTTCTGAGACACTTTCGCCATCAACCTTCTTATCAATTCAATTTCCTTGTCTAATATGTCTTTTGATTACTGGATATTGTTTCCTCTTGATTGCTAAATTCTTACTCCTGCTTGATGAGTTCTTGCTTCTGCTCCTAATTGCTGATCCCTTGCTTGCTAGACTCTTACTTCTACCTTTACTCCATCTCTTGCTCTCAATTGCTGAGTCCTTGCTGCCACCCTATCATCCATATCCTCTTGTTTTCTGCAACAGAAAAACTCTTCCTAATTGTCAATTATGACAATTTCTTCGTTCTCTACCTTTAGCAATTCTTTAGACTGGTATTTAAATTTCCAGTCACTGTCATCATCTCTTTTCTTCTCTCAGAGAAAACATTCTTTATTCCTTTCATCAGTACCTGCAATCATAAAACAAACATCAAAATTGTAAAACCTTTGTGTCTCTTCTTCCTCTGGCAACACTTCAATTTGCTACTCTGACATTTCCTCCAGCAACATTTCAATCTGTTGCTCTGTCATTTCTTCTAGCAACACTTCAATCTGCTGCTCTGTCATCAGCAAATCAGTATGTTGATCCCAATTCTCCAAGCAACTCTCAAGACTATCAGCTAGTCTCTCTTCTACATCATCCTCTTCAAGGATGTTTCCTTGCTCTAGTTCATAAAAATGAACCCTCTCATTCTCACTTATTCTCTTTTCTTCTATCCTCTACTCCAAAACACTTATCTCATGCCACAAATATGTCATCTCATCTAAGAAACTCTCTGTGAAATCTTCACTACCTTCACAAGTCAAGTTTCCTACTGTCACTACTTCTTCATCTTTCATCAGAATAGAATTTTGATCTTCCACCTCCGCGATAATTTCAGTTACCTATCCATCACTTTTCACTTGGCCATTTAATAAAGTCAATTTGTCATTATCATCATTAATAACAAATTTATCATCATCAAACACAACTTCACTGAAACAATTTCTTTCATAAAACAAGGAATTTATGAATTCCTTTTGCTGCAATAATTCAATCTGATATTCCTCTGAAAGATAATCATCATATGTTACTTGGAAACTCCCAGCTTCACTGAATACAATTTCATCATATGAATTTTTTTCTTCAATACATACATTCACACAAATCTTGTCAGTTTTAAAACCATAATACTCCATGGTCTCATTTGATGATTTGATCATCAAATCCTCCTATTGTTCCAAGTCTTCTATACATTTCGGAAATTCTTCAATGGTCCTCTATTCAGTCTCTTTGAGCTGTCCAATTGATTGCTCAATTTCTAGCTTCTGACCATCATCACAATTTAAATTTCTTCTACTTCCAATGTATTGAAAAGTAAAACTTTTCTCCAACTGTGTATGGACATTTTCAAAATATCTGGCTGTCTCATTTTCTTCCTTTGTGACAACATCAGTAGTTTTTCCACCTCCACATGTTTTTCCTGCAAACATACAAAAATCATCAGATGTAAAGTAATTTGACCCCTTGGCCTCACTTGAAGTTTCAGTCTTCAAGTCCTTCTCCAAATACTCAATCATTCTGAGTAATCTCTCTTTCTGCTGAGCATGTATCATCTGCTCTTTCTTCATTTGTAGCCTATGCCACTTTACTTTCTTCTTCATGAGCAAACCAACTCTCTAGCTTTCCTCTATCATCATCTTTAGTTTGTTGAACTGCTCCCTGATCTCAGCTACCTCTTTCTCATACTCTTATTTCTTTAACTGTCTCTGCATGCCATCTGTCTTGGAATCTTCTTTCTTCACTTTCATTCTGTTGTGGCCTCTCTCAGAACCTATGCACCTCTGCTATGACTATCAGTAGCCATCTTTTCCTTCATGAGTTCTCATTCACTCATCATGGGCTGCACTGAAACCTCTGCAATAACAAGTCCTCCTTATTACAACTTACCTAACCAATCCTCTCTCTGGACTTGGTCTTTTGGTAAGTACTGGTCCTGTATCTTCAGGAACCTTCTGAGCATTCCTCTCTGCTCCTTCAGGCTTCACTCCTGCACCCTCTCAAGAACACATCTGTTCTCTTTTCATCCAACCTCTGTTGGAATTTATCCAGGTTCTGCCACACTCTCTTTCTCTTAGAAACCTTCACAGGCTTCCTTCATCACTGCTTTTCAAAGTTGTGATCTTATTGTTGAGATGCTCCTCAATTGCTTGCCCTCTGCACTTTGCAAATAAAATTCTTCAAACATAATAAAAAATACCTCACCTTCAAGGTTTGTTTCAGCCTCACTTGAAATTGCTTCTGCAATCCTTCAATACTCTGTTGCACTACATGTTGTCCTGTCAGACTTAGATCTGATCACTTTGTCATCACCTTGCAAATCTTCAAAGCACATTGCCTTCAACTTCAGATTTTGAAAATCTAAATACCTTCACTGCACATCTAATCAAATCTGCAATTTTTGTTAAATAGAATTAAAAACCAACTTTCTTCACTGCTTTAGTACACATGCATTTCAGAAATTAATTCTCAAAAAAAGATCCTTCCAGCTCTGATATCACTTTATGCAGGTTACCCTGTCAAACCCACATTCTCTCTCTCAATGCATATAAAAATGCATAAATCCAATTTCTGTGCTCGATACAAATTCCAATCTGGCAATTTATTAAATGCGGAAGCTTTCTCTTTTAATCTTTAAACAAAAGCCTTATTAATAAACCCACTTTAATACAAAGTACTTGTCTTATTCCTATGCCAAAATAGACCCCTACTAGAGTATCTTTTTATAAACAGAAGCTTACTTTTATATTTCCCATGGTTAATACCGAAACCATAAAATAAACCCATTGCATGATCAACCTTCTTACTTGGCAATTAAACTCGAAGTATGATTTGCGCCCAATGTAATTCAAAATCTGGGCAATCTTAGTAACGCGGAAGGTTCATTTATTTTGATGTAATGGTTAAAAAAAACATAGAATGGAAAACCCAATCATCACATTGATTCAACGTGGATTAAACCAATGCATATCTTCGTATGAACTTAGACTTTGGATTAAATTCCAATGCCAACAAATATGAATGTCCGGGCCACAATAGTTATTAACATATATCAAACCCAACCTTGGTTAAAACCTAGAATTCAATATATAATAAAATTTGGACCCACAACAATAATGCTTACCTTTTCATTATCGACCATGCAACTTCGCTTGAATCCAATGATCAACCTGCTCTCACGCTTTAACAACGATTTAGGTGGATATCTGACAGATATCGCGCAACACAACTGCAGACTTCTTAATCTCTCAAAATCACACGATGAAAATGGTATTTAAATAGCACTTAATGCCATTCATCCATCATCAAAGACTAACACGTTCAAAAAGGCAAGACCGCTCACCACTTCAAGACTTACGCGATACTGCTGGTTTAGATTTTGAAACCGCCTCACGGTTTTCTGTTGTTCCTCAGGGTTCCATTGTGCCGGTTCAAGTCCACACAATCACATTAATTTCAATTTGACTTAACAGTCTCATTGTTCCGGTTCCAATCGATTCAAGATCCTGCAACACTTATATGCATTTCCATATTAAATTGATGCTCCATTACCTTTTAACATAATGCTTCTGTATACCCATTCCAACAATTATCGAATTGTTTTAATATCTTTGCCACTCGGAATCAAGAACCGTTAAGCTTGAATCACAACGCCATTCTGCCATTCACATTTGCTTCCATAGCTCCTTTGCTTTAGATTTATATGTGCCTACGCTCAGAATATTTAGTATGGATCCTCTCAATTAAACAACCATCGATCCATCACTTCAGGTTCAAGAAGCCCTCTGCTTACGAAGGAAATCGATTCCTTTTAAAAGCTGCAACACCATGTCGTGTTAATTCGTAATGTTAGACCACCATTAGGCAGAGACCAGTTCCATTCTATCGGTCGAACAATCTATTGTCTTGTGTTGTTCCAATTATATTCTCCAATGTATAATACGATAACCCGGCTTTACCAAAATGTTGATTGCATTCACTATATGCTCGATTCAGTCGATCCAATATTCCTACATATTCGTCTAAATATATAGGCAGGATTTTTAAAACAAATCCCTCACTAATTCATACATCGATTCTTCAATGAAGCAATCAAATAACCCTTCATGCGTTCAGCCCAAAATCATGGTAATTTGACATCAAATTTCCCATTAGAACAGAGTACCATCCAGACCCCTATCACAGAGTTTCATCACACTGGTTTATACAATTACTTAGTGGAATTCGAAGCCCATTGACACAGGATCTAAATAAAAAATATCCATATAAGGCTGAAACAAATTCTTCCATATATATCTAAATGAAACCACTTACAAAATTCTTCCTGTATTTGGCCAGATCTTCAAAATCAATGGCCCTTTCAACTACCCATAGGCTTACAGGAACAAACTCTTGTTTTCCCCTAAACTGAAGCACTCACACACTCTGCAGATCTATCTCTCTGCTTAATGCCTTTGAGGCTTATTTATACAAAATGATAATGAATCGATTCAGCTTCCTTACAGCTCGACAAAAACTCTTGAAATCCTCAAGTCCTAAATCTAGACCAAATCCATAGAATTGTTGAAACTAATTCTAATTTCATTCCTAAATCTGAACTGTCTCTTCATATTCCCAACTAATTAGATTCCCTCATGTTCTCCAATCATTTGGGAACATTTACAATTTTCTCTCAATATTTAATTAAAATCTCTCAAGTTATTTAAGAATTACATAAGAATTTAAAAACATATGACCCCCCTATGTCTAACAAAATACAAAGTATTTTTTTGAGCCTAATGCCCCTGCATCACTTTGCCGCCATCGATCACATGTCTTACAAAATGGTATCTAACATCAATGTGCTTAGTATTGTTGTGATAAGCCATATTTATATCCAAATGAATAGCAGTCTGACTGTCACAGAATGCATTCACTTTCTCCTGTGTCCTATCAAGCTTGTCAAGTATAAATTTCAACTAGATTTCCTCTTTACAGGCACCTGAAGAAGCTATATACCATGCTTCAGTAGTGGAAAAATCAATTGTTTCCTAAAGATCTGACATCCAACTAATTTCTCCACCTACAAGAGTAAATACATATCCTTTAGTATATCTCCTCTTGTCCAAGACACCTGCATAATCAACATGCACATATCCGAAGACTGAATCTCTACAACTATTAAATATGATGCAATGGTCACTTGTACCTCTCAAGTATTGAAGCACCCATTTCACTGCTCACCAATGTTCTTCTCATATATTTTCCATGAACCTACTGACAACTCCAACTGTATGTGAAATATCAGGCCTTGTAGATACCATGGCATACATTAAATTTCCTACCACATTTTCATATTGTATATGAGACATATACTTATTTTCTTCATCAGTTCTAGGACTCGCACCCGAAGAAATCTTAAAATGGGAAGCTAAATGAACAATACCAAATTTCACATTGTCTATACCAAACTTTGCAAGTATTTTCTCCACATACTTCTGTTGTGATAACCAGAGATTTAAATTTTTCTTGTATCTCTGTATCTCCATACCCATGATTTGTTTTGTAGCTCCAAGATCCTTCATATAAAATATCCTAGAAATTTGAGCCTTTAACCTACTATTCTCTTCTATAATTTTTCTTGCAATAAGCATATCGTCAACATACAAAACCAAGATAATAGATATGCCATTGAAACTTTTAGAGTACACACAATGATCATACTCATTTCTAGTGAAGTTATGGCTCACCATGAAGGAGTAAAACTTCTTGTACCACTGCCTGAGAGTCTGCCTTAGTCCATACAATGATTTCATGATATTGCAAACTAATATTTTTTTGCGACCTTGTACAAAACCTTTTGGTTATTCTATGTGATCTCTTTATCCAAATATCCATGAAGAAAGGTTGTTTTAACAACTAATTGTTCTAAATCAAGATCAATTAATGAATTTAGTGCTAACACAATACGAATAGAAACAAGTTCTACGACCGGTGAAAAATCTCATAAAATTCAAACCTTCTACCTAAGAATGCTCTTTTGCTACCAGCCTCGCCTTATATATTTCAATACTTCCATTAAAAATTTGCTTCATTTTGAAGATCCATTTACATCCTACAACACTTCTACCTTTAAGCAGTTCTACAAGATCCCGGGTTTTATTCTTGGCTACAGAATCCATTCCTTCATCCATAGCGCTCTTCCATTTTCACTATTTGTATCATCCATTACTTCCTGATAACAAGAAGGTTCTCCATCTTCAGTAATCGACACAATAGATTAAACAAAATATTCATAACCCTTGGATGTTCTTATTTCCCTTGTAGACCTCCTTAGAGTGAATGGTTGTTGAATCGGTTCCTGAAATTCCATAGTTTCCTTTACATATTCTTCACTTTTTTCTTCGGAAGTCTATTCTTCCTTCCGATTTTTCGAAAAAGGTTGAGTCTTCAACTAAATTTTTTGATTTGATGATACATGTTCTTGTTAAAAAAATTTAACTTCTAATTTTAGAAGAGAAGATTCGTCAAATGCTACATCTCTACTAATGACCATCTTACATGAAGAAGGATCCCAAAACTTGTATCATTTCACAACATCATCATATACAACAAAGACATAACATTTTTATTTTGGGTCTAACTTAGAACACTGATTTTTGGAATAAGAGCATAGACATTACAACAAAAAAATCTTAAATATGAATAATCACAAGACTGACCCGACCAAACTTCTTCAGAAATTTTACAATTAATAGAAATTGAAGGTGACATGTTTACCAAATAAAAAGCAATGGATACTACTTCTTCCCACAATTCCTTCTGCAGGTTAGCATTTTTTATCATACTTTTTGATCTCTCCATAAGAGTATGATTCATACGTTCAACATCACCATTTTTTTTAGGAGTATAATTTTTTTTTTATGTCTAACAATCCCTTCATCCATGCAATATTATTCAAATTATAAGGAAATAAACTCACCACCATTGTGAGTTCTTAAATATTTAATTATTTTTCTTGTTTTCTTATCCACCATAACTTTAAACTATTTAGAAACATTAAATACATTAGCCTTTCCTTTTAACATATAAATCCATAATTTCTTGGAGTAATCATCAATAAATACTATGAAGTAAGATGCACCTCCATAAGATACTATAGGAGATGGTCCCCAAAGATCAGCATTAATATAGTCAAAGTTCCTTTACTATTACGAGTACGGACTTCAAATTTTTTTCTATATATTTTTCCATATACACAATGTTTTCAAAAATATAAACTCAATAATTTCAAATTTGGAGGTAATTTTTTATTCACTAGTGCCTAAAGGCCCTTCTTGCTCATGTGACCTAGTCATTGATGCCATAGGCAAGTATCTTCTCCTTCCTTCTAAGATACAATCGCTACCTCATTGACCGAAGTACTTCCTTTAAGTCTGTAAAGGTTTCCAATATTATATGCCTTCATAATGACCATAGCGTCCTTTGAAACTCTTAATGCTCCACCTTGACCTATAAGTTTATAACCCCTCTGAGGCCAACACTCCCAAAGAAATCAAATTATTTTTCAACTCAGGTACATGTCTAAAATCAGTCAATGTTCTATTCATACTATCATACATTTTAATTCTGACATTTCCCACCCGAACAGTTTGAAAAGATACATTATTACCCATAAACACAAAACTATCATTCACAACTTGATATGAAGGGAACCAAATTCTGTGTGGTCTCATGTGATGAGAAGCACCTAAATCTAACAAATAATCTTCATAATGTTGATAAACATTGTAAATAGGAAAAACTCAATCTATCATACTTGATTCAAAAGATAAAAATTCATCAATCATATATGATTCAACCTGATTTTCTTGCTTCTTTGGGTTTTCAACATAATCCTTTCTTTTCCAACAATATTTCTTGAGATGCCCTATTTTGTTTTTTTTCTTTTTCCTTTTTTTCCTGGGAAAAAATCGAAAACTTTCTATTAATAAATTAATGAGAGTTACACTTAGTACATGCAATTAAGCATTCGAGATGCCCATAGGGCCCATGTACATATGTACCCTATGTAGCGAGGCTACCAATAAATTACAGATTTCCAGCAGGGTTGGGCTTTTCACACTTGACTTTCTTCTTTTGGATGATATGCCAATTCCCCAAATGCAGGGAGGAGCAAACCAAGGCCATCTCATTGCTCCCTGTTTTGTTCTCTTTGTCAAAGTCTGAACTTTCAGACACATGTGCTCTCTTGTTAGCACCCGAGATTACGTCAGAACATGCTTCAAGTGGCATAGGATCCATTACCAGATCAACCTGAGAGATCGTGTTGGTTTCCATTGTTTCTTGTAATTACTGTTCTTGTGTCCCTTCATCTTCTACTGGTTGTTTCCTCTCATTTTGTGTTGGTATGTCCCCTCCATCTTCTATCTCTTTCTATGATCCTCCTGTAGGGAATTTCCATCCCCTGGATGCTTTCCCTGTTTTCTTATTTTTCTATTTTCTGGTTTTGCGTTCGAGAAAGTGTTTTGTAGATGCCTTGTTTTCCTTCAAATCCAACAGCTAAACATTGTATTTTCATATTATAGGTGTTGCAGCCATTTTTGTTGGTTGTGAATCAGGTAGATACTTTCTAGCAACCCCTTACTGAGATCCACTTCCACACAGGTTCATGCAAAAGTGAAAATTCTCTCCTCCAGCTGTTGAATGTATGTTTTGATATATCTCCTAAGGATATTACCAATGCCCTCTAATACACCTTCATTCCAGAAATGAAGTGGGAGATTATATAGCCTGACCCAAACTGACATCCTGGTAATATCCATCGTGTTCACGTCAAAATTAGGGAACCAATGAGTGATGAAGAGTCCTGTCGAGCCCCAAAACCACGGTCTTGCCCTGATTATGATGTCTCTAGCTTCCTGTGATTGAAATTTGACAACAAAAAACCCCTTGGAACAGAGATGTATATCACAGTCCATGGTCTAGTTAGTAAATATCAAGTGGAACAGCTCCATAGGTTTTGGGCAGTGATAGTTAGATCTGCATATTATCACCTCTATTTCAAAGGTGGATCGATGTTCCTCGATCTCTGGTGCCTTGATGTTTAATTCTGGAACGCAGTTCAGCTGCTCCACAATGTATGGTTTGGGATTATTTTCAGTTTGTTCTGTTGGTGTTGCTGCTTTGTTTTATCCTTGTAAAATGTTCTTTTAATATGGGCTGTCTGGGGTTCCAAATTTGAATGTGTTGGTTCCCCTCATCTTTCCATGTGTTATGTTTTGTTTTGTCCTTTGTTGAGGTGCTTCCTCTTACTGCTCCTGCTCCTCCTTTGAGCCTTGAGGTTAGAACAATGGAGGAGTTCCTTTGGATGGAGTGATCCTTTAATCAACCTCCCCCCTGTAGTAAATTCCCAACATAAATCAGGCTTTGTTTCATTGTCATAATTCCTGTGGAAAGTTCAATATTTTCCTTTCAAAACTAGAATCAAATCTGTTTCTTGTACCCATATTCTTTTCGATTTCCCATCTAAATTTTTAATGATAATCTAAAACTGGATCTCCTTTTTAGAGATCCATCCTATTTTATCTAGGTTTTTGGAGTTTGTGGGTAAACCCCATAACCTAGATTTGCCCAACGGAATCTCTCTGATTTTAGAAGACAAAGGGGCCACACATAGGGGGTTTACTAGTTTGTAAGCAATCTCGTTCCACCCCTACGAGTGAGACCTCTAAGGGGATAACAAAGGAGTCATGCCCCATTCTTCCCACAGCATGGGCATAGATACTAATCCCCCAGGACATAGAAAATAAATTTTGGCTGCATATCCAAGACTAAAAAAGACAGATCAAAGGGAGGTGGTTACCCAAACAAATCGCAGCCTCTGGATTGAGACAGACCCAATTATTGTTAGAGGGAACCCATTCCTTTCATCACCTCTTCCATACTGTGGCTTGTGCACGAGATGACACATCCCCAACCTCCAATGAGGCAGCATGCCTGTGGCTCCAGTTACGACCTTCATTCTGCTAGCTCTGCCCCACGTTCCCTTGTCCCTGTCGTTGAGAGACTGAAGTCGGAAACCAAAGCAAGCAGGACCCTTTGGAATCCATATGCTGCATGGAATTATAGTGAGCCCAACACATACTCATATTTAGTAAAAATGACCGATATAGGGGGTTGAATAACTGTGTCTTGCTGCACAGTTGGAGCCGGTTTCCCCTCTCCTCTATGCGCTTCTGCATTGCTAGTTCGCTTAGGCCCTCCATTCGTGTGTTTCAGCCCTGTAATGGCCAGAATCCCTTCCCATCCAGAAGTTGTAGCCAGGGGAGCCATCTTCACCTCACCCAAATTCCTTAGTCTGCGAACCCTAACTCTCTGATTCTCCATCACTCCCCACCCCCCGCCCCCCCAAACTCCAGAGTTTTTCCAAAATGTAGCATTATGGTTTGCCCTATTTTGTTGCAGTACCAACATTTGACTTTAAAATTCTTTCCCCTTGACTTTGATCAAGAATAATTCTTTCTTTTTCTCCTCTCTCCTTGGATTGGCCTTTGGCTACCATAGCTTCTGGCATGGAAGTTTCAATACTAGACTTCCTACGTACCTCTTCAGATAACAAAGCTCCCATAATGGAATTAAATTCTAAAGATTCAGTTTTGCTCTAAATAACAGAAGTCACAAAGTGATCCCAAGACTCATGCAAGGAACATAATGACGTAATGTATTTATCTTCTTCTTCAAATTTAAAATCCATATTAGTCAATTGGAAAATAAGTGTATTAAATATGTTTAAGTGTTCTACAATTTTAGTTCAGTCCTTAATCCAGAGGCTACATAACTACCTATTTAAATATATTTTGTATGTTAAAGACTTGGTCACGTACAATGTTTTCAATTTACCCCACAAACCTGCTGCTGAGGTTTCTTCATAAATGTTGAAGAGAACTTCATCTGCCAGGCACAACCCGATGATACTGAGAGATCATGCGTCCAAGTCCTCCAAATCCAAATGTTTCATGCCAACAAGTTTCTTTCTAACCCCATCTAATGCTTTGTGCAACCCTTGTTTCACCATCACATCTTTTACCTTCAATTTTCGCAACGAAAAATTGTTTTTACCGGTGAAATTCTCCACCTCAAACTTGGCATTAATAATTTTGGCCATTTCTCTTTCTACACAAGATCTTTAAAAGGTTTTAAAAATCAATCCTTCATCTAATGTTTTTCCCTTAATTTTATTTTTGAATCTTCTTGCTCCTGGGTTTATCCTTCACCTAGGGTTTTCTTCTGTTTTAAATTTATGCTCTCAGTTAGGGTTTTCAACTAGGAATTTTTAATAAAATTTTCTTCTTTCTTTTAGAAGTTTCCAAATAATTTTTTTTTTCTTTCTTCAAAAAACACCCTCACTTCCCCTTCATTTTTACAGAAATTCAAACTCGGTAAAAAAAAATGTAAACACAAAACATTTTTCTTTGTAAATGATGCCACTAAATCTTCAGAAGCCCTTAAAAATAAAAGGAAACTAATAACCAATTCTCTAGGAAAAAAAAACATTCTTCCTTCCACCAATCAATTTCCAATCTTTCATATGAAAAATTATCTATCAAAATAAACTACCTAGTGGGTGGGGTTTCGATTTGCAGCCCAAACAATCTTTGTGGCTCCTGGAAAGTCCTCAAGAGAAATATGTCTTAACATCAAATCTATGGATTTATGTTTTTTCTTCAATAACAACTCAATAAAAAAAGAACGGCTCCACTCAACGATATTTACAAATAGTGTGTGCCCCCACAATATTTTTTTTAACACAACAACTCTACTCAAAATATTTTTTGATATGATAATATCGGCTCTGCATTTTTTTTCTTTTTTAACAACTTCATGCCTTTATGTTGCAGCATAATACTCAGTGGCGTTATCTTTCAATGACTTTACTTATGACATGGCTCCTTCTTAAATCATCTTTGCATAGAGACAATCCATTCACACTCCACAGTGCAGGCTTCAGGTTTCAACTCTTTCCTTACAACTGCCTCATGACCCTCACAACCTAGCTTTCATACCACTTGTTGATATTTTGAGCCCATTAATTATATAAATAAGAAAGAAAAATGCACATAAATGAGAAATTTAGTCACACAAGAAAAAACAGGGAATTTACGTGGTAAAACCCTGAATATGTGTCAAGGAAACATCCACGGGGAAAGGGATTGGAACTATAATTACATAAAGTCAAGAATGATTCTTAACATTACATCAAACCACTTAGGCAACATCAATTTTAATAGGATGACTCTGTTACATAACTCCCTATGGTTACACAATTGTCTGAACGATAAAACTAGATTTATTAGGATACTTAAATTTTTAACAATCATTTAATTGTTGTCATTCTTAACACAGACTCACATGTAATTACACCTTAATTCATACACTTTGAAGGATATCAAAGATGCAAGAGAAAAATACAACTCTCACAACCTTATATTTTGGGGACCTGCCATTCCACAAGTATGATCCCTAATTTATGGTAAGGAATCACTGCCAGGTGTGATAAGACGGATGGGAATATCAATCTAAAACATGGATGGATGAGTAAAAAAAAAAAGAGAGCCATCAACTATTTAAAATAATGTTTAGGATGGGACACTCTTTGTAGCCTACACAAAAAATGAAGGATAAAGTCCAAAAGGAGAAAGCATCTCTTACTCAAAAGAGGGTCATTCAAATGGAGGTAGAAAGGATAGAAAAATAGAAGAAAATTAAAGTGGATGAAGAATATGAAACAATATCAAAATAATCTCAAATTAAAAAAGAATATAAGAAAAGGAAAGAGAAAGATGATATAAAAAATGGAGAAGCAAAAGAAGTTAGGCAAACAAAAAAGGCACAATAGGATGCCCAAGATGTCTAGACACAAAAACACATTGTAAATGGAGGGCTAATGGACATAGAATACATTATATACCACACCCACCATCATCGGAGGACATTTCCCTATGCAATAAATGGGCATCACCTCCACATGTATTTGTGATGTAGTTAACATCAACCAATTTAGGTACAACAAATTTGAGGTTAATTGTCAAACATACTGATAGGATAATTCACATCCCCAACTTGTTTCTAGTAATTGTTATAACTAAAAATTATATTTTACCCAACACTTGCTCAGGCACATTAGAAATGGGCTGAACAGGTGCCACTTTCTCACAAGAAAATGAGCAAAATGTAAAGGAAATGCTAGAACAATTGCAAAAACAATAGAATCTGATTATAGAATTAGAACAACATAACTGGATTCCCGAGGCTGAGAATAAAACACTGGAATTGAAAAATTACTATCTAATTGACTACAAATATCGTTTTTTTGAGGTACATGGAACCTTCAAAACAATATCCAAACAGGTGTATCCATGCCTTCAAGAGATGAAAAAAACCTTGAAAAAAATGCTTCCATTAGCAAACAAGGTGTGACTGAAAGGTTAAAATTTGTTGTTGTTGATCTACCCCTACCTCCTCAAGGGTCTCTGTAAACCTTGGTAGTAAAACATTTTCATGAAATTTTTATTTCTATTGTACTCATGGATTCCCATACTAAGAACCTTGTTGAGGACTTAACCAATTCTTGATTTCAATCCCATATTGCTACACCATTTCAGGCCATCATAATCAAAATATCCTTTGATAACCTACATCTTAGGATGACACTTCACGTGCAACCTTCTGATAAAGATATTTGACCTTGCTATTTTCTCAGTCAATACATAATTTCCCTCAACCCTAAACATGAGTGGTTCGGTCTCCTCTAAAGTTGATTTTTTATTATTTTCGATAGTGTTTAATATTTTGGAGACACACACGCACACACATATAGTCATGGTCCTTTATTTTTGTTGATGATGAGGAATTCACTAGATATTTTGGAAATATATGGAATATTTACTTTTGAGCATGTTTTACATTACATGTGCAAATTTATTTAATAGAATTATGTGACATTATTATTTGGTAGATATGGAAAAAAATTATTTTGGCATTTATGGCAGTCACAACATTAGTTCTTTAATGCACACATAAGTGGATCAAACTGTTGAAATTCACATAGATGATATAATTTATTATCATGGAATTACTTGTGAATAATATATTTTATTTTCTTATTATTTATTTGTTTATTCATGTCATTAAGCAATTACACATTAGCAAAATATAAAGAACATAATGCACAAGAGACAAGAGACACCATAAATTAGGCTCCAAGCTAGGGAAAAACCCCACAAGGGGGAAAACCTAACAAAAATCCTTCTCTTATAGAATTAGATCAAAATGAGATGTCCAAGACCATGTCCAAGACCATAACTACCACCAAAATTCCATAGTCTAACCCTCCTCCAACTCACCTCCACATGCAAAAGGAAACATAAGTCAAACTGTCACTTTCCTGACTTTTTGCTCCTAAAATTTCGAGCCTCCTCGAAATCTCGCTCCTGAATTTTCAAGTCTGCAACTAGATCGTGATTTCTTCCTTTCCTCATAGAAAATTATTCCACATGTGCGAGATCTTTCTTCCCTTCTTTTTCATCATTTTCCCCTATTAGTTAGGTCTAGAATATATATATGATGATGATGAGTGAATGTGCTCCAAAGTGATCGAATTTTCCTCTATATATATATTTGTTCAAGAGGTCAAATAGGTGGATTTTGGAAGCCTAGGCTGACTTGTTCCCAAGGAAGGAAGACTTGCACATTTTGGTGGACTTTGACGTAATAAAAAAATCATTTTTTTCTTACAAAGGTCAAAATGGGACATGACTCAAGTGCATTTTATTTGAATCAAAATAAATTATTTCTTTTTTACTCTTATAAGCATGAATAACATGATTTTACATAAAATAAATAATAATAATAAATATGTCAATGATAAAAATTACATTTTATTACATTATGAATACTTACACTAGTTACATTTTCAACACTCCCTCTTAACTAGGGAGGTGTTCATAATGACACAACAAGATACTATCAAGTTGAAATATTCACATAAGAAAGGATCTAGATTGATAAGCATCAATGATGATTTGCATCATCATAACCAATATTTTCAAAATAAAAAGGCCTTAACTAACAGGCTCTATCTCTCCACTAGATCAAAGCACAATTCCAGGAGGCATAATTTGGACACCTCCGCCTCTCAGGAACATACCCCACCCGGGTTTTCCTAAGGTATGTCCTCACATGCCCATTTCCTAATCCAAGGAAAAGTAATTTCGCCATACCATCCTTTACCAACTACATGTATCCAACTTAGGATGTTAATCCTAGTCAATCACAATGCATAGGCTCAAGAATGTACATATTTGATTCTTATCCAATCCACCATTCTCCATACTAGTGCCTTTATTAGGCTTACAAATATTAGTCTTGGCCATAGTACATGACACATGGAGAACACAGTATCCACCCTCACTCCCTCTTAACCAGGGAGGAGATCCTAACTCCCTCTCAAACAGGGAGAAATAACCACAAGCATAAGATTTTCTCAAAATTTTCAACAGATCATCGACTATCTATTCTTTGGGGAGATACGTTTTAGCTTCTCAGATTCTATCTACATCACATCATAATGAGCTTCGACCTTCCTGGTTTTCTGACAATCTTCATATTTATTCCAATGTGTCATTAAATAGTTCATAAAATTCCTTATGGAGCCAAGCTTCTTCATAACTGATTTTCACAAACCTCCACATATTCTTTCTTCATATTGCAATAGAATTCAATTAAATTTCCCTCTTTCCAACTGAGGTAGGTGAAATTCTTCTTCTGTGCTGCTATCTAATTGAATTCTTCTTCCTCGTTCTTAATCTTCATTCTTTGACATGTTCTTCCAGTTCTTCCATCTTCTAATCAAGTTTATATATATCGTATTTTGACCTACACCCTTTATTAGAATACTATGAAAGAACACAATTCAAAGTACAAAGACAAAATACCAACAATAATAATTAAATAAAGGGGGTCAAAAACACTTATCTCTTTGAGAAGATTCAACTCCCTCTTAGTCTTGGATATTTTAATCACCCTTGTATTAGCATGATGTTATTCATGTCATTCTTAAGAGCTAGATTTTATTTTTAAAATAGAAATGATTAGTTTGGGTTTCTTCCCTAGGTTTTTCTAACTTAAACCGTTGCAAGGGTTTACAAGCCCTAGGTTCTCCAAAGTCTTCAAGAATCGCCATTTAAGAATTACAAATTCTACAAACATACTAGAGAGTTAGTTGCAAAACCCTAGAGATGTTATTGTCAAGCTTTACATGATATGAAGATCATTTCATTTATTAATCACAAAAAACTAGTCATCATATGCAAGGAAATAATTGAATGTTATCATATTAGTTAGTGTGTCTATGAAAACCCTTATCACTATATTTTCAAAATAACATTAGCTTACTCTTGCTTTTTAAAAATGTCTTCGTCATGGCCTGGAAGCCTTGGTGTTATTTCCAATATACTTGACATAGATAATTTGATGCAAGTGAAAAAAAATTATACATGCTTCTTTTATTTTACTTGTCCTTCCTTGTAGAGATATGGTCACTTTGCTTCAGTTGACATGTGTTGACATCCTTCAATAGAGGTACCTTAGACCTTCAATTATTGAAATGGGATGCTGATCATAGATGCTTGCAATTTTATTTACACATACAATTTATCCATAATTTTCAGTCCCTTATCAAACTTCATTGTATTATATAGATCAATTTTTAATGATGTAATTAGCTCTTTTTTTATTTATAGGAAGGGAGTCTTAGTAGCATAATTGATTCTCATATTCGTATCATAGAGATGAGCTTCATCAACCTTAAGATATCTTATTACAGTTCTTCCATAGTTCACAAAGTCTCAGACTTTAGATGATTTACACAATTTTGTCTCTTCCATAAGCTATACAAGGTGACCTTTATACGTATCCCAAAATTTTGTCTTTTTCTATATAACATTCAGTAATGTTCTTCAGGTCTTCACATATATCTTTAGAGATCGCATATAATCACAATGCCCCAGAAAAAGTAAAAGTGATAGAGACATATAATGCCAATGGTCTGCTACAACTTGTAAAATGTGCCAGTCACTTGTATCTTACTCTTCTAAACTCATTTTAATCCATTTATCATATGAGTCCTGAACTTGTTCATATTCATACTAGACTTTGAACTCGAACGATAGAGATGCAACTAATGTCAACTATAAAGCATTGGTTACAAGGACTATACAAGGATCATAAATACACTTGGTCTTTGACTCAAAATGAGGAAACATTCATGCTCATATTGCCACATAAAATTTTATTGCTACACAGAAAACTTGTATTGTTATAAAGATTCGTATAGATACAGAGAAGACTTGCACTGTTTATTCTTCTTTTATTCATCTTATATCATATTATATATTCCTCTTTTATTCTTCTTATATCATATTATATATTCGGATCCTTATTAGTTAGCACAAATATCTATTACCAAAAATGGGACGATAGCCATCGTTCCTCGAAAAAAACACTCTAGAAACACGACGACACAGAAAACGCTATTTTCTATGCCAGTTTTTATTTTCATTTTCAACTCTCAGAAATTTATCTTGCATTTCCTTTGGAAGGTGGCTTAAGCTTACATATATTCAACCATGCACAATATGTGCTTGAGGAAAAATGTTCAAAGACTAAGATCTGACCAATTAAACACACTTCAGAGCTTGTTTCATTGCGAATTGTAAACATGGAGTTTATATATAGATTTTAAATTTTTACTTGGATTTAGATTCAACGCATATGATGAATCCCATAGGATTTATTGTTTATTTAATTTAACAAGGAAATTCAGGTGGCATCCTTGGTCGACTTCCTTGAGAACTGGCATCCGATTCCTCCACAATATCGACTATCACAAAAATACCACGGGCATCTCATTCAACATATTTCCTACCGATTCCTTGTAGTCCATGCATGTGCATTAAATATTATATGTATTTTTTCCATGTCCCTTTCCATTTACATCTTGATATAACCATGCCTTGAATGTTTGAAATGAGCATGTTTTTTTCTTAGGCCTTTGGGTTTTAATTTTTTTTAATAGATGATTCAAGTTGCAAAGAAATATTAGACTCATTTTAGTGCCAACATTTTTCACTATTTTAAGGGGATTGTTAAAAATTTGAGAGTCCAGAAAATTGGTTGTATGCAAGATGCTTGGCATTGGAAATTTTCCTATCTACTCAAATTTCTGAGGTAGATGGGATACCGAAAACCCGTTAAGAATTATACTGGTAGATGGGATACCGAAAACCCGTTCAGAATTATACTACCATTATAATTTGATAGATAAATTCCCTGAATTCATCTGTCGAGGCTACTAGGTTTTATTCGATGTATTTTTTCTTTGGGTTTAATTTAAGAGTCGAATTTGAATCTATTTACTCGGTTGAGGTGCTTGAGCATTGCAACGGTTGCAAACGGGTAACATGTCTCTACATCATTTACCAAAATAAAATTTTGAAATGAATAGTTACACAAGTTTTAATTGGAGGAGACACACGTGGAACATATATTCTTGGCTTAAAAAATTGAACGAAATATCTTTCTAGCTGCAGCTTGTATAGAATACAAAATAGTATTTTGTTAAAATTTTACAATGTTAAATAATGAGACATGTTACCTAATCCACTATGTAATTATTACAATTTTATTTAGGTAAATAATGAAGGTTTTGTTTTATGTTTTTCATATTTTTTATTTTATTTTTTCTTTATTCGTTTTTTGAATGGAAACCTCCAAACTCCATTTCTCGTCTCGTTGTTTCTCATTTTGTTTCTTGTTTCTTTTTTCCGGTAGCATAAGCACATATTACTATATAATTATTACTTGTATGTAAAAACTACACTTTTGGTCCCTATAAGGGTCTTGACCCTCTCAATAACAATTTTGGTAATGGGTTAAATTTTCTGTCTTACAAATCATCACAGGTTTGGATCATAAGTTACTAAAGTAACTACCAAATTCGAGCCTTTGTTCACACTATATTTTCACAGTTTTAATTTTCTAGAATTTGGTTTGTGTATAAAATAAAATAAAAATCAAGAAATTTAAGAGATTTTGTAATCCAAATAAATCCATTTATATTCTCCTTCAATAGCCATTCTTTGTCCTGGACATAATATGGACTGCTTCAGACATGTAGATTTTCTTAGAGAAGTATCATATAACTCAGATGTCACAGAGGTTCATATTACACATCCTAAAAAAATTATGTCATCATTGTATCTCAACAAGAATTCACATCATCTTCATAGAACATAAGTTTATCATCTATACGAAAAAAAAACCCGCATTATTTGCAGGAACAAGACTCACATTATATACAGGAGAAAAACTCACATCAAATGTAACCTTGAATCTGTGTATGATATATTCCTCAGAATATTCATTCAAGACATCAGCGGATTCAAATTGCTTCACAGAACATCTCCACATGCTCAAACTGTATAAGAAGTAATAGTAGGTATTTATTTCAACAAACATTTTGTGCAGACTAGACTTTTGTTATGGTTTTCCCTTAGAGTTAGTGCTTCCTCAATAGTACTCTTGTCTTTACCATAACTTTAATACCATGTTGAAATTCAAATAAATGATATAATTTCTTATTATTGTAATGATTGTGATTGATATGCCTTTTGTTCTTACTATTTTTTTTGTTTATTTATGTCATCAAGAAATTACACATTAGAAAAATATAGACAAAATAATGCACAAGAGACAAGAGATGCCATAAATTAGGCTTCAAGCTAGGGAAAAACCCCACATTGAGGAAAACATGACAACAATCCATCTCTTATAGGATCAGATCAAAATGAGATATCTAAGACCATGACCAAGACTACAACTGCCTCTAAAATTCCATAGTCCAACCCTCCTCCAAGTCGCCTCAACATTTAAAGTCAACATAAGTAAAACTTTCACTTTCTTGAATTTTCGCTCCTAAAATTTTAGGCCTCCGTGAAATCTCACTCCTGAATTTTTAGGTCTACACCTGGATCAAAATTTCTTCCTTTCCTCAGAAAAATCTCCCAAATGTGCAAGCTCTTTCTTCCCTTCTTTTTCGTCCTTTTCTCCATTAGCTGGGTGAAAAAAATATTATGATGATGACGAGTGAATGTGCTCCAAAGTGATCTAAATTTCCTCTATATATATATATATATATGCAGGAGGTTGAATAGGTGGATTTTGGAAGCCCATGCCGACTTGTTCCAAGGAGTGTCGACTTGTACATTTTGGCGGACTTTGATGCAATAAAAATTCAAAATTATTTTTCTTAAAAATGTCCAAATCAGACATGACTCAAGTACATTTTCTTTGACTCAAAATAATTTCTTTTTGACTCTAATTAGCATGAAGAACATGCTTTGACAAAAAATAAATAATAATAAACGTTTCAATGATAAAAATTACATTTTATTACATTATGAAGGCTGACTCTACTTACATTTCACACAAAATCCACTACCACATGTCCTTTAATTTAAAAGGCTTAAAAGAGTTGGAACAAACGGTGGAAAACAAGGAGTTTTGCATCATTCATTAAGTTTCAATTCCCATGGGGGATTTCCTTAGAGACATGGGAATTGAACCTTTCCTAGATCCATGAGAAAATACCAAAGTGGTGGATCTAATGGTCTAAAGTGAGGAACTTTTCAGCATTGGGACAAGGTTCAATTCCCATGGGGGATTTTTGGGGAGCCATGGAGTTACCCAAAAGTAGTGGTTGGACGCATGTTTGTGTCCATAGAGGTTATATTAAATGCCCTTATGAGCCATATACACATAACTAGATCAAAAGACACTCCCTTGTCCTTCACTTTTCAAGCTCATTAGGGGTAAATCAAATGACTTGGACTAAAAGTTTTTATGCCACCACCTAATGTATGAATCGTGTTTAACCTTCGGGTGTGATTACATGTTTTGCATGTAAAAGCTAGGGGCTATAGTGGGAGCATGAAGGAACTAACCCTGTGTCATGCGAGTGAAATTCTACCAAATTAACAATCCCTTTAGTTAACTTTACAAAAAATAAAATAAAAACAAAAGTAAGTAAACTAAATAATTAATTTTTTATAATTAATATGTCTTCCCTTTTATTGACCTATGTTAATTGAAAACAGAGAGTCATAAAGTGAGTATTTACTTTGAAGCCGTAAGGGATTATAAAGGGGAGTCATAAGGACTAATATTCTCTTGGGAGTTGGTATCCCATATAATTTAGGTCTACTAAGTTGCAATAGGTGATGGTAATCCCTCCTCTTTATTAGAGTTCCCAAAAATAATGAATTTTAATAAGTGTTACATTTTCTAATTGGTCATTTACTTTTGAAGATACTAAAGGAATAACTATTTTATCATTTTTTTTCAAAGTAGTGCATAACTTTGTTTGTTATTCAGGTTCTTATATGATAAAATTTAGAGAGATACATAACAAAAAACATAAGGTACACTAGAGGTCTATTGATTTTACTATTGAGCATTTTGATTTTCACATCCTTATTTTTACATTCTTGAGTGTGTGATTGTGAAATATTATTCTACTGAGACATAGGGATATTGTCTTATGGTTTTCTACATTTGATTGTTGTATTCTAAATTTGTCTATGTTTAACTACTTAAAATGCTTGCAAAGACCATATGTTAATACTAGAGTCTTCTCGGTTCTTTGAAGTCATATATTATTTTTTTTTCATCTTTTAGTTTCAATATCTCTTATTGTCCATATATGGTCTCGAAAACTTCGAGAAAATCCTAAATATTCATGCTCAACTTTCACATACATTGCTAGAACTTATGTAACCTAAATAATCTCAAGGGTCATCAATTTTAAAATAGAATACATTTCTCGGTCATACTATTGAGATTTGTTTATGTTTATGCTTATGTTTTATTACATTTTAGCTACTTGCTTTTGTAGATTAGTTGCACATTTTATTTCTTTCTTTTTGAGGCCTTTGAGACCTTAATGTTGATGTAAGGTTTATTTATCTAGTTATTCAATTTATTTTTTCTATATTCAATATTTATTTATGTTATTGCAATTATGAAAATACAAAAAAACATGGGGAGCACTTGTAGCACTTGGTGTTATCATTTTGTTTAAATTTATGTTCAATCTATAAGATATTTTTCAATTATTTAATTTCTTTATTTACATTTCCAAATCCTCTTTGGAAAAAAAAAATCCATATAAATTTATAAAAATAAAATAAATGTTTAACTATAAGATGGAATTTTGTTAAAATTGATATTTTGAATATCCTTCTCCCTACTCACTTCTACATTAGTGCTCTTTGTGAGGAATGCATAAATAAATTTAAGGATCTTTCATGAATGTATTCATCCCATTAAGCCACTTATTTAGTCCATGAGAATGAGTGACTGTTGTTGCTAGAAAGTTACCATCTTCAAAGATAGCATGCAAGTCCACAAGTGTAATTATTGTATACTTGTAGAAGTATGTGGTATGTATTTCCTAGTTGGGTCCGAATGCTAACGCCCTACTAGTAGATATGTAATTTGCAAGTAGGATCTGTGTTATATAACTTTAATCCAAGTTAGAAGCTAATTTTAATGATACAAATAATCCACATGAAATTTAAGGTGAATACATAATGGGAAAGTGAAAACACAAGGAGAGTAAATGGTTTTAGAACCGTGAGAAGGAATGGAGAGAGTGATAGAGAGGGAACATGACATGTATGTAATTACTCTAACATGATTGGTGTGTGGTTTGAGAATTAAACCTTTAATAAAATTAACACCTATAATTGGCACATATATGGTCCAAATGCTATAAATATTGGACATTTCTATTTAAAAAAGGTTCTTCTCCTACAACATTGTTCCTATTCTAATCGCCATACATGAACATTAATTCTCCTTGTATAATTAAATACTTTTAAGGGTGGGAGCATGGTGCATAGGTTGGCTTCAATAGGGAATTTTTCAGAATAAGAAGGTTGATATGGAAATGTTTGACTAGTGCATAGGATAGCAAGTGCTCAATTAGTAGTTATAATGCTAATTTTTACGTATTTTTGATATGTTAAGATCCATCATTCTCAACAAATATGTTGATAAGGTTCTCATGTGACAAGTTGCTAAGCATTATGCGCTTGAACTTATGAGAATGTTGAATTTTGTATGGTTTTCAATTCATAGGCTTGGATTGAACATGGAAATTGTGTAAGGATCATCTTCCATTTAGTGGAAAATGATTCATGATAGTGATTTCTTGTGGTTTAAAGAAATATTACAAATAAGCATTAAATATAATGAAGGTTACAAATACCTGCAATATTCTATAATGCATTACATAAAATTCATGCTTTGTATAAATATCTTATGCTTTATTGTCAAATCATCCCATTAACCAATGTTTAGGAAAATTGACATTGAGGTGCTCCACTGCATCAACCATGAGACTCAAAGAGGGAGTTGGACAGGGCACACATATTAGCATGTAGGTTCATGCAACTATGAAATCAAAAATAGATAAAATTACATCATTCAAAGTTCTCCTAGTTCAAGGTTCATCTCAAACCAAAATTTGTTGAGCAAGGATTATCTCTAGTGACATGAAACCATTAATGGAAAGGAGGAACAAAGGCATCTAATCCAAAGAGGTATTTTTCTAAATTTTCTATATAATTATTTAAAAAACAGACACACACTTTTTTAGTTTGAAAGAAGAGGGGATAAAAAAAAAAAAAAAAATATTCCAATAGCACAAAATATGTTGAAATTTAAACTATTAACTCTCAAGACAATGAAATAAAAATCATTACCCCAATAAAACAAAAAACTTACAAGTGCTAATGAAAAATGCAAATTCATAGTAATTTCTTAATCTAAGTGGACAAAAGGAAACTTAGATAATGTGCTTTAACTTAGAAGTTGGCATTGATAATTCAAGATAATTTTACTTATTCAAGGATATACAATCAAACAAATTAAAAAAAAAATGTGTAATTTCAAGAATTATGCCCTTACAAATGTGATGGTACAACTTGAATAATTGTTGTGACCTAAGGGAGAGATATATGGGTTAACGGTTTATGTTAAAAAGGACAACTTAAAAGGGGTATTGTAGCCTAAAAATGTGTCAATATCAAGACCTCCTATTAGGTTGAACCTTAAGTAATTCTTCTAGTTCAAGTTTCATATCAATTCAAGGTTTGTTGATCAGTGGTTATCCCTAGTGGCATGAGACCAATAGTGACAAGGGGAACAAAGACATGTCATCCAAAGAGGCATTTTTCCAAATTTTATGTGATTATTTACAATGAATATATATGATCACAAGATTTTGTCTTGAAAGATAATTAAATACAAATTATTACCTCAAAAAAAATAAAAACTTTTATGATTGACAATGCAGAATAAAACTTGATAGTAATTTCTTATTACAAGTTTCTTTATCTTCAAAATAAAAAATGAACTTAGACAAAGTGCTTTAATTTGGAAGTTGGAATTGGCCACTCTCTAAGTAATTCAAAAGTTTGAGAATTTTACTTATTAAAAAAGAATTGGAAAATTTCAAAAACAAAATCTATAACTTTGAGAATTGTACACTCATAAAAAAAACTTTTTAACATAAACATTCAATCTCATAAGTCTATTTAAAGTCATAACATGGAACGGCTATTCAAGATGCTTAAAATGTAAATAGAAAAAGTCATATTTATAAGTGAAGTTTTTCTCTCATTCTAACAAAAATATAATTTCCTCAATTCAAATCAATTTATATTCCACATATCTTCTAACATCCTAATATTTAGGAAAATAATTCATGTAAATTTCTCCCCAAAAATAGAAGAGTGTCCTTAACGATCACTTTATAACTAAACCTTTTGATGAGTAAATCATATATAATTTTTTAAAATTTTAATTTAACTTTAATTGTAAATAAATAAGTTTAAACTTCATATACAAATAATAAAACAATAAGAAATATAGAATCTATATTTTACTCTATATTTATAACAAAGACGACCTGTATTTATAACAAACTGAGATAATCTAACTTGTAATTAGATAGTATCCTGCCTTCACGAGTAATTTACAATTTCTCTTTTAAACGTCTCGATGAATATATAATATATAGTTTTGTCTCGTGACAATGTGCCAGGGAACTTTTATAATTTCGAAAAACAACACAAATTCAGTTGCATCATAAAATTAAGTCTCACTGAGATATCTTGGTTTTTATTTTAATAATGGCAAGAAAATAAAGATTACAACATTCAAACTTACGGAAAGAGACACAATTATTCATGCCTTAACACAACGGGGGCTCTCAATACAAAAATTTCAAAAGAATTGATTGAAAACGAGAATTGGCTTATCAATGTCATAAAACTTCCAAAATAATAGGAAGATTAATCTTTAATATGTCTGAAAAATTTGGGATGAAATTCTTATTTTTAGAGGAATTTATGTGTTTATTTGTAATTTATTTAATTAATATTTAATATTTGGAGTTAGAATTTTTTATTTTAGAATTTGTATTTATTTGTAATTTATATGGAATATTAAGTATGAATGTGTTTAGTTTAAATCAGAGCCAAAACAATAATTTGGTGGTTTTGTTTTATTTTTTATAGTTGAAATTGGTATATTTAAAATTTATATGAAACTTGTAAATACTGAAAGCTGTAATTTCTGAAAATATGAAAATGAATGAGACTTGTATATATATATATATATATATATATATGAAACAACATTTTATTTTCTTCATTGAATATGTATAATCATTTAAAATGACAAACCATGTGATATTGCCATTAATGTCGTATATTTTTACAATCATCAATAGCCTGGTATATTCTAAAATAATGTATAAAAAAGAAAAGAAATCCCATATGAATTAATAATGTAGTTCTTCATTGCCATGAATTTTAGGAATGAATGGTTCTAATGGTGTTAGGATTCTTTTGCATATAGCATCAACTTAAAGTGTTAATGCCTATGTAGTTTAATGGTTAAGAAAATGAGTCTTTTTTATTGTTTTTGTTGGAGATGATAGATTCAAATCTAAAAAAAATATAGTATGTACATTTTTATAGACTAAGAAATTTTAGTAATAATACATGTGGCATGACCTTAACCCATTTTTTTTTAATAATAATATATGTAGAACATAAAGGCAATGACTAATAATCAAAACACACTTGATGGTAAATGAACAGTTGCATTTGATCACGAAACAAAGGTTTCATCCATGTATAGCCATGCTGAGCTAATAGGTAATGTTGGAGATTTTAAGTTTCTTGATTGATCAAGGTTTTGTCTGGAATATTCGCTTCAACATGGTGTTTAATAAGTATTTTTTTCACCAATAATGTGATAGAATGACAAGTGAGAAAAGGGAATTATATGAGAATGCCAGAAAGTGAAATTGACAGGGAAGTAAGAGGGGCAAGAAGGGAGATATGTGGAAGAAAATGTTCAAATTCAAAAAAAGATAGAGCATGCACATTTCTATAGATTAAATAGTTTTAATAATAATATATGTAGCACCACATTAACCCATTATTTTAAGTAATAATACATATAAAACATAAAGAAATGACTAAGATTCAAGACACAATTTTAGGTTTTGGTGAAAAATTCAGATTCATAATTTGAGCAGTTGCATTTGATTATGAAACACAGGTTCCATCCAGCCATGCTAATCTGATAGACATTGTTGTATGTTTCATATTGTAAATTTCAGCTTCTGTATAGAATATTCACTTCAACATGATGTTTAATCCATGTTTTGATTACTGATAATGTAATAGAATTACAAATAAGAAAATGGAAAATAAAAGAAAATTAAATTGGCTGGGAGGTAAGAAAGACAAGAGAGAGATAAGTGGGACCATAAGGGACCCAAGAAGGATATCTAGATTACATGAAAAAGAGGCTTAGAGTGGGTGAGTTGTAACGTATTGCACCCTATCTAAGCAGCCTCCTAAACAAGGGACCTTGCAAAATAGAAGAGCTAGAATATAGCAATTTATGTTGTCAGAATTTAGTGCCTGCTAAGACTATATTAATTGAATGGTGCTCTATATTTAAGGTATGAGAGATATATGGATATATTATTGGTCAATTGGATGGAATGTTATTAGGAAGTTTTAATTCTTATAAATAAGATGATTAATTTTATTGTAATGACTTGGAATATTGTTGAATTTGAGCCGTTCTTCAACTATTTTAAATTCCAGCTAAATCCAAACAAATCTGTACTGATTCCTAAGCTGATTCCAAATTTTAAAACATTGGTGTAATCGCAACCAATTTTTATTATTCAAATGTTAGTTTGAAATCATCTACATCTGGTCGAGCATCACTGAAATTATGGAGATCCAAAATCCCTGCCAAAGTTTCCAATTTCATCGTTTTGGATACACACAACACATCAAAATATCAGATTGCTTTTCTACTTCCTTTAAGATGTGCCCCATAGGAGAGAGACATAGGACATAGCATTTATTGACAAAAATGAGAGAGCTTTTGAAATGTCAAAATTCTAGCCAATCTAGAATTAATTTTCCAATAGATCTAGATCGACCAGAAATTATACAATCATAATCAGGCCAGGACACAGACTGCTCACTTTCTCTCTTCATAGTTTTTTACACACCTGGTTCTACATCTTGACTACTCGACCTTAAAATATGGTGTCATCCCTATCTTCGGTTATTCATCAACTGACGATGATGCTGTGAAACTGGCTGCTGTTTAGGTAGTTCTTTCAATTCTATTACTTGAACCATATTCCGTTTCTTGGCTGCAAGAAACGTCACAACTCTATTAGTTACCAAGTTCATGAGCCAATATCAACTTCATAATGTAATACTATTGTAAGGAAAAATTTGGATCTAAAAGTACAGTCCAATAACAGAATACAAACCGTTTTCTACTTGTTGATATCCTTCCTGAAGCTTCCTTTTTGTTGATTGAAGCTTCTCTTTAACAGTTGCATCATCTAGAGATTTTGACTTCTGCTGTACAAATTAAAAATACAACAGTTTAAAAATATATTGCTATAGTACAAATAGCTCCAAATAAGCCATATATATTTTCCTGAGACAAGTTCCATCCAACCTAGCTAGAAGATACAAAAATAAAATACCCTTCTTACATTTTTTCAATTGTATCAACTGTAGATTATTAATATCTTTCAACGTAGAAAAAATATATGTTACATAAGATCCAAAAAGCAAAGGATCTTTTGTAGACAGTGGATTATCCACATATATCTTAAATGGAACTTTTATATTCTAGTTTGCTTACATTTGGGAGAGGAAAGGAATCAGGCTTCGTCTGATTCCTGTTCAAATCTGGCTGCACACTGTCTCTACATCCTTTATACTTAGAACTCAGTGGTGGTCTCCCACGGCCAGAACTGGTCACCATACCACTTGAGTTGCTCATCTTATGGCCCTGGTCCCTGACAATCTGAATTTGAGTATTCCTTTCAAGTTTTCCCCTCTC
Source organism: Pinus albicaulis (assembly GCA_034641835.2). Lineage (NCBI taxonomy): Eukaryota > Viridiplantae > Streptophyta > Pinopsida > Pinales > Pinaceae > Pinus > Pinus albicaulis. The sequence continues at coordinate 488,013,083 of CM076578.1, forward strand.
TTTCTTTGTTTCTGGCTCACCACAAGGACTGCTAGTCCTATCCCTCGCTAGATGATTCCTCTGGTGAGCTGATTGCTTTATTTTATTGGGTCGTTTTATTGTACATTGTTTTCCATCAACATCATAATTATCATCATATCCATCGTTTTTCGTCATTTCAGCAGTATGAGGATCTACATTGATTGCAGAAAAGAATGTCATCCATAATCACAATTCATAAACCTCATAACTTAATAGCCTACTGCATCAAGAGAAAAACAACACTTCTTAAGTATGCAACCACAAAATTATCAGGAAACTGGGAGGCAAGAATAACTTACTCCCATCATCATCCATGCCATCGAAAATCTTTGTTTCCAAGCACATAAAACAAGCAAGCAGAGAACCATTTACTCACAACAAACTAATCAAAGCATAGATACCAAAATTAGAACTTGAAATCACACATCAATTTCTTACAAAGACTAACCATACTAGCCTTTTCACGTTCAGGTTTGGGCTCTTTCTCAATGTGCTTGAAGCTGAGATATCATTTGGTCATGGAAGAACCCCAATGACCAAATGATATCTCAGCTTCAAGCACGTCGAGGAAGAGACCAACCTCTACACATATTTGAAGACTACCTGAGATATGTCTATGGAAGTCATTTGGGTCGACAGAAAGGCCCCCTCATCAAGTGGGGGTGAAGGGAGTCCATTTTCATCATTTGCATTTGCAGGTGAAACAGAACCTGGCAAAATGATATATATGAAAAAAAAATAGTTAAAAACAAAAGCCTTGGTAGCAGAACACAAGGCAAACTTAGGTAACTGCTTTGGCACAACACCACACCTGCAGTTGCAGCTACAACAACATTTTCAGTGGTCTTCACCCATTCATCAACAATGTCTTTCCAGCCACTGCAGTACATCATACTGAAGCAGTAAGCACATTTAAGCCTTTTAGTGTTCACTTAAGTAGGTCTAACCGTCTAAGTCAGCTTAAATAAACCAGAATTAAAGCCATTAAAGCTCTTTAATTCACTTGTGTTAGGATCAGTTCTCATTATGCAACTGAATAAAAGAAGCCGATGCGACAGAAAGTTTTGACTTAAAATACCGGATCAGCCTCTTCACCATAGACTGAATTTCCTTTGAATTGTGCTTCCGCCACTGATTAACTTGTTTACCTATCTGAGTTTCCTGAATAGAATACACCATTGCAAAACATGTTGATTATTGAACAATTTGGAAGAAGGGTGTTTGACTTCAAATAAGAAATCATCGAACTTTGTTTAATTCTGCCATGGAGGGCATTTTGTAAATGACTGAAAATTCATACCTTTAGGCTTTCCACTGTGAGTTGCATCAATTCTAATCTTCTCAAACAATCATACAGCTCAGTAACAGACTGCAACACAAAAGAGGATTGACTATGGAGAGAGACAAATAAACACACCCTAGTGCAGACAATTTTCGAGACTTGTAATTATTTTAACAAAAAGTTGCATGAGTAGCAATGTATGTTTAATGGCTATTAATGAAAAATTACACACGAAACACTACCGTATCTGGGTTTGCAAGAATGTCTCTGATCTTGAAGACCTCTTTGAGAGCTTGGGATTCATCCTCAATTTCTTCAGTGAGGGCTTCGGCCTCATCATAGCTGTGCCTGTAATTGATAATTTTAATCCCATCTGTCTCACCAATGCTGCTGTTTACCTTGTCACTGGTTTTATCGTGGCAACCTGTGATAACCTCCTGGGCATCCTCATCATCATTTGTTTCATCATGGGGTTCAGCCAAAGTAACAGAAGTACGGTCACAACACTTGACAAACCTAGATGCATACAGTCTCTGTGCAATCCTATCTCTCTTTCTACTTAATTCGTTTGGGCAATCAGAGGCAGCAACCAGAATGGCGTTTTCAATCAGATTGCATATATCAGTCCCTGAACCTTCGAAAAATTTTCTCCATTTATCCAGAGACTCCATTTTTATCCCACCTGAAAACTTGGTTTACTCCAGAGTCCACACAAGTCGTTGATCAATCAAGAAACTCAAAGTCTGCAACAAATAACATTGCCTATTAGATCAACTGATGGATATGAAAGGACGAAGCATTTGCTTCAGAATAAAATGCTGTTCACGCTGCCTTAAGTCACCCTAAATTTGCTCAGATATCACAGTGAGAAGGTGTAAAGTTGTTGCTGTTGACATTCACCTGCTTATCTAAAATTGAAAAATGTTGAAAGCAGGTGTTGATAATATGCTATTGATAGTAGGATTGGAATGGAAATGATGCTAATGGGTCCAAATAACTGATACTGTTACTCAAATTTGTCACATAGCTATGCCCTCATTTGGTAATTTATGCGTGGCCATTGGCAGAAGAATCCTATATCACCAAGAAAGTCATTCATTCATTTGTTATTAAAGCCTGTGTCGCGCAAGCATGAAACAAAACACATGCCTATTAAGAAAAACTAGAATAGTGCGATCACCACCTTTGGTTTGCATTTTTCGGGGGAAACACAGATCCAGTAAACATGTATGCGGCCCGATTTGGAAACTGTGACGACAGACAGACAAATATTGCGCTCTACTTTGGCTGACCGTAACTCATGCAGTCTCACTCTTCAGATCCTTAATTTATACATGCCACCCTGGTTGGACTTGCCTAATTTGGGGCAGGGCCAAAACAATAACTTTGAAATCTTCATATTTAGGTGACAACTAAAAATAACTTTGTAAATTTGAGATCGGTATATTTGCAAAGCAACACTTGATTTCTGTACGTGAAACAACACTTCAATCCCCGCATTTAAAATTAAACAATCTCCAAATTTAAATTGGTGAAACACTGTTTCCAAATTTACCGTAAATACATAGAAACTTGATTCGATTAAATGGGCCAATTAAATGAGCAAATCACATTGTTTTCGATAGTTAGTTCCAAAACAGGAAAAAAAATAAAATAATAAAATACTATAATTTTGCGGAAACTACCTTTATATATGTTCTGGCCTGTTTTCAACATCAATAACGATGTCCGAAGCCATTACATCACAGTTCATCATATTTTTTTTGCGAGAAATTAAATCTTCGTGGGGAGGATCCCATGGCTCCGAACTCTAGGAAATAAATCTAATTAACAAGTTATACAAATATATAAGCAAATAAGTATCAAAGATGTCGGCGGGAAAATTTCATTTTTCCGAACCACACAAGATAAACCCAATTAACAAGTTATACAAATATATAGACAAACGATTCCAACCAATAGCTCTAAATTATAGGTTTAATTTTTGTTAAATTTTTGTGTATAAAACCTTAAGCAATGTAAAATAGGCGTATTTTTTTGTATGAAGGTTACCCATTTGAAGTTATGTACTGGGTACCATGCTTCCTGGTAGTGATTTTCTAGCCAAAGATTAGTCCCACCAATCATGGACAAACTAGCTAACAAATATTAAGTAGAAAAAGTTCAATAATAAAAAAATTTTGGGGTGATTTAATTTATTTTTCTATTATGATATGCTTTTTAAGATGAGTGTTCTAATAAGATATTTGAAATCTTGTGGATACAAAAAAACTCATCCATGTTAAGTGTTGGTATAGCCCAAATTAAGGGTTGTTGTGGCTAGAGTTGGGTGTGATGCCCTTGGGTAACAATTTTTTAGCCAAAGGTTAGTTGCCCATGTCATGAACAAAATAGCAAACAAAAAATTATTACATGTACATTTCAAAATTTAAATAAATTTGAGATGATTTGTTTTATTTTTATATTATGATATGTTTTTTATTTTTTAAATATATATAGAAGTTATATAATTTATTTTTTATTTATATTAATTTTTGTAAATCTATTTTAACTTAGATTCCTTAAGAATTTAAGGGATCAACTCTTCGAAAATGTACATTTTTTTAGAATATCAAGTTAATTTTTACTTCCAAGATATTTTCCCTCTCTTGAACTTGATAGATAGAAGATTAAGAGCTATTGATATAGGTTCTATTATTATTAGTTTTAATTTGAAATCCAATCATAATTTTATATAGTACATATAATAATTCATAGATATCTTTGGAAGAGGCCCTCCAAAAATGAAATTGGGTCCTTTTCCAAATTAACAATGTAATTTGTTTTCATTGATTGTAACAAATCTATGTTATTTACCACTAAACAAAAGGAAATAACAACACTAAGTATCATACTAAAACAATAGATGTAAACGATGTAGAAAAAAATCATTCCAAATTCAAACAAAGGGGATAGGAGAATGTTCTTTAGGGGCTAGTCCATTGGCTTATGCACCTTCCTTCTTTCTACACTCTGGCCAAATGTTGGAGGTCTTCATCTATGCACATTCGGTTGAGGGCTCTCATAAAGTTTTGTGAATTCATCTTCCTCATTAATATGAGAGACAACAATTTTTTATCTCAAACACAACCTCTTACACTACTTCAAAATTTTCATCTAATGATTCAATTATGTGTAAGATGTCTTGATGTGGAATAATTCATTCATCTAGGACTTGGGTATCATTGCTTTTACCATCCAACAAGTTTTAGTAATCTAGAATAATTCCATCTCCTTGGTTCTACAGAAACCTAGATCTTGAGCCCATCCTTCCACTTCCTCTTAGATAGGTTCCCTAGAGAGATTGTGAATCTTCTCTTTAATTTTACCATCCACTTCTTCCAATTTGGATTTTAACAACTTGAGGAATGTCAAAGGGGAGAACTCCTTTATTTCCAAAGGATTCCATTTAATCTTAGCAAAAGTATTTGGAATGCTTAGGGTCAAAACCATTCCCAGAAATAGTGTTTTCTTTCTTGCTTCTACCTACCCCCTTCCCCTTAACATTTCACTTAGGTAATGTGTTGCACTTCAAATTTTGACGTAGGAAAAACATAATCGATAGACTCATGGAAAAAAAAAGAACTTTAATGCCCCTATTGCTTCCTAGAGTAGTGATTAAGTTGATGCCATCCACATTGGACCCCACAAAACATTTCCCCTCCTAGGAATACCCAACTAGATGCCAGCTTGAGCTCAACCTACTCGGAGACCAACTTCACTTCTCAAGCTTGGAAACATGAGATTGAGTAATAAATACAAAAACTAAAAGAGGTAGGAAGAACTATTGTGCCTGGAGGTATCTATAGAAGCTTTCATCCCTATTTCCTCCCATTGATACCCCACATTAGTGTCCACCATGAAATTCTCCCTAGGAAAGTTGTGCCACCTACCTATTTTATAGCCCTCAATGTTCACTACGTTTGTCATTGCACCTGTAGCTTTCCTATTTCCTTTCATCATTCCTAGCCCAATGATGCTTCCCTTGGTATGTTGATAGCACTTGCTACTCCCCTGTGAACTTATCAACACCATCATTCCCTAGATTTTGAGCATCTTATCACAATTTGTTTTGGGTGGGTTCATACTAAACCTATGCACCTCCTTAACTTTTAATCATTCGCTATAACCACCCCTAGTTTCTACATTGATTATGTTCATGATGCCAAGTGGGTTGGAAACTATATGACACAAAGGGGTTTCATAATTGTAACCATCATCACCATATCCAAGGGATGCAAGTTCGATTTTCATTCACACCATTGATACACACACCATTATATTTGTCTTATTTTGTGACATTAATATGACATTACGTTATACATATCCCTCCATTCTAACTTGTAGAAAAAAAAATTCTACACAACAATTAGAGGCATGTTTGGAAGAAGTAGGTTATTGACATTACTTTGAATGAAATAAACATCATATTTCTTCTTAAGCCAATGATATTGTTCTTTTTGTGAGTAACCCCTCTACTCTTTACTTCAAAGATATTTCTTGATAGATTTGGTATTGTATACGCATTTATAAACAAAGGTTATGCTCATGATATACAAAAATTAGTTATCTATGAAAGAAGAAAATTGTGTTGGCACTATTTTGGCTAGAATATCATCATCATTCTTATTTATGTTGATCATATCATTCTTTTTATGAGTATCCCCTTCAACCTTAGCAAGAAACTAACCATTCTGAAAAAAATTTAATTCCAACTTTGATAAGTCAATAAACACTAATAAAACAAAAGTTATAATCATCAAATCCAAAAAATCAATTATATTGTTATCATACTTAACAATACTATAAAGATACATTGATCTAGATTGGATGATTATATTGTTTTTCACCCAATTCAATGCTTTCAAAATGGAAAAAGTGGAGGAGTCAACTCATAGCACCATTTTTACTGGTGAGACCAGTTTGGCAGGTTGGGGTCTGAAACCTTCGGAGAGTGGTTTGAGGCATCATGATCCATATTAGATAATTATATTTTTTTCATTCATATTGATGCTTTAAAAGTGGAAAAAGTGGAGGAATAATATCACAGGACCATTTTTACTAGTAAGACCCAATGTTGGAGTGGGTCAAAGTCCCTAATTTTGATGTAAATGGGTTTAAGGGTAAACTATGGGTCTCAAGCCATGGTTTGAGACCATAGTATCTGCGCGCGGAAAGAATATAAATTGATAGATCGAGTCTAAGGAATGTAGTCATTAATGTAACGTTTTTGGATCTAAGTGTTATACGTATGTAATACGTTGAAAAGGGCTTTTATCTGTGTTGGGTTGAAAGGCTCCTATTGGCTGTGTGTGCAGAGACCTAGTCCTGGTTGTGTGTAGACTCCATTGGCCGTGTGCGCGGAAGGGTTAGGTGTAAGGGAAAGTCTGATATGTATTGAAAGGATCTGAATTAATACAAGGACATATTTTGGCGAACTTATTGTGTTATTGCTTCAAGGTATTTATCTATCGTTTCTTATAAGATCACACTAAATTTGTGTTTCTTATTGATCGTTGTGCAAGATATGTGTTATGGTTATGTATGCATATTGATGGTTGATAAATATTCTTAAGTAATTGCACATTGTTTAGATCTGGATCTGGTTATGTTATGCTTTCTCTGCGCTGAATTGATTTGTGACTTTGTCTTACTCTGTTAAGTATTGCGCACATTCTGTGATTATGCTTTATTCTATTGCGCACATCTGTTTATGATTGGTGCAAGTATCCATTCAATTTTATTAGGCCACTTCATTATTTTCTCCCTCAGGGTGCGGAAACCAGTTCCAACACCCCCCATACTTCTTCGGGTGAGACTTTGATATGTGCAAGCAGGTCATTGCTGAAAGGGCTAGTAGTTGGAGGGTTTGTTGGTTTCTCCATAAACTTTGAACCTGGGTAGGACCCCTCAAACCAAAAAATGGTTTTGTTTCCGAGACCAGGATCATTTTGAGGGAGATTTGATGTTGTGGCATCCTTCACGAAACGAATTGCAAGATTGGTTGGATATAAAGATCCTTGAATTCACACTCCAAGAGAATCGAAGTACTAAGCCATCTGATGAACAGTGGGTACAGAAATATATTTATACAGAAGTGCATAAAATGTTATTTTTCCCCTTTTCACATGAGCTATAGGAGTGGTTGTCACGCTTAGTTGAATTCAATACATGCATAAAGGATGACGCAGTCACTGAGTGGAATCCTGAATTGATCCAGCAGGTAGAGAATTTAGACAATAAGATCACCCACGTGGTAGATCATTGGATCGATCGCCTATTGGGAGGATTTGTGACTGAATTTTCCATTGGTCAATTTGTGTCATATTTTGAATCAGAAAGAAGGCTTTTTTAAAGGCCCTAGAGGTAAGTTCCTGCACTCACTGAAATTTTTGTTGAAAATGCTATTATGTGAACGGGGTTGTTTGTGTGAACATATTGCTTGAATGCCTTGAAGAGGCCCAAATATGTGCAGTGGAAAATTTTACCGCAAAGATTTAGAAAAAATTATTTATAGTCCTCTTAAGCCTAGATATGATAGTGAATATGAACTAGAAACTAGTAGCTTTAGTGACTTTGAAGGAGAAATTTCATCACACCAAAAACCCTTGAGTTTGTTTTTGACCCCATCCACTCCACTTATGCACACACATCACAAAGCACCCACTCCACCGTGCAATTCACCACCACCTCCACCTCCCCCAGAAGTAGACATGGCTGCATCGATGAAGTTACCTAATTTCATAGGCATTGGAAATGAGGATACTGACCACTTATGTTTTGTGACTGAGGCCGTATGGCATGCTCAGCAGGTTAACAATATTGATATTAGGAAGGCACAATTGGCTATTGCTTTCCAAGATCGTGCATTAGATTGGTACATCAGGTATGCTCAAGCAAACCCTAATGCCACCTTGGAAAAAATAAAATATTCCCTAAAAGAGTAGTTTAAGAAGCCGAAGTCATACACATAGCTGGTGAAAAAATGGAGATTCGTCAAGAGGCTAATTAATCTGTATGGGAGGCCTATCAGAGATTGAAGCGCACCATTATAGATCGTGTATTTTTAATTGATGATACTCAACATAAGGAATGTTTCATTGTTATGTTTCTCCCACCTCTGCGGCAGCCCTTAGGTCAGCAAAATACTTCCACACAGGCTGAGGCTGTGGAAGTTGCAATGAAACTACAGGCTACTCCAACACTTGTTGCATTGGGAACTGAGCGAATTCAGAATCAGTTAGAAGCCATGCATCTAGAAATTCAAAGTCTGTGCACAGACAAAGGCAAGGAGGTATGCACAAAGGTTTGGTTCCTAAAATGTAAATCTTCTGGGCACCATAAAGATGAGTGTCCTGTCTTCAACAATTATCTAAATGGTGGAGGTCCTAGTCCATTGAAGAGTCCGACATGCTGCAAAATCTGTCAGATTGTTGGGTTACATGACACAGATTCCTGCCCAAGGATCGGAAAGTATCAACCTGACTTAAAGTAGTTGTTTTGCAGATTCTGTTCGTCATTAGGGCATGATGAGAAACATTGTTGCACTTATGATATGATGTTAGATAAAGCTGAGAAATTTAGAATGTATCCCGATCCTACATCACCAACATTCCCTTCTGGGCACAGAGAATTTCTAGGCAGAGAAACAGGGCGAGGAGGTGGATCAGTTGGCCGAGGAAGATGACATGTCATTTTTTATAACTGTGGAGATGCTGGTCATTATGCACGTGATTTTCCTAATCCAGCACGACAGTCTTGTAGGTATTGTAGGCAATTAGATCATGTAATAGAAGATTGTCATATCTTGATTGATAAAATGCAGGAAAATAAGACATAGACTCAAACATAAAATATTCATATGGTGAGAGCTTAAACCCGTGAAGAAGATCCCAGCATGAATGTGGTTACTAGGAGCGGTGCGACCACCAATGAAGATAAGGGAAAGTAACCATTCATTGATGTATGGATCCGTAAAGCACCTGGAAACAAGGAACGGTTTAATCTTCAATGCGCAAAGGAGACCTTTGTTGAAGCATGGAGAGAATTTGCAGAAGGAAGTGCGCCAACATCAGGAAGACCTATGAAGGAAGCAGGAGGAGATGCAGAGATCAAACCATTTCTACAAGCATGTATAAAGTTAATATGCAACAAGAAGGCAGTAGAAAATCTACGGGCATTAATAGATAATTGTGTAGAGAAGGAACAACCAATGTGTTGAAATTTGCAACAAGAAACAATGAAATTGGCATCCAGAAAATGGCACCCAGAAATGGCTACCATGTGAGGCTTTTGATTTAATTATTCCTTAATTAAATTGAAAGTAAATTGTAATTTCATCTCATAACAACTTGAATCAGTTAACTAAGCAGGGAAAATTTTAGGGGCTAATATTCGTAGATGGGTTAATTTTCCATGCTTTTTCCAAAAAAAAGATTCACCAATTTCCATTTTTTCCTAAAACCAATTTGCCCAAATTTTATATGAAAATTTGATTTTACCTTAAAAATCTCCAAATTTTATAAAGACTATATAAAACCATTAGAAGTTTTAATATTTTCATAAAATATCACCAAACATTTTATAGTTTGCATAGTATGGATTAGTAAGCTTCACTAAGGTTTCTAATCTTTAAGATAAATTTCCATCGTTATTAAGTGAGATAGACTTAGTTAACTCAATAATTTCGAGTTGAGGGTTAATATTGAGGCATGTAGAGTGATTCTATTATTTACAAGGTCCAATTGCAATTAATTCACTAGTGTGGTGTGAGTGTAATTAGTTAACTCAAATTAATTGAGTTAAAATTAGTTTAACTAGTTCTAATTGAGTAATGAGCTAGTGAGAGGTCAAGTGAATTAAATTATATTTAATTCACAAGTAGTGGTCTACCAAGTAACTGATGATTTGATATTATTAGCTGCATACATGTCAATTTTGATGATGACCCAATTGAGACAGAGGTTAAAGGGAAGTTAAATATCAATTGTATTATTAGTGAATTGCACGAGCACAATTATAAAGGTAGAGGATGGCTCCATAGGGATTGTGCAGTCAAGGAAGGTTGATTATCCTATTTAATAGGGATTAATTGCCTAGGGATTGCATGAGAAAGGATTGGCTAAGAAGGGGATGAGAATTGGCTAGGTTGGTCAATTTTTCCTAAGAATTGCTAGTCAGTTTTGAGCAGGCTTGGGGTGAGACGATTGGTAGAGTGTAGGATTTTCTCAGTATGAGAAAACATTGTATTGTTTCATGATTCTTTGACTATGTACAATATATGATAGAGGGGTTTTGAGAAGGTGATTTCTATAGATACATCTTGTGTTGTGTGAATGATTATTTCTTTCTCTTACTTGCATGTGATTGAGCGATCGTGTTTTATATTCCACAAATATAGTAGAAGGATTCAATATCTTATTTTATTACATCAAAATATAGGATTGAATCCATTGGTATAAAGTTTCTCTATAATTTTTACATGGTATCGGAGTTGTGTTAGAGATTTTCTACACAATGGTAGGACATCGAGCGGTCAACAAAATATACAAGAATAAGAAGAGGACTGGTAGGGAGATGCATATGACCATGCAGATTGGTGCTTATGAAATGAACCAAGTTTTTCTAGATCTAGGGTCAGATGCTAATTTTCTACCTAATAAAACATGGCATCACATGGGAGAGCCAAAACTGGAGTGGTCTACCATTCAACTGTGCATGGCCAATCAGTAGAAGATCATTCCTTTGGGAAGGTTGTTGCAAGTTGTGGTCAGTATATAAGGTGTTAAGGTGATGACATACTTTGAAATCATACAAATTTTCGAGGAAACTGATCCCTATCCTGCACTATTAGGGTTGGATTGGGCCATTGACATGGATGGTGTCATAAATCTGAAGAAACAGAGGATGGACTTTGAAAGCAATGGAGTCAAGTTAATCATTCCTCTAGATCCTGCACAAGGACAAAGATATACTAAACTAGTGCGCGTTGATGATGATATCGATCAAATATATAAGCTAACCTTGTGTGAGGAATATTGGATTAATCCAACAGCTGATGGAAATATTAAGCGGGAGATGGATAGCTCTTGTTTTTTAAACTCTGATGAAGAACTTGAAAACTGATAGAACCGGTTTCATGAGGTATATGCATTGCGCTGTAATCGCATAACTTGATATCTGCGATGTATAACATCTGAGGTACATGATTTGTTTCACTCTGATGGATTAACTGATATAAACATGTTTATAGGGGAGCTTGAAAGGATGATTCCTAAAGGACAGAGATTGCATGCTTTAGATCTCGGCTTGTGTGCTACCCCAGCAAGATGGTGGGAAACTCACAAGGAGAATATGGGCAATTGGGACGAATGTGCATGCATGATGAGGTTGCGGCTTGAATGTCTAGTCCTTAAAAAGGAAGACGTGTACTCTGGAAAATAATATCCAAGCAGACATTTGGCAATATGGAATCAGGTATGGAGCATAGAGCCAAGACCTAAATGGATCCATATATTCATTCACACGTTGGGAAGGTGCCTACTGAATGGTATTTGGAGACAGAGTTGAATAGAGGCACTAGTGAATGGTCTGTGCTAACAGAGAGCTTTATTCTTACATTTAGATTTGAGAGTGGATTTGCTATGGATGGCCAAGATTTTCATAATATTCAAGAAGTCATGTTTGATATAACAAAGCCTGCAATCAAGTGAACTCCACCAACCCGGGATGCGTAGATGAAATCTATTGTGAATTGCAGGAACCTTAAAGTTGAACAGAATGATGAGAATCCAAGGAATGTCATGATCCCTGAATCTGAGGGACAACGCGCAGTGGCTGGGCCCTCGATCACCTCGCTATATGTGATAGAGCCCTTAAATATCAGGTAGGTGAATATTGGATCTGGAGAATAACCTAATTTGGAAATGATTGGAGACTATTGGGATGATGATTCATTAGGCAAGGCTGCTGAGTTGCTAACAGAATATCAATATTTGTTCCCTAAAATTTTTTCAGAATTGAAAGGCATCATTAGGGAATTGGAGTTATGAAAATTACATTGAAGCCTGATGTGCACATAGTATAATAGTGCTCATACATACTGAACCCAAGATATAAGAAGAAGGTGAAAGAATAGTTGGACAAAAATTTTGTTGCAGGCATTATTGAACCTATAGAAGATTCTGACTGGGTAATTCCAATGGTTGTGCAAGATAAGAAGACCAAGGGAGAAATCAAGATCTGTGTAGATCTGTGCAAACTGAATGATGCTTGTGTGCATGATCCATTCCCAACTCCATTCTCTGATGAAATATTGGATAATGTTGGAGGCGAAGAAGCATATTCCTTCATAGATAGGTTTTCAATATATCATCAGATCTAGATTGCACCAGAATATATGTGTAAGACCATATTTGCTACTGAATGGGGTTCTTTCCAATATACAGTCATGCCCTTTGGGTTGAAGAATGCTCCTATTATTTTCTTGCGTGTAGTAGTTTGTACTTTTAAAGAATTCATCCACAAATTTTTGGAGGTATATTTTGATGATTGGACTATCTTTGGATTGTTGAAGAAGCATGTGTGATGATGCCTAAACATCAAAACCCACTTTATCCATATAAAAATTCATGTCACATTTTGTCTCCCAAAATAATCCTCAAATTGGGACTAACTCTAATGCGGAAGCTATTTCAAAAGTTGATAATTATGGTTATTAACCATAATTAAAATACCCACTTTGACAAATTATTTGAACTTTGGATTAAATCCAAATCACCAATCATACCCACTCTACCAACTCTTAAATGTGATTAATTATGCACTTTAAATTCATTAATCCATATCCATATGCATTTCAACCCATAATTTGCGCGGAAGTTGTTCTCTTCATAAAATTCACATTTATAAACTATATGCAAATACCCACCTTACTCATTGGTATTTATCAGTTTCAATTGATATTGGTTAAACCCTGAATTTTTACCTTAGCTTAGGACTTTAGACTAAAATCATATAATTTCGGCCCATATTTATTTCAACCGCATATCCAACTATTTTCGAAGCTTAAACTTTATGTTATAAAGTAATACTTTATAACTTACCCTTTATGCTAATTCAAGGCTTTGCACATATGTCGAGGCTCATCACATATGGCCCACAACTTTTCTTTTCACTTATCCACCTTCCTCATTATAAGACATCCCTTGTATATCTTAACGCTCCATACATCCGAAGGCTGACGTATCACTAAAGATGCATGTCATTTAACATACTTTTTTCATCGTCCATCGTTCATTCAATCGGACGGCTGACACTTTATCGCGTTCCAGCACAATGATCCGATGGTTATCGCGTAATAAAATTGCACGCCTTTTGATATTCCAAAATCACGTGAAATGAGCGATATTGAATTACCATCCATGCCATGTGTCACACGATAACTACTATCGCGTTCGTTTAAGGAAATACCACTTACTACCCTTTTTCTACACAAAAACCATTAGTGGTTTTTGAAACCGTCTTCACTGTTCATTTGTCATTTTCTCATGGTTCCATATGTGCGCGGTTCCAAAATACATGCTTTCACCACGCTTCCGTTGACTCAAAATTCCATACCATCTTGGTTACTCTTTCCAAACTACGCCTTCGAAGTTCTCTACGCCTTCGAAATTCCATTTGATTACATAACCCTGCATCCTTTCATTTGTCTCTCCACATCAACTCCAATTCAACTCTCGGCCATTTAAATTTGAACCTTACTCTATATTGATGTGAGTCAATATATTAATGCAATTTCGACAAACAAAAAATTACTTCTCTGTTGACGACCCCATTAATATCCATTCTGTCACTGATCCTATTTCACTATTTGATCGGATGTGCTTCCGATACATATGGTCAATGTATCCAAAATCCGAATTGAAACAAAAACAATTTTGCTTCTGTGTCGTCGATCCTTTCAGTGATCGATGACCAAATTCAGCAAATGTAACATCATCTAGTCTTATCAGATATATATACAAACCCTTTATGCACTTCAGCTCAAGTCATAATATTTCCATTATCCCTGTCTCAACATTTACATTAAACTTGTCAATGGTGTGTAGAACCACCATTCAAACCCTATTGCAGAGTTTTATCACACACCTGCTCATTGAAACTCAAATCATTTCTCACACACAATCAATAACTCAGAAAACAATCTCTTTATATATAAACAAGTAATTACACAGGTTTCTTCTTCCCTCAGGCCTGATTTTCTAATAAATGGCCTTTCTGTCAAATTTTCCCGTAGGCTTACAACAAACCCCTGTCTGTCTAAACCTTCTCAATCCTCTTTCTACTACTCTCTACTGTCTACTTTTTTCCTTTGAGGCTTATTATTTTTATACAGAATAATCTGAACTAATTTAGTTTCAGATCCTCCATCATCTCAAAAAATTCCTCAAAATCCTCAAAGTCATAAAATATATCTTCTATCCCTAAGGATCCTCTTTAATCCCATAAAATCATGAAACTAATTATAACTTAAGATTTACAATCAATTATCAAATCTCTCATTCCCTATGGAATCTAAACTATCCTAATTCTCTCATGTTCTCCAATTATTCAGGAACATTTACAAATTCCTCACAATACTTAATATCTCTCATTAAAATCACTCAAAAACATTAATAACTACATAAGAAACCAATATTCTTTTGAAAACAAAAAACCCCTATGTCTATTAAAATACAAAGGATTTTCTTGAGCCTAATGCTCATGCATCAATGTGTCAAATCTGTTCTTAATGCTAGATACTTGTTGGAAGTATTAGATCTCCTTGAATTTAAAGAAATGTGTATTCTATGTACCATTTGAGATACTGTTGGGACACATTGTCTGCCAGCAGGGGTTGATGGTAGATTCTGCAAAGATTTCAATCATAGTTAGTTTGGAGATACCTAATAATCTGAAGAAATTATGCTCGATATTGGGGCATATGGGGTATTATAGGAAGTTTATTCAGGGTTATGCGATGATAACTGCACCCATGGAAAATTTTCTCAAGAAGGATGCAACGTTCTGCTGGGATGCGGATTGCCAGAAGATTTTTGAGCTACTGAAGGAAAATATGGTCACTACACACATCATGGTCTTCCTAAATTGGTCAAAGGTGTTTCATGTACATGTGGATGCCTCCTACATTACACTTGGAGCTATCTTAGCACAGCCATGAGCAAGTGAAATTGATCATCCTATTTCTTATGCAAGCCGAGAAATTTCAAGCGCAGAGAAGAATTACACAACCATGAAAGGGAAGGGCTCACAATGGTGTACGTGCAGCAAAAATTACACCCCTATCTGTTAGGAGGTCACTTTAAGATGTTCACTAATTATTCTTCTTTGAAATACCTGGTCAATAAGCCAATGTTGGGGGGGGAGATCTGCAGGTGGTTTTTGTTATTCCAGGAATATAATTTTGAGATTATGGTAAAACTAGCAATATTGAATGTTGGGCTGGACCATCTGTCGCGCATTGAAATAGGTGAGGAACCTACAAATTTAGCAGATGGATTTCCAGGCGTGCAGTTATTTTCAATAAAGGTGGTTGATGAGCACTTCCCCAATATCAATATGTTTCTAACTACCGGATGCACGCCTGAAAAATATACAGTTCAACAGAAGAAAGAACTCATGGCGCGCGAAACAAATTTCACCATTATTGTTCGGAATTTGTGCAAAATGGGTGTGGATGAGGTTCTGTGAAGAAATGCCCTGGAGTTGAGAGACATGCAATTCTAAATGAATCTCATGGAGGGGTTTCTGATGGTCATTATGCAGGTAAGGCCACTGCGTAGAACATTTTGCGAGCTGGGTTATGGTGGCCCACGCTGCACAATGATGGCTATGCGTTGGAGCTTATTTAAGTAGGAATCCAAGAACTGAAGATGCAGGCGAGCCAGATACAAGCGAGCATAGCTCAGGTGAGCCATACCAACACACAAGTCATAAGAATGCAACCATTATATGTTGCATTACCAGCCACAGTGGATGCCCTCTTTGTACAAATCCCCGCGCCAGCCATTCAGGTGGACACCAGCCGGGGTGTCCAATTCCATGGATCAGGTGATATAAATATTAATCTTTATGTGTTACCTACATGGAAGCTACACTTCATGCACTCAATGATTGTAGATGAAATTTAGTTCCGAGAGGTAGTTTCTCACACAACCACTAGGGAATCTTAGAAGTAGGAAGAAGAAGCACACCAAAAGTAGCAAGAAATAGAGGTAGCATGTCACAAAGTCTAAGCCTAGCACGCTACACTGGAGGCCAAAATCCATCATATATCTTGCAATGTTCCAACAGTCCTGGCCACAACAGTGCTAGTGAAAAAATTGGAGGGATTGGTTGTTGTGTTGAAAGCATCTTGCATTGAGGTGCAGACTATCAAAATGAAGTATGAACAATAGATCATAGATCTGCAAACCAAGTTGCAGTCGGAGACTCCACCAGGGGTCCATGCCCAAAGAGCATTCGAGGTAAATCAAGCCAAATACAGTATCGTTGTTGCAATCACACAGTGTGACAGCCTGTTAGATGAAGGCATGAAAAGGATCCTATATTTTAGCAACTACACGACACACTCCATGAGAAGGAACAAAAAATTGAAGAGATACGAATAGTGGCATTGCAAAGAACAATTGCTAGAAGCACGCATGCAACCATGGGATGAATAAGCTCTTTATCTTTCACAGACGCTAGACAACACTTTGAAGACTATTCAATAGACACAATGCAACGTCAAGATGTCCACTGAAGGGCCCACCACAAAATTTTTTATTTCAGCAAGCACAGGAAGTTGCAGCCCAAAGTTTGGACATGGTTCTCCCTCTGAAATCTTCTGTCAATGCAATCCAAGCCAAGCTTAAGGAGCATATGCCTCAATGATGCGGGACAAGTCACATGTTTTTGTTGGGGGCCTATTAGAGCGGGGTCCCCTGGGGCACACTTTTTGATGTAATTTTGTATAAGATTTTATATGCACGCTGCGTGAATGAGTCAAGGGGTTTTGGGGTGGATCAAATTCCCTAATTTTGATGTAAATGGGTTTAAGGGTAAACTGTGGACCTCAAACCATGGTTTAAGACCATATTATCTGTGTGTGGAAAGAATATAAATAAATAGATCAAGTCTAAGGAAATTAGTCAGTAATGTAATGTTTTTGGATCTAAGTGGTATACATCTATAATACATTAAAAAGGGTTTTTTTTTCTGGTTGGGTTGAAAGGGTCTTGCTCGCAGTGTGTGCGGAAACCTAGTCCTGGCTATGTGTGGACTTTTTTGGCTATGTGTGCGGAAGGGTTAGGTGTAAGGGGAAGTCTAATATGTGTTGAAAGGATCTAAATTAATACAAGGACATATTTTTGTGAACTTATTGTGTTATTTCTTCAAGTTATTTATCTATTGTTTCTGTTAAGGTCACACTATTTGTGTGTTGCTTATTGATCATTACACAAGATATTTGTTATGGTTATGTATGCAGGTTGATGGCTAATAAATATGCTTAAGTAATTGCACATTTTTTAGATCTGGATATGGTTCTATTATGCTTTCTTTGCGCTGAAGTGATATGTGACTCTATCTTACTTTGTTAAGGATTGCACACATTTTGTGATTCTGCCTTATTCTATTGCGCGCATTTGTTTATGATTGGTGCAAGTCTACATTCGATTTGCTTAGGGTCACTTCATTATTTTTTCCCTTAGGGTGCAAAAACCTAGTTCTAGCACCCCCCCATACTACTTCGGGTGAAACTTTGATATGCGCAAGCAGGTCATTTCCAAAAGAGCCAGTAGTTGGCGGGTTTGTTGATTTCTCCATAAACTCTAAACCTAGGTCAGGAACCCTCAAGCCAACACCCATTTGACAAATTTGGGTTTGAAACATTTGAGGAGCATTTTGAGGCATTAAATGACATTTTCTAAGGGAAAACTCTATTTCTTTAGTGAAACATGTTTTTTTCCTATTCTGCATATTGATACGTTTCCAACAACACAAGAATCATCTCAATCAAATTTCATATGGAAAATATATGCCACTTGGAAGTTGAATTTCTTGTTTTTTCCACCATAATTCAAACATCAACCCCAATTATTCATGGAAAAGGGGATACCCACGTGATCTTGATGAAGAATACTATAGAATATAAAATTTTGTAACTTTGGTTAAGAGGAATCAAACCTAACCACCAGTATGTTATCGCCTTTTGTTATAACCAGGCCACTAGGAGGAAAAGGTGTTCCATGTTTTTCAAGTGTATCTTGTTCCATAAAAGGGTAGAGTAGCTGAGAGGGATAGGGAGAGAGCACAGAGAGAGGATTTATTCACTATATCATCCTTTGGGCCATAAGTCTTACTTATTTTTACTCACAACCATTTACTATTCATAGAAAAATAGTAGAGTGACCTCACCTTCCAGCTAGGTTGTAACCCTCCTCCCACATTTACCCAAATTCACAAGCTTTCCAGGGCCAATATGAGACAAGTATCACTATGACATGTCCCGACCTCCAAGTTCCATTTAAGGAAATGGCACCTACAAACTGAAAACTAACTGACATCCCACAATGACTACATATTATTAAAGAGCTGGAAAACCACCCTAGGTGATCAATCCCTAAGATAGAACCCTTTTTCTCTGACCTAGCTCCATAACCACACCCTTGAAACTACATCCATGTAGTTGGAAGCCTATAACCACACTCAAAGACTTGTCTCCATGCAGTTATGACCCAAATCCTCCAATTTTTTGCTGCATTTCTAGGATCTAAGTGTTGACCTATTTGTGTTGCCGTTGATATCACCTGATGAAGTATGTACTAATGAGTCTTTTTTTCATGCCTTGAGTATGTTGTATATTTGTTAAAACCTGTCATGTTGATGTAACATGTTGTAATAAGTCTATAGGAGACATGTCATGAGATAGCAAGGCCTCATCTAAAGCTGAGCCACACTTTTTCTAGAGGTCTAATTGATTATGTGTGTGATGTCTTGTTGAAGTCATAAAACTAGGTTCTTGATGTTAAGATGAGTCTAGAGGGATGGTTTACATGTCACTTCACTCCCTTGAAGCTCTGTTGCAATTTTGAGGGTTTCATATTGTGTTTGAAGCTATGATTTTTCCCAGTTACATGGATGGAGGCTCATCAGAGTGACTAAATTGGTAAAGACATAGGGAGACAATATTTTGGGAGATACTAGAGCTTTCAAGTCAAATTTTTACAATGCAATGGGAGTGACTGAGGAAGTAAAGTCCCAGTCGCATGGATACATAGTTGTGGGTGTGACTAGAACTCTATTGTTGTTGGCTTACAGATATTATGGGAGCAACAAAAGCTGAATTTGTCTCGTGTTGTGCGTGCGACCGAGGAAAAAAATGAAATTATCTTCGGATTTGTCGCGCTCTCTTGGAATTAAATTTTTTTTGGTGGATTCTATTTTCGTAATTTTCGAGAAAAGGGTCGAGATGAGATGCGGGGCCTCTAAAAAGTGATCAATTTTGAAATTATCAAAAAGGCTAGTCGAAGGAGTGGTTTGATATGGTCAAGATGCTAATCTAAATAAATTCTGATGTGTCTAAAAAGGTTTTGTGTGAGCTCCGTCATCTGTAAAATTAGTTGACTTAACCATCTATAGATTATACAAATATCTGAAGGAAAGAAGATCATTTGTTGGTTCAAAATAAGTGTGTGTGTGTGTGTGAGTGTTAGAGTTGCAAGTGCATAACCATCGAGTTCAAAATTTCAAAATTGCAGTGTGCTTCAGAGAATAATATTCAATAGAATTTCATAGTAGTGTGTAGTGATTGAAAATATATTTGGAGAGTGTGTGTATATATAATTGTTCTCTCAATTGGAGTTTGGATTTTGCATGCATGAGTGTGTCTATTTGTAGCATGTTTTTTTAATGCAACAATATTCTCATTTCTGAATCATATCATTTTAGAGCATAATTGTTTGTACCTGGAGTGGGGGTTTCAAGAAGTGCATGCTATTTGTCTATTATAGGAGTGGGTGCTCCAAGTTGGTTGTGGCCAACATTTCTCATTCATTCAAGGGGTGGGTGCTCCAATGCTAGTGGGTGCTAGCTAATGTAATGTAATGAGAATTTTTTTGAAGAAAAAAATAATAGAAGAAGCACAAAACAATTTAGTGGTTTTTTTCCCTGGAGTGGGGTTTTTCCACCAAAAATATAAGTGTCTATATGTGCAGATTGTTTGTGTTTTCATGTTCTTGGTCATGTTATATTTATAAAGTTAATTTCTGAAGAAATTTTATATTTGCAGAAATAATTTTATATTTTCGTAATACTGATTCACCCCCCAGTCTCAGTATTAATTTTGTCTAACAATTGGTATCAAATTCGACTCCTTTGTTGCAACTTGACCGCTAAAAAGAGAATTCAAGAAGGGACAATGACTGGCCATCATGTGAAAGTTCCATTTTTTATGGCGAGAACTAAATATATTTAGAATGAGAATTGAAGGGCATCTCATGAACATGGGTGTTGATTTCTACTCTACTATGGTGTCTGGTGATGATTTTCTTGATGTTCTTCCTTTAGAATCTGGTGGAAAGAAGATATTTCAAAACAATTCCAAATCCATAAGTGTCATCATTGCAGGACTTAGTGAGAATGAGGTGATAAAAGTCATGCATTGCAAATCAACTAAATAAGTTTGGGACAAAATTGAGAATACCTATGAAGGTGATCCAAAGGTGAAGAAAGTGAAGCTCCAAACCTATAGGATGAGGTTTGAGAGCTTGAAAATGAAGGAAGAAGAAACTATTGCAGAATATTTCAGAAGAGTTAAAATAGTGACCAATATGATCAAGAGAATTCATTTGAAATTTGAATATGAATTCATTATTCAGAAAATATTGAGGTATTTACTAGCAATATTTAACCCCAAGGTGTCTGCTATTGAGGAAACAACTGATTTAAGCACTCTCACTATGGAGAAATTGCTTGGAATTCTTATAGGTTATGAGATGCACATTGTAGAATATAAATGTGAATTTATTGAATTTTCATTCAAGGCCTCCAAGAAGGTCAATCCCATTACCAAAAATCTCAATAAAATTCCAAAGAAAATCAAGGAGGAGGAAGAGCACTCTAGTAGTGAATCCGATGGAGAATTTTCTTAGTTTTCCAATAAATTAAAGAGAGGTAATGGAAAGTACAAATGCATGCTTCCTTTCAAGAGTTTTGAATGTGGATAAGTTGGAAATTTTTATGCAAAATGTCCACACAAAATAAGTAAACAGGAGGAAAAAATAAAGAGAAAGGATGAATCTCAACAATTTCGAAAGGGTAAAGCTCAAAAGAGATGGATCTACTACTCCAAAGAAGAAAGTGACATTTCAGATGAAAGTAGTGAGAAATTCATTTGAAGAAGAATAAGATCACAATGAATGTGTTCTTATGGATTTTCAGTCCAAAGATGAATTAGATCAAGAAAATGGAGAGATTTATTATGAAGGCCAGCTTATTACTACACTTGATGAGTTAAACAAAGCTAGAGACAAAAATAAGCAGTTGAAAGGGGAAATATGTAAATTAAATGAGAACAAATCTTCTTTGGATGATAATTCCTTGAAGACTCAATTTGGTGAGCTTTAGAAATTCAAGGAAAGTTTTTTGCAACAAATTGTGCTTCAAAAAAATAATCTGGCCGAGTTGGAAAAAGAAATTGTACTTTTGAAGTAGAATATTGGAGGACCTCCCATTGCATGCACTCATTAAGAAGAGATTATTTTCTTAAAGAGAGAGTTGGAAGAATAAAAAATGAACGATGATGTGCTCATCAATCAGCTAGAAAAATCACAAGAGAATTGTCAAAAACTTGAGAAAGAGATTGTTGCATTAAGGGCCAATCTATCAAAAGTAGAAATTGAAGCATGCCTAAATCAAAAATTTATCAAGGGATCTGAAACCTTGCAAAATATTATCAACATGCAAAGGTCATTGGATGATAAAATTGGTTTGGGGTTCATTTCTGCTCTGCAAAATATCAAATATCATCCTAGTACTAGTTATCCAGATGCGTTGAAAGCAAAATAAAGACAAAAAAATGTTGTTGCAACTAGCAAGAATGAGCAAAAGATTGAAGCTGAAATCAAATCAGAAAACAAGAAGTAAAGCAAACAAGATCCTCAAATTTCATTCCTCCATCATGGAAAAAAAAGTTAGGTATCCTACACTATTTTATGGTTATTGTTTTTCATGTAATAATTTTGGACACAAAGCCATAAATTGTAGGTTGAAGACGTTTCCTAGAAGGAATTTTAATAGATCAAAAGTTGCTCAGGGTTTAAATATTTTGCATGCAAATGGAAATAATTATTTTTCTCCACTAATTAATGAGATTGAGTATTTTAGATGCAGTAATTTTGGTCACAAATCTAGTGAATGCAAATCTAGCCTTCCAAATTCCTACATGCAACACTCTCAAAGGAAACCTAATTAGTAGAAAATTGAGAAAAGATGGAAGAAACAGGCTGAAAATTGTGAGATTTCTTTTATAGCTCATGATAAGAATAGGCAATGGATGATTGATAGTGGTTTCTCCACACATGACCAGTTATAAGATAAAATTCTTGCAACTTAAAGAGTACAAAAAAGGCAAGGTCAATTTTGGAAATGATGTAGCAATTCCCATTAGAGGAAAATGTACAGTTAGATTGGACAAGAAGACCAAAGCTAAATATCTGCTTTATGTTGATGGATTGAAGAAAAATATCCTCAGTCTGAGTCAAAAGTATGATAATGAGCATGAGATGATTTTCATATCTAAAGAGTGCAAGATCATAAATGTAAATTCAGGAAAGTTCGTGGCAAAGGCTGTTAGAAGTGACAACAACATGTATGTTTTTTATGACACTAGACACAAATGTTTCATGATAAAAATAGAAGAATCTTGGCTATGGTATAGAATATTGGGACATGTTAATTTTGATAATCTAATCAAAATTATCAAGAGTGGAGTAGTTAGAGGTTTACCAAGATTGGCCAAACTAGAAAGCACAGTATGCAGGTCATGCCAATTTGGGAAACAAACAAGAGTGCATGTTAAATACAAGGAGTTCTCTGCAATCAAACCATTGGATTTAGTCCACACAAATGTATTTGGTCCTAAAAGGAAGAAAATACCAAGAGGTGAGAAGTATTTTATTTTATTTGTTGATGATTTGACTAGAGCCACTTGGATTATTCTTATGAAATTAAAATATGAAGCTATAAGAAAATTTAAATATTTTAAAGAAATTGTTAAAAATGAAGTTGATTTGAAGATAAAGTGTCTTAGATATGTTAGAGGAGGTGAGTTCATGTGCAAATAATTTGATGATTTTTGTGAAGAGCATGGGATAAAGAGTAAATACTCGATAGCTAGAAATCCACAACAAAATGGAGTAGTGGAGAGGAAAAATAGTTTGGTCGAAAATATGGCACGTGTTATGATGGATGAAGTTGGTGTGTCGGCTACATTTTGGGGAAAGCAACTCAAACAACAATATATTTGTCCAATAGAGTTCTTATTAGGCATAACAATGACAAAATCGCATATGAGTTGTGGAAAGGAAGACAAACAAAGTTTACCACTTCAAAATATTTTGGAGCAAGTGCTACATCAAGAGGACTAAAGATAAACTTGGCAAGTTCAAACCAAGAGATGATGAAGGCATAATTCTTGGTTATTCCTTCAAGAGCAAGGGATAAAAATGCTACAACAAGGGAAACAAAAAGGTAATCTAAGGTATTGATATTGTTGTCAATGAAGATTTTTCCTATTTCTAATGATTCCATAGATGTTGCGGTTCATCATTGTTTCATAAAATATGAGGACCAAGAATTTTTTGAAGAATAGGAAGAAGAGATAAATACCTCCACCACAAAGAAGGCTCCACCAAGTCAAATTCAAAATAAACACTCGGAAATTCAAATTCTTGGAAGCAAAGAACTTGGATTGAAAACAAGGAGAAATTTTTTGGATAACTTCAATCAAGCACATTTTGCACTAGTTTCTCAATAGACCCCAAAATATTTAATAAGGCCAAAGAATATCAACATTGGGTCAAAGCAATGAATGAATAATTAGACTAGATTGAGAAGAACAACACATGGGAGCTTGTGACAAGGCCAAAGGACAAAAAAATTATTGGAACCAAGTCGGTGTTTAGGAACAAGCTAGATGAAGAAGGAAAAGTGGCAAGGAATACTGCAAGGCTTGTGTGCAAAGGGTATACTAAATAAGAAGTTATTTATTTTGATGAAACTTTTGCACCTGTATATATATTAGATGTTATAAGAATTTTTTTGGCCTTTGCATGCTACAAGAAAATTAAAGTTTATCAAATGGATGTAAAATCAACTTTCTTGAATGGTGATCTAGAAGAGGAAGTTTATATAGAGCATCCTAGAGGTTTCTTGTTGGGTGATGATGAAAATCTAGTGTGCAGGTTTAAACAGGCTCTTTATGGCTTGAAACAAGCTCCAAGAGCATGGTATGCAAAGCTAGACAAACATCAACAACAACAAGGCTTCAAAAAGGGATCCATGGACATCAATTTATATATCAAATTTGTTGATGATCACTTTCTAATTATTGTAGTGTATTTAGATAATATTATATTTGGGAGCGATTTGAAGAAGATGGGCCAAATTTTTGCACAAGAAATGAAAAAACAATTTGAGATGTCAATGTTGGGTGAGCTTTCTTTCTTTCTTGGTTTGCAATTTATTCAAGATGAAAAAGACGTTTTTATTTCTCAATCAAAATATATTAGAGAGAAATTAAAAAAAATTGGCATGGAAGATTGCAAACCAGTATGTACTCATATGGTTACCGGTTGTAAGTTGAGTAAATATGATGAATCACCAGATGTAAATCAATCCATGTACCATTCCATGATTTGCAGCTTATTGTATCTAATTGCTTCTAGACCATATATCATGCAAGTTGCAGGATTGGTCTCTATATTTAAAGATAATCCCAAGGAGACCCATCTTAATGTTGTAAACAGGATCTTCAATTACCTTCAAGGAACTCTTGACTATGGAATATGGTATCCCAAAGGTAAAAATTTCAATTTGATTGCTTTTACTGATGTTGATTGGGCTGGTAGTATTAATGACAGGAAAAATATTTCAGGAGAAACTCATTTTTTGAGTGATTTTTTAGTTTCTTGGGCAAGCAAGAAACAAAGATCTATCTCTTTGTCCATAGTTGAAGAAAAATATATAAAAAAAACCACTTGTTGTACACATATATTATGGAAGAACAATAATCTTCTAGAAATGCATGTTGAATATTAAGGGCATCTTCATATCATGGTAGAAAACACAAGTGAAATAATCTTGTCCAAGAATTCGGTTCTTCATTCCAAGACCTAGAACATACCAATGAAATATCATTTTCTAAGAGAACAAGTGGTCAACAAAGTTGTGAATTTGGAATATATTGTTTCAAATGAAAAAATTGCAAATATCTTCACCAAGCCACTTCCAAGAGATAAATTTGAATATCTTAGAGAGAATATGTGTGTTGTGCCTTTTCAAAGGAATCGAGTCATTCATGGCATTAGTTGTTGTCATACGGATTCCCCCAAGATAACTTTCACCTGCAAAATTTGGAGAATGGGTGGTGTTAGCATAGTTATTTGCTAAGTCATGAGTCCATACCTAATCCAGGTGGATATCGTTGGCCACCCACCTATTCCATTTGGACCTACACCATCAATTCTTGCAGCTTTTCACATTCAGCACCACTTACTATTTTTAGCAGGTTTTCAGGTCCTGCACTCTCGGAGCCGTTTTGGGGCCTTAATGATCCAGGTGGATATTGGTTGCCACCCACGTATTCCATTTGAACCCCCACCATCATTTCGTTCAGTTTTTAAGTTGCAACACAACTTACTATTTTTAGCGGTTTTTTAGGTCTTGAACTTCCGGAGCCGTTTTGAGGCCCTAAACAACTTTTTTTGGGAAAACTGAGAGAAAAATGGGTCCATGTACTAATGTTTCTCACATTGAAAGTTTTACTCCTCGAATATATATTTCTAATGAGCTATTGAGCGCGTCAAACAGAGATCGGATGCCAAAGTTACGTCCTCGGGAAGTTGAAACATCAATTTACCTAAACGGGACCCACAGTTTTGGCACTTCATCTCGTAGAGTTAGGTTTTTAGACGTTTCAGTTTTTCCATTGTTTCTCAATAATAAATAGGCCCTCGAGCCTCATTGTAACATAGTTCAGAGGTCTATAGCCGCCACATCTCTTCTAAGAGATTCGCTACCAGCACCCTAGCTATTTTATTTCCATTATGTCTGTAAGCATATTTCTGTTATTTGATATTTATGAAATGAAGTATTATTTTCACTGCATCTCTATGTTCATGGTTATTTATGTATTCTGTTGTGTTCGTGCATAAATCCGGATCAATCCCATAGTTTTATTTTTAGGATTAAAGTTCAAAAATTGTCCAAAAAAAAAAAATTTGGTGCTACCGGAATTTCTGGAAGCACCAGTTTTTAGCCTTTTAGACAGTATGTTATTTTCCTGTTTTTGTGTTTTTATTTTTATTTTCCAATGCTACGGGAATTTTTAGAAGCATACTCTATTTTTAAAATAAAATGAAAAATCGCAACCACTTTAGTTATACCACGTGTCGTAGTGTTAATACACATCAAATATTTTGTAATCTTTTAGGATCTAATGGTAGGTATCATATTACAATCAGTTACATATAGTCAAGTCATTATATACGTTGAGCCACATGTCTCATCCACAGTTATTGATTGAATGGTTACCCGTCATGCCTGTCTATGCCAATTCAGTCATCTATTTATTTAGCTACATGTTTTTCTGAATCAAAGAGATCGTGGTGATTACACCACATTCCATAACCGTTTGGTTGGCTGCACAGCAGTGCTGCCAGAAATTCTAGCCAATCAACAACAAATAATGTAGAGGTCACTGCAAGTCAGAAACACACTTTCCATAAGCCATTTGGAGCTCTCATATGAAAAACACAGCCAATTGAAGGTGGTGATGGTGTGTCACATGGTGCACATCATGGTGAGGAATATTTTCAATGGAGGATGATTTGAATGGGGTGATGGACCAAGTTTTACTTTTAAAACCACCTAAAAAATAGGAATTTTGTCATTCGAATTTTTAGTTGCGAGGATTAGAATTTTCTGAGAGTCATAGTTCATCAAGGAGTCTATATTTAAAACAAGATTCCAAAGGTGAATACAGGCCACACCTATAAGGTAAAACTTCCCCTGCTCTGCTACCTATCATTTTCAGGAGACATAGGAATTTATTTTTCTGATTATGACTAAAACAGGTGGTAAGATAAATCGAATAGAGCCACAGGATGAATATTTGGTTGATGCCAATTCGAAGGTAAGAATTTTTTTTATGCACTCGGGGTGGTATCCTCTTTGTACCAGGTTAGGGAGCTCTCACTCAAGAGTAGCCCTAGAGTTTGCTAACTCTTTTAATGGACTAGAGGTTGTATTTTACCGCCTCACTTTGTATGTTTCTGAAGACTCCATTGTTGAAGCCTTTAACCTTCCTAAGGAAGGAGAAAGGTGGTTCAAAGGACAAGTTATTACAGGAAGTGACCACAATAGATTTCTCAAAGATGCTCCTACAGATGCAAATTGGGAAAAAGGAATCACAAGCAACTACCTTGAGGATCATTGGGAAGAAGCTATCAAGTTTATCAAAATATACCTCACATGTGAAAGGAGGTATACAATGGTATTCCTCTATCACATTAGGTTTATTTTTCATATTGCAGGGATGAAGACATTGAATCTGACATTTTTCTTGTTGAAAATCCTGACCAAGATGTCAGAAAGGGTTGAAATCCATATTGATGTTTTTAGTATAGGTTGTACCATCAAGATTTGATCAAATTTCTAATTAAAGAAGACTTGGGAAAGAGAAATGAGACTTGGGACCATTTTTTATTCTATAGGGCAGGCCAACCTGCACCTACACCTCTAGTTCCATGACCTAATTCTAACACTGCAAAGAGAAGAATAGAGAGAAAGGCCCAAAAAGAAAACATTCATAAGAAGGCCAAGGGAAAAAAGAGAAATTTTCTGCAGTCAAAGTTGAAGGAAAGGTGTAAAAAGGAGAGAGCTCCTTAGCAAGAAAACCCAAGTCCATGAAAATAGTACCCTTGTTCCTCCATTTCCTAATGTTTACACTAGAGCTAGAAGAGGAAGGTATGCAACATCAAATAAATCAAAATCACATGTGCTACCGGAATTCTGGAAGAACATATTCAAAAAAAATTGCAGAAAGAGTATCATCCTACATCATCAGATGAAGAACTCCTCAAGGATGCTGGATATGAAATCAACAGTAAGAAGAAGAAAAAAAAATCTAAACCTATTTCTAGCACCAGAAAGAGGCATACAATAGACAACAATAAGTTTAGGCTTAAGTCTAAGGCTCTACATAATCCAAGCCTAATGATAGAAGTCATTGATGTTGAAGGGAAACCCGAAGGTTCAAAGATAGATAAATCAGAGAAATCCATGAAGAACAGCAAGAACCCAACCCCTTCAGAACAACACTCAGAGCCCTCAAAAAGAAGAAAAACATAAAAGGGTTCTAAGGAGAACAAAGATCCTATGAAAAAGGAAAATACAAGAGAAACCAGATCCAAAACATCAGCTGCTGACAAAAAAACTGATTTAGATAAACTGGTTGAAGCTGCAGCACACATAGAGGAAAGGTAAAAAGGCTTTTGGTACTAATTCCTTTTCTCGTATCAGTCATAATTTTGAACAACAGCCTAAGTGTAATAGAATACAAGTAAGCGCAGAATTTTCAGCATTTTATATGTATTTTGAAAAATAAACAGGGCACTACCGGAATTTCCGATAGCATTCCAGATTTTGTAGTTACAGGTTTTTACTAGAATTTCTGGCAGCACATATTTTAACTGAATTTTGACACCTGTCAACAAGTTTTTCTGAGCCAGTTAAGGATGGATAAGAACCCATAACCAAATGGATAATAAAAGTGATGGTGAGAGATGGTTATGAGGTTATTGTAGGTCTTATTAAATGAAGCTACATGGTTATTAAAGACCCAGGACACAAGGAGATAATTGAGCATGAAAAAGGGCAGCATGATAGCACATTCAACATTTCAGCCTAGAATTATTCTCTTCTTCTTTCTCCATCTATGATTTCTGTTAGATTTCGATGATATAAGGTTGTAATGTCTTTTGACACCTATGTTATTTTAGAATTGATGTTCCTTATTTTTAGAAGAGAAGGAGTTTCTTCCTCTCTTGCCATATATAGCACTTGTAAAGACTATTTCCAGGTTAGATGTTAGTCTACTTGAAGAATGAATATAATAAAAAACCCTTTTTTCTTCATGCTGGAGGATTTTGTGACTCAAGGAACATATAATGTGTGGTGTGTATCTTTTCTTTGTTAATTTCTTCTAGTATATGAATTGCAGCAACTAGTAAAGTGTGAGTGAGAAGTTGTTAAAGGATTTAATAGTAAATTATCTTCTTTCAGTTTTCTGCAATTTATATGCGTGTAATAGAACATGTAAGTGAAGATTTCATAAAGGATTTATATAATATTTTATACATGCAATTTATTTTCTGAATGTTGTTTTACTTTTCATAAACATAGTTTGTGTAAAGAACCATCATCATAGCTGTGTGACTGATTTAGGATAGGAATATTTCCTGAAATAGATACCAGCTATTCATCTTCTTCCACTTGTATACTCTTCTCCCTATACTACCTTTTACCCACACAATTTATACTTTCCACAGCTTGCCAAATGCATGAATGTCTTAGAGAACATAAAATAATTTCAAAATATTTTAGAAATCCATCCCACCACTCAGAAAACCCCTCTAAAAGTTGAAATGAACTATGATGTGTAAGGCTTACTCCTTATGCAGTCAAGGATTGACTTCTTACGCTAACATCTTTGGCATCGTTGTTGGGGAGGCGAATTGAATTTTATCCCTAGGTGAATGACAAAGTTATAGGTCTAGTTTTGAGGTGTACAAATCCACCTGCCTTTTTAGACTGCTTTACACCTGGCGATTCCATTTTAGAATTTATGGCTCCTAGAAGGACTAGAACCAGGGCTAACCCATATTCCCCTTTGAGAATCTCATTTTCTGACCCTAAAAACCTAGTTAAGAAAAAGAGTAAACAAAATTCTGTTGCCTCTATTATTGTTTTCTCAAAGGTTGTCCCTAAAGAAGCCCTCCAAATGTTATCCCTTGATTTTGCAGAAAATCCTATACCTCCCTTGTTTTCCAACCAACAAATAGTACCTACATCATAAGTTGGTGCTTCATCATCTATTGTCCACAATCCACCTTGTTTTCCAACCAAAAAACAGTACCTACATCACAAGTTGGTGCTTCATCATCTGTTGTCCACAATCCACCTATTGTTGTTCCAAAAATCCCAAAAAATCACACCATGGAAGTTCCAAACCCACCCCCTAACCGAATGGATGCAATTTTTGCTACAAGGCATGCCCCTTTGGTTTTACCTCAGCCTATGAATGCATTACCTGTAGGAGATTATCTCAAATACATGCCTAAGTTTAGTGGTGAGGGAGAGGTAACATCTGAAGAACACCTTGCTGATTTTTATGCTTATGTTGATAATCTGAATATCGAGCATGAAGATGTTCGAATGAGATTTTTTGTTCAGAGTCTTGAGGGTGATGTTAGAAAATGGTTCAGATATTTGAAAGTTGGTAGCATCACTAGAATTGAAACCCTAGATGATACATTTTTAAGGAAATGGGGTGATAAGAAAGATTTTCTGTATTATATCATTGAATTTGGTGCAATAAAAAGAAAACAAGGAGAATCAGTTTCTGATTTTTCAAGATATTCAATAAAATGTATAGCAAAAGACTTATTGAAATCAAGCCTACTAAAGCTTTAGCCAAAATCACTTATGTTGATGCCTTTGATCCTGATTTTTTTTATTATTGAGAGAAAGAAGATCTATAAGACTAACACAAATGCAGGAAAATGTACTTGAGGTAGATTCTAATGTGTTAGCAGCTGATAGACTTAGAGGTGGGATTGACAGAGAAAAAAAAAGCAAAAAGTTGAAGTTTCAACTTCAGGAACTTCAGACATTGATCCTAAGTTAGATGAGTTGACTAAGATGGTCAAGTCATTGATTGTTGAGATGTCCAAGCTCAAGATGGAAGCAAGACCAGCTACTACCATAAATGTTTCATTTGATCTACCTAATAGGAAGCAATTTAGAAGACCTAATGTTCCCAAATTTTGCAACGCTAGAGGAGAGAGGTTGTTGATCAAAAATGTCAGCCTCCTTTGCATAATGCTATATTTGGTGATGAAGAGGAAGCTGAAAGGTTGGAGAAGGTTGTTGATATCAATTGTCTGAGAGAAAAAGAAGGGTTGATTCATCTTACATAAGCAGAGTATGGGGATTTCATGTCATATACTAAGAATAGTGAAGTGGTTCTTATCATTCCATGATTGTTGCTGATCATCAAAGCAGATAGAATCTCATATCAAAGAAGATTGATGATAATTCACAACCTATTACAAAACCCAAGAAGAATAAGGACACAGTCAAAATTCCAGAAGAAAAAAAAAGTTGAAAAACAGAAATTACGGAAATTCTGGTAGTAGTCAATAATCCTTCACTTGAGGTAAAAATTTCTTAGAAACAACCCCGTGTTTTCAATTTTGAGAATGAAAAACAAAAGATAATGATTCGTGTTCCTCTTGTAGAGCTCATGAAAAATGATGATTTCAAAAAGACATTTATGAAATCTCTTCATCCTCCACCTACCGAATTATCTTTTGATTTTGTTAACCTTCAAGATGACAAGCCCACTGTTATTTTAGGTCCATTGATAGAAGACAGAGATGACTCTACCCCTCCTTTCTATCTATCTCTGAATATTCATGAAAATATCTTGCATAATTTCCTAATGGACTTTGAGGCCTCACATAATTTAATGCCCAGGGTAATTATGGATGAACTAGGTCTTGAGGTAACTAGAGAGTACCAATATCTCTACTCCTTTGATTCCCAGAAATTTCAATGCCTTGGTGTCATCAAATACCTTGCAGTAAGCCTTTTTCAGTTATCTATGAGAGGAATGGTGATGGATATTGTTGTAGCTGACATTCCTCCTAGGTTTGGCATGTTTCTTTCTAGTTCATGGATTAGAAGGCGGGGAGGAACTTTGCAAATGGATCTCACTTATGCTACTGTCCCTATTTTTGGAGGAGAACAAAGAAGACTTTATAGAGAAGCTAAACCGGCATATATCATTAGAGATATAAAATACCCCACTAATCATCCAATTTATTCTAGAACAACTGATGTTGGTTCAAGTATTTTACACATGGATAATGTTTCATATCTACCAAAAAAAAAAAATTGAAGCCAGCTAAAAAATAGATCAATCATGAAGGTTCTCAGCTATGGAAAATTTACTTTGATGGCTCATGTTCAAAAGAAGGAGTTGGTGCAGGAATCATTCTCATTTATCATTTGAAAGAGAGCTCCACTTTTTATTTCAAACTTGAATTTGAAGCAACTAATAATGTGGTTGAGTATGAAGTTCTACTGATTGGTTTAAAAACAACAAAAGATATGAATATTTCAGAAATTATCTTTTTGGAGATGTTGAACTTATCATTCAGAAAATTAGAAATTTTTATCAAACTAAGCATCCCAGACTCAGAGATTACCGAAATGCAGTATGGGGCATTGTATAAGACTCATTCCTAGCTTTTAACATCTCTTTTGTTCAAAGAGAAAGTAATATTTTGGTTGACTCACTTTCTATTTCAACAAACTCATTCCAGATTATGATACCTATGCATTAGGGGAGTTTTGAGGTCTAAAATGGGCCTCTTGAGGAAATTATAAAATAATAGTGGAAATAATAAAATAAGATTAGGTTACATCATCAAATTTTAGAAGGAAAAAGAAAAACTATTTTTCAACTCGTATTTTCAACTTATCTCCCTATGGTTTTACTCACATTTTCATCGGAAACACTCGTTGGATGCAGAATTTGATTCCTCATCCAAGGATTACCCATGCTGCATACTTTCAATGGATCCTGCTACACGAAAAATGAGAAATACATGAAAAACATGATTGCAATAATGTTTTTTCATGTATTTCTCATTTTTCGTGTAGCAAGGTCCATCAAAACTTTGCAACATGGGTACCCCTTGGATGAGAAATTAAATTTTGCATCCAACAAATACTCCTGCTCGAAATTTTAGTAAAACCTTAGGGAGATAATTTGAAAATATGAGTTGAAAAAGAATTTTTATTATTTTATTATTTTTACTTTTTTACTCCAAAAATGGTGAATCATCCGCTATGGTTTACATCATCATCTTGAATCTTACTGGTTCTTATAAAGTTTATTTTGGTTGTAAATTTTTCTTAGGAGGCCCATTTTAGACCTCAAAATTCCCCTAATGAAGCTGAAATATGAAGTGGAAGTTAGGTCCAAACCTAGCATTCCTGACAATGTTAAGCATTGGAAATTTTTTTAAGATGATCGGGAGATTAGAAGATTCATTGAAGCTGTTGAAGAGATTTTGCCCTAAACATTGATGAAGATGAATATTTCATGAAGGATAATGTTGATTTGCAAGAGACCAAAAATCTACAAAAAAAAAATTGTTGATCAGCCTATCATTCAGCTACCTACCAATCACAGTCCCAAAGGGTTAATCCCACTTGAGAAGCTCTTTGATCATAATGATTTCTAAGTAAAACCACAGTTCATTGAGACATAAGAAGAATTGGAATATTTCAATTTGGGCACAGAAAAATAACCAAGGTATGTGAAGTTATCAAAGGTTTTATCAGAAGAAATAAAGGTTGAACACCACAAGCTATTTTGTGAATTTGTTGATTTTTTTGTCTGGAGATATGAAGATCTTAAGACATATGATACAAATATCATTGAGCATAGAATACCATTGAAGGATGTTACTAAGCCATTTAGGCATAAATTAAGGAAAATCAATCCACTATTGTTACCAGTGATGGAGAAGGAAGTTAAGAAACTTTTGGATGACAAAATCAACATTCCATTGAGATATTCAAATTGGGTTTCTAATCTAGTTCCAGTAAGGATGAAGAGTAGCGAAGTCAGATTATGTGTAGATTTTAGAAATCTTAACAAATTCTTCAATAAAGATAACTATCCTTTGCCAAATATGGAGCTTTCTCTTCAAAAGGTAACTGGTTTAGACATAATTTCCATGTTAGATGGTTTCTCCGTGTACAAGCAAGTTTCATGTATGTAAAGATTCCATTTGGGCTTATGAATGCCAGAGCTACTTTTCAACGTGCTATGGAATTTGCATTAATTGGGGAAAAGGTCAAATTCTTGGTCATCTATTTAGATGATATTACTGTTTATTCAACTTTATATCAATAATACCTTCAAAACTTGAGACAAGTATTTGTTAAATGCATAAAATATGGTATATCATTAAATCCAAAGAACTCTCTTTTTTATCTCAAAGAAGGTAAGATGTTGGGTCACATAGTTTCTAAATATGGAGTGAAAATTGATCCTAAGAGAGTAATCCAATTCAAGATCTAACACTTCCAAGATGCAAGAAAGAGGTTCAAGATTTCCTCGGTAATATCAGTTTCTTAAGAAGGTTTATTCCAAATTTTTCTAAAGTGTTGAAGCATATTACTTGCATGTTGAAGAAGGACAAGGAATTCAAGTGGACCTTTGAATCCAGAAATTTATTTGAGCTAAAAACAAAATCCATCATTAAAGCACCTCAGCTGGTAAGCCCTGAATACTCAAAGCCTTTCTTGATCTTCTCATTTGCCTCACAAGATACCATTGTTGATGTTTTGTTACAAAAATATTCAGAAAACAAGGAAGCTCCCATGCATTTTTCAACAAAGCACTTAGAGATGCATAATTGAAGCATGAAATGTTGGAAAAGCATGCCAATGGATTAGTGAAAGCTCTAAAAAAATTTAGATATTATATTCCACATGATCATGTTATTTCTTATGTACCTTCATCTGTTGATAGAGAGATATTAGTTCAACCTGATATTGATGGAAAAAGAAGCAAGTGGGTGAATAAAGTTCTTGAGTTTGATTTAGAGAGAAAGCTTATTAAACTAATCAAAGGTCAAGGATTAGCCAAACTACTAGTTGAAGAAAATTACAAACTTTTGGGCTTGAATTTCATGGATGACAACTTTGAAGGGTAAATTTCTGAACCTATAGACACCATGGCAGTAGATGTTAATATTTATGAATGCAGTTGGTACAAGGACATCATCTATTTTCTGCAGCATTTTAAACCTCCTCCAAATTATGATAAAATCAGAGTAAGATATTTGAAGCTGAAAACCGTTAAATTCTACATTAAAGATAAATATTTATATTGGAAATATCCTACAGGAGTTTTGTTGAGATACATTGACCCATATGAGTCCAATAAAGTTATATTTAATATGCATAGTAGTGTGTGTGGAGGACATCACTATTGGAGAACTACTACATACAAAATATTGAGAGCTGGCTATTTTTGGCCTAGCTTGTTTTCTGATGTATGTGTTGAGGTGAGAGCATGTGAAAAATGTCAAAAGTTCACCGGAAAGAAACATTTGAAGTCTTTGCCTCTCAATCCCATAGTTGTTTCTGCACCTTTTCAGCAATGGGGCTTAGATTTTATTGGAGAAATTCATCCACCTTCAAGTGGACAACATCGTTGGATTCTTGTTGCCACTGATTACTTCACCAAATGGATCGAAGCAATACCTACCAAGAATTCTATTCATAAAGTTATCATTAATTTTCTGGAGGGAATCATAACCATATTTGGATGTCCATCAAGGTTAGTAGCAGATAATGCAGCTACTTTTAAAGCCACTCCATTGGTAAATTTCTGTGAAGACTGTGGCATTCAGATCACTCACTCTATAGCTTAATATCCCCAAGGGAATGGTTTATTTGAATCATCAAAAAAAAGTTTGGTAAGGATGATCACCCAACTGTTGGAGAAAAACAAGAAAGCCTGGGATTCAAAACTGAATTTTTCTTTATGGGAAGACAGGGTGACAATAAAAAATTCTATTAATACATCACCTTTTCAAATGGTTTATGGAACTAATGTGGTTTTTCTAATTCAATTGGCCATTCCTGTAGTTGAATTTCTGCAAGATCATGCACCGGAGCTAGATGATATGACCAATAGAGTTTATCAAATCATAGAAGTGCAGCAAAAGTGAGAACAACAATATGATTTATTAAGACAATATCAACAAGTTTTAAAGAAATTTTTTGATAAAGGAAAAAAAAAAAAAGATTTTCATATTCGAGTTCTAGTGTTGAAGTGGGATGCACAACATCAAGATCCCGGTAAGCATTCCAAATTTGATGCTTTATGGATTGTTCCTTTCAGAATCTCAAATATTCTGCAGAACAATACTTTTGAGTTGCAACATCTTGATGGAGTAGAGATGTTTGGAGGCCCATTCAATGGGTGCTTTCTAAAAAAATTATTTTACTAAGGTTGTTGGTAGCCTAAGTTCATTGTAAATACCAGTGTGTTTCATAATAAGACTCCATAGCACAATGACAAGGCACTGAAACTACAAAATATTCTTAGAGCCTCACAAGGAGAGCTCTATCCCTTGTGGAGCCAATGTTAGCACAGTTCTTTTCTAAGTCATGAGTCCATCCCATAGTTTTACTTTTAGGATTAAAGTTCAAAAAATTTAAAAATTTTAAAAAAAAAATGCCGCTACCGGAATTTCTGGAAGCATTAGTTTTTAGCCTTTCAGAAAGTTTGTTATTTCCATGTTTCTGTCTTTTTATTTTTATTTTCCGATGTTACCGGAATTTGTGGAAGCATACTCTATTTTTAAAATAACATGAAAAAGCGCAGCCACTTTAGTTATACCACGTGTCGTAGTGTTAATACGCATCAAATATTTTTTAATATTTTAGGATCTAATGATAGGTGTTGTATTACAGTTAGTTAGCTAAAGTCAAGTAATTATATACATTGAGCCACATGTGTCATCCACAGTTATTGACTAAACCATTACCCGTCATGCCTGTCTATGCCAAGTCAATCATCCATGTCTGTAGGTATGTGTTTTTTTTAATCAAAGAAATCATGGTGATTACACCACACTCCATAACCGTTTGGTTGGTTGCACAACAGTGTTGCTGGAAATTATGTCCAATCAACAAAAAAGACTATAGAGGTGACTACAATTCATAAACACACTTTCCATAAGCCATCTGGAGCTCTCATACAGAAAACGCAACCAACTGAAGGTGGTGATGGTGTGTCACATGGTGCACACCATGGTGAGGAATATTTTCAATGATGGAGGATGATTTGCGTGGGGTGATGGACTAAGTTTTAGTTTTAAAACCACCTAAAAAATAGGAATTCTGTCATTCGAAGTTTTAGCTGTTGCGACTTAAATTTGATGACAGTCATAGTTCAAGAAAGAGTTTGGATTTCAGACAATATTCTAGAGGTGAATACATGCCATGACTGTAAGGTAAAAGTTCCTCTACTCTACCACCAATCAGTTGCAGGAGACATAGGAATTTTATTTTTTAAGATGACTAAAACAGGTGGTAAGATAAATCGAATAAAGCCATAAGGGGTAGATTTGGTTGATGCCAATTCAAGGGTAATAAGATTTTTTATGGACTCAGGGTGGTATCCTATTTGTACTAGGTTAGGTATCTCTCACTCAGGAGTAGCCCTAGAGTTTTCTAACTCTTTTAATGGACATGAGGCTACATTTTATGGCCTCACTTTTAGGTTTCTGAAGACTCCATTGTTGAATCCTTGAACCTTCCTCGAGAAGGAAAAAGGTGGTTCAAAGGACAAGTTATTACAAGAGGTGATCTCAACAGCTTCCTCAAAGATGCTCACAGAGATCCAAATTGGGCAAAAGGCATCCCAAGAAGCTACCTTAAGAATGACTGGGTAGAAGCTATCAAGCTTATCAAAATATGCCTCACGTGTGAAAGGAATTATACAGTTCTATTCCTCTATCACATGAGGTTTCGTTTTCACATTGCATAGATGAAGACATTGAATCTATGATTTTTCTTGTTGAAAAGCCTGACCAAGATGTTAGCAAGGGTTCAAACCCATACTGATGTTTCTAAGTATATATTTTACCATCAAGCTTTGATCAAATTTCTAGTTGAAGAAGAGGTGGGAAAGAGAAACCTGACTTGGGACCACTTTTTATTCTATAGGGCAGGAAAACCTGCACCTACATATCCAGTTCCACAAACTAATCCTTAGCCTAAAAAGAGAAGAAAAAAGAGAAAGGTCCAAAAAGAAAACATTCATAAGAAGGCCAAGGGAAAAAAAGAGAAAGTTTCTGCAGTCAAAGTTGAAAGAAACATGGAAAAAGGAGAGAAATCCTCAGCAATAAAACCCAAGTCCATGAAAATAATACCCCATGTTCCTCCATTTCCTAATGTTTACACTAGATCCATAAGAGGAAGGTCTACAAAAGCAGATAAATCAAAAGCGCAGGTGCTACTAGAAATTCTGAAAGCACATATTCAAGAAAAGTTGCAGAAAGAGTATCAACCTACACCATCATATAAAGAACTCCTCAAGGATGTTGGATATGAAATCAACAGTAAGAAGAAGAAAAAAAAAGCTAAACTTATTGCTAGCACCAGAAAGAGGCATACAAGAGACAAAAATAAGTTTAGGCTTAAGTCTAAGGCTCTACATAAGCCAAGCCTAATGACAAAATTCATTGATGTTAAAGGGAAACCTGAAGGTTCAAAGACAGAGAAATCAGAGAAATCCATGAAGAAAATCAAGAACCCAACCCCTTCATAACAACATTCAGAGCCCTCAAAAACAATAAAAACACAAAAGGGTTATAAGGAGGACAAATACCTTGTCAAGGAGGCAACTACAAGAGAAACCAGATCCGGAACATCAACTGCTGACAACAAAACTTATTTAGATAAACTGGCTGAAGCTGCAACACACATAGAGGAAAGTGTTATCACTCCACCAGATTCCCAAGGCCGAGGAAGGAATCCCAATAGAGGTAACCACAAACCAAGCTTTTGACTTTATAGCTAGCCCTATCAAGTCGGAGAGGGCTCTCTCCAAAAGGGTCACAGCCAGGAGGGCTAGAGAAATTTAGGTTTTAGGCTAGATAATGAGTGGAAGGGGTTGTTTCGATTTGGTTTTGGTTAGGTAAATCAACAGATAATGAAATTAGGTCAAGGAAAACTAGGTCAGGGCTATAGAGTTAGGGTTGTAGGGATGAATGGGGAAAGGTAGGTATAATTTCAATCAATTGAGGGAAATGGGTATGGAATGGTTCAGAAAATGTAAGGAGGCTGAGGGAAGCATAAGAGATGTATTTCTCTCAGACAAAAGATATGAAACAAAATATGATCAGTTACCCAAAACAGAGCATGGCTAGCATGTATTCTAAATTTCACACTTGTAAAAGATCATAATCATAGACATGAAAAGGAAATGAAAATAACATTCACACATATGTCACTGAAGAAGAAACAATGAAATACATTTAATACCATAGGTATCCCATAAATATAGTTGCAACCCCTCTTGTATTAATGGCCAAAACTGAATACAAAGTCTCGATCAATTAAACAAAATGAAACTGATTCCAACTTAAAACCTATGAAAATGAGTCAAAAAGTACAATATATAGGCCTAAAACAACCTCTCCCAACCTTAGAGGTCGAATCCCTAAGAGAAGGAGCTGATCCACCAAATTCTAAACTGAAACCTAGAGTGTAGGGTGGTCAAAGTGACTCAACCCTAACTTTTTGCAAATTGATTCATTAAACCTCATCATGAGTTTTAACCTAATTTATTTACCCTAGATAATAGTAAAAAAATTATAATTACATTTACATCATCAATTACATGAGGTAAATACATGATTCCCCAAGGTAAAATTTAAATTTGTAGAAAAACTCAGAAAAAAGCAGTCAATTGTTAAACACGCAACGCCATCTTACCCCAACTTTCAGGTTGTTTTTGAATTGGTTTCAGGTGTCCAAATTGGCTCCAATATAGCTTTTTGGAAATCCCTTCAAGTCTAATTTCCAGAACTACATTCAATTTTCAAAATGAAGGCCATTTTCCCTGTCAAAAATCATTTCTCTCAAGATTGGTCAAAAAGTGTAGAATGAGGGTGCAAAAATGCAGATTATTGTTGCAGGAAACTTTTGGAAGCCTTCATAAACTCCAAATTGAGCTCAAGGTAGCTCATAGGAAATATATCTCTGTCTAGTTATCATTTGACTCGTCAATAAAGTCATTTGGACACTCCATATAGGAGAAACATTGATTATCCCAAGGCCACTTCAGAAGTGCAGAAAACATCTTGAAGCACCTCTGTTTTTTGACATTTCTCCAAAACCATGACACCTGTGTAAAAATGAAGGAATTTTTTATTCCTTAGCCTATTATGGACAAAAACCTCTCTTAATTTTTTCAAATTCATCTTTGTTTTGTCAGAAACATAGTTTTAAGAAAAACCGGCTCTATGTGCGGCAAATGATTTGTCCCTTGGAATGACTTCTTGGAAAATGATGGAGGCATGGTGTTTATGAGGTTGGAATGAATTCATACTTGATGAAATGACCTCCCTTATACCTCCTTTGCTCATATGTCTTTGATTCCGTAGCAAACCTTAGCTCAGTGGGAGAGGAAATTAGGTTTTGGTGTAGGCAAAACAGGGGATTTAGGACTACCTTGTAGAAGGAGGGGAATGAAGGGGTTAGGGGTTGTCTAAATTCTTGGGGAAATTTTGGGGGATAGGGATAGATTTTAGAGAGTAGGGGAAAGTTTAATTTTAAGGATTTAGTAAGGGGAGGGGTTCCAAAAGGGAAAAACACATGCCTAGTCTCGAAAAGTGTCAAATTGTAGCAATAGGCTAGGGCTTGTGGAAAAATGATGATTTTAAGGGATAGGAGTGATGGGAAGTGTTTAGGAATGTATATTAAGGATAGGGGAAGGTGTAAGAGAATCAGGATACAAGTATTATTGGTGATTTAACCATGGAATTCATGAAACCAAGAAAAATTCCCTCAAAACCCTAGGAGAGAGAAATGAGTTTTCCAAGCACAACTGAGAGATAAATATGGTAAACACAAAGCCACTTATTTGGAAATGATAATTTTATAACCTGAAACTTTTGAAGACCTTTTACTATTACTACTCCTTCAAAAGATGAATTTGGTGATGAAATGACCAATTTTCATGATTTTGACCCTATGACTTAATGATGGCACAACATGGAAGAATGAGCTGAATGATGATTATGGGAATTTTGGGAAAAACATTTAAAAAATGAAGTAAGGTCAATGATAATGACGGAGATGAGGTGAAAGCAGAGTAAAATAAGGTGGGTTGGGTGGGATGCAAATACCAGTGCTAACATCGGCTCCAACTAGGGAAGATAGCTTCGAAGGAAGTGTCTAGAACCACAGACCTCTAGGAACTCATTGATCAATGCCTTCTTATTTCATGCATGGAGTCACAAGTAGCTGTAGACTAATCTTTATTTCTGAAACCAAACCACTTATATAAACTGAAAATGCACATACTGCAAATTGTAAAGTAGATGCTGAAGGAGATGCTTGTCCAACAAGATTATTGCACACTTGTCCTACACTGATCTACTGATAATTTTGATGTTCTAAATGATACAATAATAACAGTGCAGTTAGTTGAGCAACTTCTTATATACATTGATTTATTGACTTTTTATTAAAAGCATTACAAATAAAACTTGACCTTTTGTCCAGAAAACCCAAGTTGTGCAATGTAATGGAAACTAATCATACATTTTGATTTCATAGTAGAAACAAAGCTGGAAAATCAAGCTGAAAAATCCTTCCATATACTCAGCTACAGGATCATAGAAAACAAATTTCGTTTGCTGACTATCAAACAGTTCAAAAATTTGGTTTTCATGAGGAGGATGCTCATATTGGTTTTTTAAAACAGACCTTGGTTGGAATTGTGTGATATCAATTTCATGTTCAAGAACATAGAATCCTTCAATATTAGAAACTAAAGGCAGCTGGAAAAAGTCCTCAGAAAACTGATTTTGATCTTGAAAATTGTATGACTAAACTTGAACATCTAACACCTGAATGTCTTTCTCAATTTTGTCAGCAAACTCCTCTAAAAAGTGAATTTTATCTCCATATCTATATTTGCATGACTTTAGATAAATAAACAGAAAATTTGAGAAAGCCTCATCAATTTGATCATCATCAAAATATCCCAGTATTCTTTAAAACTTGCAATCGAGATAGGTTCTACCACATACCCTATCATCTTGGATCAATTATTCCATTGAATCTACTATTAAGCTCTGATTTATTTTGATAGTTGGAGTTGCCATGAATGTCTTGATTTTTTGTTCTTCTTCCAGTGGAGTCTTTGGATCAATCTAAATTGTGTGGAGTCGACAGGTGGATGATTTCAGCCTTCATATGCATCTGACAATTGTCCACCATCAACAATCAGATCTGAACTTTATCATTATTTCCCAGGGATAATTTGTCTTTTCATCTCCTCAGCAACAACACCAGTATGTTATCACTCCACCAGATTCCTAAGGCTGAGGAAGGAATCCCAACAGAGGTAACCACAAACCAAGCTTTTGACTTGATAGCTAGCCCTATCAATTCAGAGAGGGATCTCTCAAAAAGGATAAAATCCAGGAGGGCTGGAGAAATTTAGGTTTTAGGCTAGATAATGAGTGCAAGGGGTTGTTTTGATTTGGTCTTGTTGGGTAAATCAGCAGATAATGAAATTAGGTCAACGAAAACTAGGTCAAGGCTATAGAGTTAGGGTTATAGGGATGAATGGGGAAACGTAGGTACAATGTCAATAAATTGAGGAAAATGGTTATGGAATGGTTTAAAAAATGTAAGGAGGCTGAGGGAAGCATAAGAGATGTATTTCTCTCAGACAAAATATATGAAACAAAATATGATCAGTTACCCAAAACAGAGCATGGCTAGCATGTATTCTAAATTTCACACTTGTAAAGTATCATAATCATAGACATGAAAAGGAAATGAACAAAGAATTTACACATATGTCACTGAAGAAGAAAAAATGAAATACTTTTAATACCACAAGTATCCCATAAATATAGCTGCAACCCCTCATGTATTAATGGCCAAAACTGAATACAAAGTCTCCTTGACAAACTAAACAAAATGAAACTGATTCCAACTTCAAAATCTGAAAATGAGTCAAAAAGTACAATATATAGGCCTAAAATAGCCTCTCCCAACATCAGGGGTCTAATCCCTAAGAGGAGGAGCTGATCCACCAAATTCTAAACTGAAACCTAGAGTATAGGGTGGTCAAAGTGGCTCAACCCTAAATTTTTGGAAACTGATTCATTACACCTCAT
Organism: Pinus albicaulis; assembly: GCA_034641835.2. Taxonomy (NCBI): domain Eukaryota; kingdom Viridiplantae; phylum Streptophyta; class Pinopsida; order Pinales; family Pinaceae; genus Pinus; species Pinus albicaulis. The sequence continues at coordinate 488,056,994 of CM076578.1, forward strand.
CATGATTTTTAACCTAATGTATTTAACCTAGGTAATAGGAAAAACATGATAATTACATTTACATCATCAATTACACGAGGTAAATACATGATTCCCCAAGGTAAAATTCAAATTTGTAGAAAAACTTAGAAAAAATCAGTCAATTGTTAAACGCGCATTGCCATTTTACCCCAACTGGAAGGCTATTTTGGACTAGTTTTCAGGTGTCCAAATTGTTCCAATATATATTTTTGTAAATCCCTTCAATTCTAATTTCCATAACTTCATTCAATTTGAAAAATGAAGGTCATTTGCCTTGTCAAAATTCATTTCTCCCAAGACTAGTCAAAATGTGTAGAATGAGGGTGCAGAAATGAAAATTGTTGTTGCAGGAAACTTTGGGAAGCCTTCCTCAACTCCAAATTAAGCTCAATATATCTCATTGGAAATATATCTATGTATATTTATCATTTTACTCATCAATCAAGTAATTTGGACACTCCATATAGGAGAAAAACTTGATTATCCCAAGGTCACTTCAGAAGTGCAGAAAACCTCTTGAAGCATCTGTGTTTTTTGAAATTTCTCCAAAACCATGAAACCTGCGTAAAAAATTAAGGATTTTGTTATTAAGTGGCCTATTATGGACAAAAAAATCTCTCACTTTTGTCAAATTCATCCTTTTTTGGTCAGAAACATAGTTTTAATAAAAATCAACTCTATGTGTGGCAAATGATTTGTCCCTTGGAATGACTTCCTGGAAAATGATGGAGGCATGGTGTTTATGAGTTTTGAATGGCTTAATACTTGCTAAAATGACCTCCCTTATACCTCCTCTGCTCATATTTCCCTGATTCCATAGCAAACCCTAGCTCAGTGGGAGAGGAAATTAGGGTTTGGTGTAGGCAAAACAGGGTATTTAGGACTACCTTTTAGAGGGAGGGGAATGAAGGGGTTAGGTTTTGTCTAAATTATTGGGGAAATTTTGGGGGATAGGGATAGATGTTAGTTAGTAGGGGAAAGTGTAATTTCAAGGATTTAGTGAGGGAAAGGGGTTCAAAAGGGAAAAACACATGCTTAGTCTCGAAAAGTGTCAAATTGTAGCAATAGGCTAGGGCTTGTAGAAAAATGATGATTTTGAGGGATAAGAGTGATGAGAAGTGTTTAGGAAGGTGTATTAAGGATAGGGGAAGGTGTAAGAGAATCAAGATACAAGTCTTGTTGATGATTTAACCATGGAAGTCATGAAACCAATAAAAATGCCCTCAAAACCCTAGGAGAGGGAAATGAGCTTTCCAAGCACAACTGAGAGATAAATATCGTAAACACAAAGCCACTTATTTCGAAATGATAGTTTTAGAACTTGGAATTTTTGGAGACCTTTGACTATTAATAATCCTTTAAAAGATGAATTTGATGATGAAATGACTAATTTTCATGATTTTGACCCTATGACTTGATGTTGGCACAACATGGAAGAATGAGCTGAATGATGACTATGGGAATTTTGGGAAAAATGTTTAAAAAGAAAAGCAAGGTCAATGATAATGACGAATATGAGGTGAAAGTAGAGTAAAATAAGGTGGGATGGGTGGGATGCAAATACGAGTGCTAAATGGAAGGTAAACAGGTTTTTGGTACTAATTCCTTTTTTCTTATCAGTCATAATTTTGAACAGCAGCCTAAGTGTCATAAAATACAAGTCAACACATAATTCTCATCATTTTTCTGTGTATTTTGAAAAAGAAACAAGGTGCTACCAGAATTTCCGGTAGCATTCTAGATTTTGCGCAGTTACAAGTTTTTACCGGAATTTCCGACAACACCTGTTTTAGCTGAATTTTGACACATGCCATCAAGTTTTTCAGAGACAGTTAAGAATGGATAAGGACCCATAACCAAATGGATAATACAAGTTATGGTGAGATATGGTTATGAGGTTTTTGAAGGTCTTATTATATGAAGTTACATGGTTATTAAAGACCCAATACAAAAGGGGATAATTCAGCAGGAAAAAGGGTAGCATGACAACACATTCAACATTTCAGCCCAGAATTTTTCTCTTCTTCTTTCTCCATCTATCATTTCTATTAGATTCCAATGAGATAAGGTTGCAATGTCTTTTGACACCTATGTTATGTTAGAATTAATGTTTCCTTATTTTTAAAAGAGATGGAGTTGGTTCCTCTCTTGCTATATATAGCACTTGTAAATACTATTTCCAAGTTGGATGTTAGTCTACCTTAATATTGAATATAATAAAAACCCCTTTTTTCTTCATGCTGGAAGATTTTGTGATTCAAGGAACATCTAATGTGTGGTGTGTATCTTTTCTTTGTTAATTTATTCTAAAATATTAATTGCAGCAACTAGTAAAGTGTGAGTGAGAAGTTGTTAAAGGATTTAACAGTAAATTATCTGCTTTCATTTTTCTGCAAGTTATATGTGTGTAATAGAACATGTCAATGAAGATTTCATAAAGGATTTGTGGAATACTTTATACATGCAATCTATTTTCTAAATGTTGTTATACTTTGCATAAACAAAGTTTGTGTAAATAACCATCATCATAGTTGTGTGACTGATTTAGGATAGGAATATTTCCTAAAATAGGTACCAGTTATTCATCTTCTTCCACTTGCATATTCTTCTCACTATACTACCTTTTACCCACACAATTTATACTTTCCACAACTTTCCAAATGCATGAATGTCTTAAAGAACATAAAATCATTTCAAAAGCTTTGAGAAATCCATCCCACCACTCAAACAACCCCTTTAAACTTTGAAATGAACTATGATGTGTAAGGCTTACTCCTTATGCAGTCAAGGAGTGACTTCTTATGCTAACAAGTGGTGATTGGTTGTTTTCATGCTTTTAAAGGCATTATGAATTGTTTTCTTGCTTCATTTTGAGATGGTTTGATTCTTCATGACTTTTTCTTCTTTAAGATGGTGTGGTATCATATATATTTAGGGGGATAATACATATTCAGGTGGAGGTTATGTAATTTTCCTTTTCATGTAAAACCCCTTGCCATTCATGTAAAAGGGGGAGAGATATTGAGTTTTATATGTTCTCAACTTCATATTGCTATATGTAAATGTCATATTTATTATCATAAGCTACAAGCTGACATCATTGGGAAAGGAGGAAATTGTTGGCCTTTTTTTGTTGTCATTGATGTCATCTGACGAAGTGTGTACTCATGAGTATCTATGTCATCTCTTGAGTTTGTTGTATACCTGTTAAAAGTTGTCATGTTGGTGTAACATGTTGTAATAAGTTTGTAGGAGAGTTGTCATGAGGTAACGAGGCCTCATCTAAAGTTGATCTACACTTGTTCTAGATGTATATTTTATGATGTGTGTGATGTTTTGTTGAAGTCATACAACTGGGTTCCTGATGTCAAGATGTGCCTGGAGGCATGGTGTATAGGTCACTTCACTTCCATGAAGCTCTTTTTCAAGTTTGAGGGATGGATCTTTTGTTTTAAGCTATGATTTGTCCCAGCCACATGGATGGAGGCTCATCAGAGTGATTGAATCAGCAAAGTTGCAAGGACATAGGCTTGTGGCGGTGACTGGAGCTTTCCAGTCAATTTTTTATATTTCAATGGGAGCAACTGAGGAAGTAAAGTTCCAGTCACATGGATGCTGAGTTGTTGGTGGTACTCGAACTCTATAGTCGTTGGCTTGTAGAAAATGTGGGAGCAACTAGAGTTGAATTTGTCCTGTATAGTGTGTGTGACTGAGGAAAAACATGAAATTATCTTCAAATTTCTCATGCTCTTTTGGAATTAAATAATTTTTGGTGGAGTTTATTTTTAGAATTTTCCATAAAAAGGTCGGGACAAGATGTGGGGTCTCCAGAAAGTGATCAAGTTTGAAATTATAAAAAATTATAGTGGAAGGAGTGGTTTGATATGGTCAAGATGCTAAGTGTTGTGAAGATAAATCCCCTCTATGGACAGAGGCAGTTTATTTAGCCCTAGAATGGGTCTAGCAACTTAAGGGACTATATAATTCAAGATTTCTTAGCTAATATCCAAAAAAATATGAGAAAGGGAATAATCCTACCTCTTCCTAATGCTATGCTTGAATCCTTTGATGATGGCCTTGATCCACAGTCCCTGAGGCTCACTTCTCACTACTAGTGGCGTATGATTACCTGCAGGAGATCAAGAGAAAAAAAAACATAATCCAATAAAAAATCATACATTGAATATCGTTTATCTATCATATCAAGGAATATTAGGCTATTTGTGCAAATTATTAGAAAAATATAAAAATAAAACACCATATATTTTAGTAATGAATATGAAAGAGAGAGCTTACAACTATGGCCTTGATGTTGGAGGCCTCCCTTTCGTGATGTCTGAGTCCTTCACCGAAGCTCTTAAAGCACTCCTTCTCTCGGATAGCTTAGGTTTTATCACAATACAATCATACAAGGAAAATGAATGATCAGACCAGCGCAATAATGATCCACCAATAGTGGAATGATGAGGATCAATTTATCGGAAGGGAGAGGGAGTTAGGATCCCATGAAAGAAGGATGAAAGTCCACTTTTCAAGGGAGAATCCCCCATTAATAATATCAAAGGATCTAAATGAGAGAGCTCAACCCTATCTCTACCAAATGACATCGAGCTTGTCATCCTGGAAAATTATAGAGGTCGAAGCTTCTCCTCCATTTGAGGAAACACTGCCAGAAAGGGTTCAACGCAGTTTTCTCAGTAAAAAGAGTGCTGACAGCGCTAGGGTAGAATTTTCAACCTGTCATCAGCATGGGCATGCAACTGGATAAAAGCACTGACCCAAAAATTTAGGGTGTTAGCTAACTTTCTTCAATCATATTTCAAGGCATCTTTCTTTGAGTCTTTAGAGGATGTCTTTATGTATTTTGTCAAGTTGGAAATATTGCACATGATTCATCACAGGGAACTTCAACATTAGGGATAGGAAGTGATTAGAGTGAAAAATTACTATGTAACATATGCCCCCTAAAGCATGAAGGTTGAATGAGGAGTGATGGGTGAAACTATTTATGAATCAATGTAAAGAATTCAGAATATTGCCATGAAACTTGCCAAATCAAACATAATACAATATATGACATCTCTGATATGAATATGCCTAACAACATTTCTATGGACTAGGCATCAAATAACAGATGAACCCACAGCATGGTCGCAACCATCCGTATAGACATGATCATGTGTACAATAATGAATACTCAATAACTCCATGCAACTTGGATAATGAAAAATGTGATCCAGGGTTTTCGTCTCGATCTAATTCTACCCAACGTATGAATATAGCCATGTGAATAGATGATCTGATGTCGAACATGGTATAAAATACCTGATTACTAGCCAATGATGAGAACCGTTAACATGTACGGGAGAAGCCACCAAAAATGAGGATGGTCCTCAAGGTACAACAACGCAATCTACAAGTGTGAATAAATGAGTTGGATTCGAACACATGAAAAATCATCCGATTGAAGGCCAATGATGTGAACCTATCATTAGACATGAAGAAATTTCCATTAAGCATGTAAGCTCCAAGGTACTGAACAAGAGTTTCTAAACCATCTTCCCAGATAATGTGCTGAAGTCAACAGGAAGTGATTTGTCGAAGGAGGGACATAATGATTCCCACATCATCGATATGAAACAATGGATATCTCAATATAATAGGAGTGATTCATGATTGTTACAAATAGGGTCAAATAAGAAGAAGATGTTTGGCTTTGAGAAAAAATACATCCCTTGAACATATCGGCGACACGATTCCATAGTGTTGCAGCATTCAATTCAAATAGGATCAAAAGTCATGATGATATAAATGGTGATAAAATGAGATGAAAATTGATTTCCCAAACCCATGAGGCAAAAATTATGAATGAAGGATATCCCCAACCCGACACGAACTGTAGACGAGTGTCATGTTCAAGAATGACAAGCTACCAAAAACACACAAGATGTTCCACTTTCAATTTCCCCCCGTTATTGCTAACGAGTACCTCTTTATTTTTGATAGATAGCATGAAGAGGATATAATATGTTGAGCGTGTAAGTTAATTCTTCGAATGAATCCATCCTAGTAATTTTAGTGAGCCCTAGGAAGGAGGAACTCGATCCTGTCATGATGAAAAGTCTTTCACCATTTAATTTTTAACAAGTCCGACGGAAGGGGAGCTCGATGTATTTTTCATTTTTATGAAGTTTGAAAAAGAAATGGAAAATAAAACTCCATCATGTCCATTTTCATAAATCATATCTCGAATCCAAAAAGGTATAAAATAATATCTGAGAGAGCCTCTTTACCATGTTCGATCAAAGTATTCCTTTTTCATAAATAGTTAATCTCAACCCAAAAAAGGGGTAAATGTATACTGAGACCATGCCAATTCATTTAATTTAACGAGTTTGAAAAGACAAGTACTTGAAAATATTTTCATTTTTTGAGAGTCAGAAAAAAGCTAAAATACGACTCCAGGGGGGTTCCTTTTTCATTTATTTTTATCGAGTTTGAAAAAGAGATAAAATAAAACTCGTTGCATTAGAAATAATCATTTTCAGTATATGGAATCCTGTTACTGCACAAAAAATTTCTAACATCACTGATATCGAAGAAAAATAATAAAATAATGGTCAAAATATCTTCAAAAACGTATAAAATAAACAAAAGGTAAATCATTTTAACCATTCTTCTTCGAGTAAATTGTGAAAGTGAAATTTACCCCTTTCTCCTTCGAACTTCAGATCAGTGGTGCAACTGATCTAGGACACCATTTGGAAATCCGTCAGCTTCAGGTAAGAGCCAAAAATTTTCTCTTCATTTTAATTCCATTCTTAAGTAATTTAGTTTAGAAATTTTGTGATTGAGGGGATACTTTCAAATTTAATTTTCGTTGGTGATCGGCGTGGATTCGAGCATCAGATCTGCGTTGGTCACTCTTAACCCAAAATGCAGTCGTGTCGAAAACTCCCTTTCAATTTTTATAGACACACTAACTAAATGGAAGAATTTAAAACACCGAATTCTCTTAGTTTCAATGGTTTATTTCAAAAACTACTCCAATGAAAGCTCCTAAAATGTGAATTAAACATGTTTTGCACGTGTTTTTCAGTGAATATGGTGATAGAATGGAAGGAAAGAGGACATGCGGTGGAAGACCACCAAGCTCTCCAGGATCAAAATTTCATAAATGCATTGAGGAATTGTGGATTGTTAAAATTATTCCAAACTTCAGGGTTGAGAGATCAGCTGGAGCTACTTGAGTATCTAATCAGACTATGGAAAGTAGATGGCCAAATTTTCATAATTGGGGATCAAGAACTTGAGATAGAAGTCATGGAAATTTACCTCATTACAGGGTTTTTGAGGAGAGGGGAGAGAATCCAACTCTTTGAGGCCCACGCTAGAGGGGAGAGCACTAGCATGCTCATCCAAAGACATTGTCCCGAGGCCAAAAAGACTCAGAATGTCAAGGTGGAAATATTGTCAATCGTAGATCTACCTTTGCATAAAATATTACATTGTATGGGCCGAGTAGACAGACCCCAGGCGTTGCATGAGGTAATGATGTCTCAATTCTAGTATGCGGTGGATTGTCTAACTCCTAATATGTTTAATAGGTGCAAGGGGTTGTTGGCTAACATGAAGAGCCAACTAACCAAGTGCAAGAAAAATTGGTTGAAACAGTTCAGATATGGTTCCATATTAGTCACCTTCTTCCTAGAGAGGGTGCCTCTATTTCAGTATCAGCGGTTAGAGGTCTATGATCTAGCTGCGAGGGACCTGAGGCTGCTGAGGTGGTGCAAAATCATGCCCCGTCAGGGAGGGGGCAGCAGATGCATTTTCCAACAACATTTTTTCATTAGTTTCTTCGTCAACTAATCATGGTTGAAGACTATGCATATGCAGGCACCAATTTTAGAGGAGACTCAGATCTACCTCTTCCGCTAGGCGAATAGTGGTCTAGTGCAGGTAAAAATTGTTTTTTGAATTTTTTACATTTTAATGTTTTTTTCATGTATTCAAAGATCTAAACCTATGATGTTCTTATAGATGTTGAACTCGAGAGACCACCCGACATGTCCCCGATTACGAGGAGGATAGCTCACCAAATCAAGGATTCTCCTTATGAGGAGGGAGTTGACCCACCATTGGAGGTGGAGCGTAACCCGATAGGCCTCATGAGAGGCATCCCAAAGTATGCTACTTTTGACGAGTTTCTACTACGCTACAAAAGACACACGGTTGGGGTGCCAAGAAGAATGCGTCAGTTGCTATGGTGATTAATCCAAGCAGTCACATGCTATCATGAGCACCATGTGGGTGGATAACAACCTTTAGTTTACATTTTTGTACTGATGTAGGCTCACAGAGCCATTTGTGTCATAGAACACATGTTTTTTGAAGTTTTGATGTAACACACTTGACAAACTCGATATATATATATATATATATATATATATATATATATATATATATACACATATGCATTTTTCTATGGCTACTAAATTTTCTTATATCATGATTATGTATTGGTATTGTTTGGGTTTTTGGGGAAAGGACTCCTGTTGGCTGTGTGCGGAGGTCATGTTTAGGTATTGTAAGAAGGAACTGAAGGATTAATGAATGAGAAAGGTTGGTTGAGTAACTGAATCTATGTGTACTATTGATGCAAATATTTGATAGTTGTTGTATTATGCATATTCTGTGTTAAGTTGCGCAAGTACTGTGCTAAGTGTTTCTACTGCATCTAGGTCTGTTCTGTTATGTTGTATGTAATGCTGCACTATTGTTTTGGAATTATATGGTTTGTTGAGCACAGTAAGTATAGTTTACCTTATGCACATGGATGCGAAGGAGATCTATAGATCCGGTTTTGAGATAGGCAAACTGGTCATTATAAAGTCGGACACAGCTCTACTTGGCTTACCTATCCTCTCTCAGGGTGCGGAAACCTGGTTCCATCACCCACCCATACTACTTCGGGTGAGACTTTGACCTGCGTTAGCAGGTCACTGCTGAAAGGGCTAGTAGTATAGGGGTTTTTTGGCAAACCTTAACCTCTGAACCTGGGTTAGGACCCCTCCACCCAAAAAATGGTTCCATTGCCGAGACTGGGAGCATTTTGAGAAGGGGATCAGGTAATGCCAAGAGAAGTATTGAAGGCCTGAGAAGGAAGAAGAGAAAGTATGATTGAATGACCTCCACTCTGAACAAAAGTACAACGCGGAGCGATAAGTACTATCGAGCCAATCTAGAAGGGGATAGATTTGTCTATAGCCCATTAGAAGGAACAGCTGTGCAAAGCCCTCCAGCTACACCACCTTCAGAACCACGTAAGGGTAAAACCTCGCCTGAAACCCCACCAGAAGAAGATATGGCAGCGAACTTGAAATTACCTACCTTCAAAGGTGCGGGAGATGAGGACATGGACCCATTTTGGTTTGTTGCAGACTCAGTATGGACTGCATAAGGTGTGACAAGCGATGCTATGAAAAGGGTGCAGCTATCCCTGTCCTTCGAAGAGAGAGCTCTGGACTGGTATATGCGATACATATCTCAAAATGGAAGCACATCTATTCAAGATATTAGGGACGCTCTGAAACAACAGTTCCGGAAGCCTAAGTCCTATTCGCAGATCGTAGTAGACATGAAATATTTCAAGAAAGGAATGATTGAATCTGTATGGGAAGCTGATCAAAGACTAAAGAAAGCAATCAGGGAAGGAGGATTTAAGTATGACGATAGATAACATACAAATTGGTTCATCGCTATGCTGCTACCTCACCTGCGTGTACCTATGGGCCACCAAACCTTCCAGTCATAGGAAAAAGCTTTGGAAACCGCCATGAAACTAGAAGTTGCACCGAGAGAAGATACTTCAATAGGAGTACAAAAAATTCAGGAGCAGCTCGGAGCTATGCGCATGGAGATTGAGAACCAACGGAAGGAATGGGGAAAAGGAGCTAGCATAGACCTATGGTTCATATGATGTTGGGCATCTGGACATACAAAGGATCAGTGCCCACTACTGGTAGATTGCATACAAGTAGGAGGACCTAGTTCGGTGTGTCCCGGAATAAGTGGAGAACCCAACCTATTGTGTCTAGGCTCAAGCGGATCTACGTTGTGGTGCGATGACTGTTGTGTAGCAGGGCTGCATGACACGAACCATTGCCCCTGGCTAGGTGCGTACGTCTCGGAATTGAAGCAACAATGGTGCAGATTCTGCCGGTCGGTAGGAAATGATGAACATAACTGTCGAACTTATGATCTAATGATATATCGAGGAAACTTGTATAGGGTGCAATTAGACCCTGCGTCACCCAGATCTCCCACAAACTTTGGCAGCTCCCCAGCTAGGGGCAGGGGAGGTCGGGGAGGAAGCGCAGTTCAAGGACGCGAACAGCTAATCTGTTATAACTTCGGGGAAGTAAGACACTTTTCAAGGGACTGCCTAAATCCTACAAGGCAATCCTGCAAATATTGTAGACAGCTGGACCATGCGATTGAAGATTGTCCAATCTTGATACAAAAATGCAAGAAAAGCATCCAACACCGATGCAGAATGTACAAAGAGTTGAGGCTGAACTACATGATATAAATCTGAGTGCGAATGTTGAAACACACAGTGGGATGGCCACCAAGGGTCCTAAGAAGGAGGTTGTGTGGGGTCCTCTAATCCGACAGGCACCTATCAACTAAGAAGGATTGGATCAAAAAACGGGACAAGAAAAAATTATCGCAGTCCACCAGGACCTTACTAAGGCAAAGGAAGCTACTACGCAGACACCTGCGCACCTCAAGGAGGGTGACAAGATGATACCATTCTTTCAGGCATGTATAAGGCTATTACACAACCAACGAACTGAAGAAAACCTTCGAGCATTGATAGATAGTTGTGTAGTGCAGTCCCACCTATCTCCAGAAGTCCAAGACGTGCACAAGCTAGGTGGGTATAGGAAACACACCGGTAGGGAGATGAGATTAACTGCCCAAATCGGTAACCATGAAATGGATCAGGTTATCTTAGACTTGGGGTCAGATGCAAACGTGCTACCTAAGAAAATTTGGCAGCAAATGGGAGAACCCAAATTGGAGTGGTCCAATATCCAGCTGCGTATGGCCAACCAGCAGAAGGTTATACCTCTGGGGAGACTATCAAGAATCATGGTAGATATTGTTGGGGTCAAGGTCCAGGCTAACTTCAAGGTAATTCAGATTGTAGTAGATGCAGACCCATACCCTGCGCTCTTAGGACTGAACTGGGCCATAGATATGGGTGGTATCATCAACCTCAAAAATAGAAGCATGGTGTTTGAAAATAACGGAACAAGGGTGATAGTCCCATTAGATCCTAGGGAAGGTGAGCACTACACAGAACCAATCCACGGTGAAGAAGGGGTGGATCAAATTTACAAATTTACCACGCGGAACAAAGATTGGATCAATCCCACAGTGGACGGGGTACTCTGTTGGGAGGCAGACAGTGAATGCTTCTCTAACTCTAATGAGGTGATGGATAATTGGAAAAACCAGTTGCACAATGTCTCGATGCTATGATTTCTTCGAGTCACAAGGGACTTCTGCTGCATTTCCTCAGAGGTAAGAGATCTACCCCATTTTGATGAGTTCGGTAGTATCAAGGAGTTCTTGAGGACAATAGAAGTTGTGGTTCCATGGGAATGAAGGCTATGGGCCCTTAATCTAGCTATGTGAGGAACACTTGTGTGATGGTGGGACACCCACAAGGAAGCATTCCAGGATTGGGACGAATGTCGAGATATGATGATCCTGCGGTTCGCACCCCCGGCTGATGTACGCACCAAGACATTCCTCAGACCAGGAGATCCCTGCGAGCATCTGATCACTTGGATGAACATATGGTCCGACTGGACTACAGAAGAGTGGATTCATCTGTTTATTCATGATTTGGGGCCTATCCCCGTCGCATGGTACTTAGATGCGGAGCTACATTAGCGCACCCGCCACTGGGAAACACTAAAAGATGACTTTCTAGGAACGTTCGGGCTGATTGGGGGAACGGAGGTGCTCGACGAAGCTCTACAGGACATCGATGCTTTTGTATTTAATGACTCACGCCATCACGCTGCACCGAAAGTCCTAACATGGGAAGCACATATGCAAGACATAGTCGACTGCCAGAGCTTGGCGATCAAATAAGAGGAAGATAATCCTCGGAACGTCTCTGTCCCAAAATCTGAGAGAGAACGTATAGTTACTGGACCCCCACTGTAGAATATTAATTTTACATGGCCTCTCAAGCTGCACGAAATTAATATCGGGATGGAAGAACATCCTAAGTTGGCCAAAATTGGGGACTATTGGGACAAAGGAACCGTAGGTAAAATTTCCGAGCTACTTACGAAATATCAGGACTTATTCCCAACAATTTTTTCTGAGCTTAAAGGAATCACGGGGGACCTTGGCGTTATGCACATCACTCTGAAACTAGTGGCACGCCCTGTAAAGAAGCGGCCTTACCGGCTGAACACTAAATATAAGAAAAAGGTCAAAGAAGAACTGGACAAAATGCTTATTGTCGGTATCATTGAATCGGTTGAACTGTTGGATTGGGTAAGTCTGATGGTCGTCCAGGAGAAGAAAATAAAGGGGGAGATAAGAATCTGAATAGACCTATGCAAGTTAAATGATGCCTGTGTACATGACCCCTTCCCTACGCCTTTCTCAAATGAAATCCTTGATAGCGTGGGCAGACAGGAAGCATATTCCTTCACCGACGGGTTCTCCGGGTACCACCAAATCCGAATCGCACCTGAAGATCACAGTAAGACTATGTTTGCAACAGAATGGGGATCCTTTTAGTATACGGTCATGCCCTTTGGTCTCAAGAATGCACCTTCTATCTTCTCAAAAGTATTAGTTGTTGTATTCAAGGAGTTCATCCATAAGTTTCTAGAAGTTTATTTTGATGACTGGACGATTTTCGGCTTGGTAAAGGAGCATGTCTCAAATCTTCACATGATTTTGGATGCCTGTCGAAAGCACCAGATTTCCTTGAATATCAAGAAGTGTATCTTCTGTGTGCCTTTTGGAATCTCGATTGGACACATAGTATGTCGACAAGGGCTTATGGTTGATCTGGTGAAGGCAGAAGTAATTATAAACCTTGCAGTCCCAACCATAGAGAAACAGCTGCGTTCGATTCTCAAACACACGGGCTATTACAAAAAATTAATTCAGGGGTACGCACTGATCACAGCGCCCCTGGAAAAATTACTTAAAAAGGATGTTTCCTTCTTTGGAATGATGAATGTCAAAAGAGTTTTGAGCTACTCAAAGAGAAGATGGTCTCTACACCATACTAATATTTCCTGATTGGTCGAAGGAATTTCATGTACATGTGGATGCATCGGGAATTTCCTTGGGCGTTGTCCTAAATTAGCCTGGGGAGGGGGATATTGATCACTCGGTTGCCTTTGCTAGTCGAAAACTCTCTGGCGCAGAGCGCAACTACTCCACCACCAAATGAGAAGGGATGGCTATGGTATACGCATTACAGAAATATCGACACTATTTTTTGGGAGGACACTTTAAGATGTTTACCGATCATTCGGCTTTAAAATACCTTGTGAACAAGCCTGTGTTGGGGGGGAATATTTGTAGATGGCTTTTGCTACTCCAGGAATATGATTTTGAAATCATATTCAAGCCAGGAAGGCTGAATGCGGGTCCGGATCATCTGTCCCGCATTGAGACGGGCGAAGAACCTACTAACTTGGATGAAGGATTATCGGATGCGTAGCTATTCGCCATTAAGGTCGTTGACACACACTTCGATGATATCATTCAGTTCCTGACTACAGGCGTGGCCCTCACAGAATATTCAGTACAATAGAAGAAGGAGTTGGTTACTTGAGCGATGGACTTTACTATCATCGATGGCCAATTATACAAACTAGGCACTGCTGAAGTACTCTGCAGGTACGTCCTAGAACATGAACGACACGCCGTCTTGGTGGAGGTGGACAAAGGCGTTGCAGGAGGCCACTATGCAGGAAAGAAAACGACACAAAATATCTTGAGAGTTGGGTTATGGTGGCATACCCTACACCATGATTCTCACGACTATTGTAAATCGTGTGATACGTGCCAGCGCACAGGACGACCCTCAAGAATATGATGAGATCTTGATGTGAATTGTGGCTTAGTAGATCTGTTTGGATTTTGGGGGAAAGGACTCCTACTGGCTATGTGCGCGGAGATCCCAAGTCCTGCTGTGTGCAGACCCTGCTGCTGTGTGTGCAGATCGAGTTTTGGTATTGTAATAAGGAACTGAAGGATTAATGAATGAGAAAGGTTGGTTGAGTAACTGAATCTATGTGTACTGTTTATGTGAATCTTTGATAGCTGCTGTATTACGCATATTCTGTGATAAGTTGCAAAAGTACTGTGTTAAATGTTTCTACTGCACTGGGTTTGTTTTGTTATGTTTTACGTAATGTTGCACTACTGTTTTGGAAGTATATGATTTGTTGAGCACAGTAAGTATAGTTGACCTTACGCACGTGGATGCGAAGGAGATATATAGATCCAGTTCTGAGATAGGATATTTGGTCATTATAAAGCCGGACACAGCTCTACTTGGCTTACCTATCCTCTCTCGGGGTGTGGAAACATGGTTCCAACACCAACCCATACTACTTCTAGTGAGACTTTGACTTGTGCAAGTAGGTCACTGCTGAAAGGGCCAATAGTATAGGGGTTTTTTTAGCAAACCTTAACCTCTAAACCTGGGTCAAGAACCCTCGAGCAAATAGGTATTTTAAATTTCATGCAGATGTCTATCTAATACATAGTTTTCTAATGTATTCGTTAATGTAATCAAGTTTCTTGGAATGTGTTAATATGTAATGTAATCAAAATGCCTTTCCAATAATTGATACATAAATACATGCGTAAAATATTGGGGTTTCTAACTGAATAATGATCATTTAATTGCAACACAACTATTTATGATTCTAAATTGACAACCAAATGTCTAATATTGAGATCGATTACATCTGATAATAGTTTGATGACCACACTATATTCGTCAATATTATTATTTGTTCGACCCAAAAAAATACCTTGTAGATTAATCAACTTTCCATCAAGGGAAAAAAGTGCCCATGCTGCAGAAGATAAGCTTTGTGTGTTACGACAAGCACCATCAATGAAATCGGTATAATGGTTTGACGACATCTAGAAACCAAGTGGAACACTAGGTAAGCAGAAGAAACATGTCTACAAAGCAAACAATCACACCAAAAAATCCAAAAAGCACACTAATGTACAAGGTACCATACTTGTGATCAAGCATAATACTTCTTTAGACAGAGTTCAACAATGACCTCAGATGATTGATTTCCATCATGATTAACAGGAATAAACCCATGGTTCTACCGTTGATATTGCTTGTGAGCATTACCTCGGTGAATTTTGTGATACAATTCATAACAACAATAAATTTCCCATGCCCCCTCGCCGAGTAAGGGTTATGAAGCATGGAAATAATGTCTCCATGGGAAAATGACTAAACAGTAAGAACAAGGTCGAAGGGAGTGGGTGGGTCACGCTTTGTGAAGAAAGTAGTGTAAATATTGAGCTTAGTGGGAGAACAAGAAACCCGAAAATAGACATTATGTAAAAGCCCTAATTTAACATAGATTTCAATAGGAATGGTAGCAGAAATATTCCCCGTGTTTCCTTCATACAACACTTCATGAATCAAAATAGGATTCTGAAGCAACCAGTCAATTCAGACGAAACACGGGATTTAAGACAGGTGGATATCTCACTGAGGCTTGGGAGAAATGAGGAACGATGATGACCATCGTCCACAATTTTCTTCAAGAGACATATCCTCCACGATACTCTCGTTGGTGGGGAAGGTCTCTTTCAAGGGATCGTCTGAATCCCAAGAACTAAAGTACGGATACTAAGCATAAGTGTTTAGTGATGAAACCAATTTTTCATTATTTCAGAAACAACCTCAGAAGCCAGAAGAATACTCTAATACATTTTTTCTACAGGGCTGAGAGGCATAAAGTCACCAAAGATTTCAAGCTGGTCGGGATTAGGAATAATCCATGGATCGTGACCAAATGATATCATGTTGATAGTCTTCAAATTAGGAGGGGGGAGTGGAATATTACCAATAAGGGAGGAGTCCTTGAAAAATCCCAATCCAACGTCCTCATAGGGGGTAGAGGTATTCCCAACATATGGAATGTTTCCTCTCGAAGAATCAAAGGAGAAGAATGTGAGTTGATCGATAGTCATAGTCTTCCCTTGATGAGGAAAGTGGAGAACATGAAAGCGGGTGGAGACCATGCAAACCATCACATGGGTCCAATTGCATCCAAGAAGGAGGTTATAATTCAAGTTGGCTTCCACCGCCTCCACTTCCAGGTTCACTATATTTCCCTCCAAGAGGATGGGAAAATCTTTGAGAATATTGTACGACCGAGAACCTCTGCCATCGAAAGCTTCCAAAGTTTTTGGGGACTCACTCAATGGAAGAGAGCCAATGGATTTCCAACAAGCGATAGACAAGATGCAGGTCAAAGTGCCTTCATGAAAGATAGTCCTATGAATGGTTTTCCCCATAATGGTGACTTGAATCAAAAAATTCACCTGAGATGGGAGACGAGGAAAAAAAATTTGGAGATCGAAAGTAATGAGGGTTGAATCCACCAAATCAATACCTCCAATGGTAGATAATAGTGCCTTCCATTGTGATGGACACAACTAAAGGATTTCCAATGCTAACATCGTTGAAGGCGCCAGAGATAAATCCTCTACAATTTTATAGTGTTGAGCAACTCGTGCATTGGGATTGTAAGATGATTTCTGAAGAAAACCCTTCGGAGGTGGACAGATGATGGAATCACTAGTAGGTCGCTCAATCTGGAGAGGAAAAGAACTAGGAGGTACGAAATAGGAAGGGTTATCTATGGCATCCTATTCCATAGGAGTTTTCGATGGATCTAGGTAATCTTTCGATCGAGTGGAAACATAAATAGATTATGTTCCAGCCATAAAAACTTGGTAGTTTCAGTAAGTAGAGAGTTGATCGACTATTTGCATCTGCTGAGAGGGAAATGGCTCTTTCAAGATATTTGGAGTCTCAGGTGTGCCCTTCAAGAGATAAGAAAATTTGGCATGCCGAGGAAAATCCTTGGTGTAATGGTCATCATGACATATCAAACAAGGATATTTAGGATTGCATTTGGAAGGGTCGTCAACATATGACTTATTGGAATAATATTTAGGGTTATCTGATTTGGATTTTCCTTTGACCTTTTGAGGATTTTTCTGCTGTGGTCGATTGAACAAAATTTACCTTAGAGGTTTTACTAGGATTCTTCTGGTTACTGGAAGGATTGGAAGGTGCAGTGGAAGTAGTAGACTTAGACTTTGAAGAAGCCTTGGGTGCACTACTATCAACATGGGCCACTGACCCAATAACACCATCAACGGGAGGCATAGCTGGAGCTTGAGATTATATCAGATCAGTTGAAGGTCACAGTGCATCATTTAGGACCCATATAGAGTTCCAGATTGGGAATGAACCAAATCAAGATACTAAGCTCAAGCAATGATTTCATCTTCGATGACGCAACCACCAATAGCCAGATCTTCCAAAAATTTTGGAACAAAAGATTTAGTGAACCATTCATTCAAAAACTGATTGGGGATCTCGAACTTGATGAGGTGATGTATATGCCTTCATTCATGAATATGGTATGATATATGAGTAGTTGTTGATTGCTTCAAAGATGTGACTAGGTGGGTGCCAGTCTCATATTAGACAGGTAGTTGGAAGTGAGTGAGGAAGGCCATGACCAAGGTGTTAAAATTGAATAAAACACCACGAGGGATTTCAATATACCATTTAGTGATGACACCTATGAGAGTGTGTTGGAAAATATGTAGACAAATTGAATCGTCAACCCAAGAATTGGAAGAGCACCATAAGTGGTACGTCATGACATGAGCTTGGGGGTCTTCCCTAGATTTACCTTAAAAATTTGGGCAATCTCCCGGAATATTGGTTGGAACTGGCATCAAATGCAACATATGTTGGATGGGGTCTTTTTTAAGCTTAGACACATCCAACAATTCCAACGTAGCCAAAAATGGCAAGGGAGGATGGTGAGGAGAAAATGATATTTGGAAGTTACCCATCTGTGGGTTCCAACCTAGTTGATATAGATCCCCCCCCCCCCCCAATAGGGCATATTTTGACCTTGATAAACATGCTGCCCCCATTTTTGGTAAAGACCTTGTTGCAGTTACTATTGAATGTAGGGACCCTGCTGGCGGGGCTGTTGATGAGGCCCCTACTAGGTGTGAAATTTTGGTCCTTGCTGGACATATGGTTCAGTCTGAGGTCCTTGTTGAACATGAGGTCTAGCTTGGGGTTCCGGTTGGGTCGGATTGTAATGGGGGATTTGTTGATATTGAGTACTAGGTTGAGGCCCTGGCTGGGGTTGTTGGTACTGACCCTGAGGAATTTTCTGGTATTGGACACTAGGTTGATTGGGGTGAGCACCAGGTTGACCTAAAGGTATATTCAGACTAGTTTGGGTGTAAGGACCGAACTAAGGGTTAGTCACAACAGTACCCATTGGATGTTGGGGCTGTTGGATTTGTTGTTGTGAGACGTTTGGTCAAGGAACATATTGATACTACATATTCAGCTATTGAACATATTTATGAGGTATGTTGGGTTGTTGAACGTACGAATATTGTACTTTCAGTTGTTGGATATGGGTTTGTTGAACCTGAAAATACTGAACGTGGGGTTGTTGATAGAAAAATGAAGTTGAATTAGGTTGACAACCACTCAATGGAGCAGTTCCTATGACAATATTTGTTGTTTGTGAAAGCAATGTTCCACCTAGACTAGCATTAGGTTGTCCTACCCCCTAAACAGGTTCAGAGTTAATATTTCCCCCACTCGAAAGGGGAGATATGTAAAGATGATTGGATTCCCCCCCAGGCACAAACGAAACCGTAGATTTTCCACTCAATGGTGGAACCGCAGTAATCATAGATAGCGATAGGGGGGTAGTGGATCCTAGTCACTATAGGTCAAACAACAGATTGAGATACGACATCCATACTCAAAACTAATGGGACAGAAGATGGGGGAATGCCCATTGACCAAACAGGATCTGGAAATAAATATGTAGCTCGAGAAGCATCTAAAACAAGGCTTTCAAGAGAGGTATATCCATGCAGAAGTGAAGATACGAATTGACTAGAGGGTACTCCCGTCCCACTTCATGTATCTTGAAGAGTGGTGACGTAAGGGTAGCCTTCAGGAGAAAACATGGATGAGATGCCTTCTGGAATTTGAGTTGCAGTGGTTTCATGTAAAGTGCTTTGAGGGGCACTCACGAATGGAATATCATCAATGTTAGATGCCATTTAGGGATGAAACAATTGACGATCAGTAGTGCGAGATGCTACTGGAGAAGCAGCAAGGGGAACACCGGGTTCGTCAAAAGGACTATAAGCCTGTTGAGGCGAGACCACTAATGGATCGACAAGTGCATTTGAAGGAAAGATCATAAGTTGTGTAGACGGTTAGGGACTTTCCAGTTCAAGATCCTCAAATGACGATGAAAGAAAATCATTTGGTGGTGGTCGCAACAAAATAGGTTGTACACTTATGAAAATTCCAAGTTCAACACCTTGAGCTTCAAGGGGTCCAACTGGAAATTGGGGGACCTCAGGAAGAGGGTCTTGAGATCCTTCGGAAGAGGAAGGAGGTGAATCTGATGATTCAATGACGATGACCTTTAAGGAAAGATCAAAGAGAGAAAGCGTGAATGAATTTTGAGTAATTAAAAATTTACAATTAATGAGGCAAAGATGAGGCAGGAGAACTGCACAAGTAATATGTTATCGCGGGTAGTTGATTTTAGAAATTTAACAAAAAATAAATCAAAAAAGGGTGAACTAGGCATAAAGGATTACTAGGTATCCATGAACTATGATATGTACCTTGGCGATAAATGATAGGAAAATTTTACCAAGGACTTATCGTACTACAACCAATCTCACTAAATGCTATGTTCAGTCACATCACGTCTACAAGATGCTCGACTCAGTTACCTATGGAAGGCTTGCAACCTAGTGGTGTCTCCCCATATATATTTCATGGTACGTGGGAGTCCAGTCCATAGTAGCGTTGTCTAATGTGTAACTATATGATGAGAGCATCCCCTTATACTTTCCATACGTGGAGCATAGTCCTATATACTTCCATACATGGGACGAGGTTTCACCTCCAGAATGTAACACAGACGTTAGTGACAAATCCTACATTTAATGACATCAGAACACATATCTAGCCTAAACCTCTAAATTTTTTCATTAATTTCAAATTCTCTTTAAGGTTAATTGGATAAATTTTCAATTTTATGTTCAATTAAGTCTTAGTTTAAAGCTCAATATCGATGTCACCTGAACCCTATAATGCAACTAAATGCTAAAATATATTCTTTCCATTTCGATGAATTCTAAACTAATGAGGTAAAAGCACAAACAAGAGTGCAAGTAATGAAACAAATAATGATGCCCCCCAAATAGTTCAAAACTACTAAAATGCAGCTTTTAAAGATTGAATTCACTTTCACTATTCCCCAAAATGAAAACTTACTGAAAAATGAAATTGCTTCTCTTTTCACTAGGATGCATAGTTTTTTTTTGTTTTTCTTTTACTTTGAAAGCTCAAAATGCAAATGTAATCAATGAACCAAAGTAAAATCAACCAAATGAACAAATAAATGCAAAAGAATCCTTTTCACTTTTCTTTCTATCGAATGATTTCTTCAAAAAATGCATGAATGAAAATCACTTTCACACTTTTTCAAAATGATGAAAAGCAAACCAAATCAAAATTTATAAATCAAAATAACTTTCAATTTAATCTTTTGAATTTGGAAACTAGATAGGACACGCTCTTCCAAACTTGTGAATCAAACAATCGTTATCTAATTATGTTTGACACTTAATTCAAGGTGATCTCTAAGTGCGGTGATGACCACTACAAACGAAAACAACTTAAAAACAAGCCAGAAGAAATGTGTGACAATGTTCGATTTGAATGCAATAGAACTCTAAAGTAGAGCTTGTCAACTCTTTGATGATAAACACAAGTGACAAGTGAAGAGAAATTGAACGGAAAACCGATAAAATGTTTTAACTTCACTCCAACCACAAGAAAGTCAAAGAGATAAACTTCATCCATTCAAACAAAACAAGCAATCCAAATACAAGGGAAAGAGGTCCTTCAAAATCAAAATACTTTATCAGGGATCAACACACATTGGGAAGATAAGGTGAAACCCTAACTTTTTCCTAGCCATGGGATCAGTGCGTCTGTGATGAATATAAAAATGCTAAAAGGCGAATCAAAACAGTTTCTTTGTATAAAACAACGTTGTCAGCACTACTGTGAGGCCAAAAAATGCATTGATCTCTAAAAACAAGGAAAAAAAAAAATTCACATTAAAAATACACCTGACACACTAAAATAACTATCAAATCATATGCAGACCTATAGAGACCCAAGAAGACTTATATCTCGATGATCGGTCAAACTAATCAGAAATCAACCCAGGAAAGGGAAGGAAAAGAGGCTAAATATCCCCAGCAGATGTTTGGTCAATTTAGTGTGTCCTAAATTGCTGCATTTAATTTGTCAATCCGGGAATCGTAAGCTGATGAAGTGCGGCGCACTATATGTGCAAGATAACCTATTTCTTAACTTTTGTCGTTTTTGGTCTTTCTAAAGTGAAATGGAAATTCTAAAATGAAAACAAGTTTGGTTATATTTGTTCAAGGAAGTGATATCCCCTATAATGATTTACCAACTTGAAACTTTTAAAAGCAAATTGAAAATTACAATGACAAGACTTGAAAGAAAGTAAAAGTGTACTGCTGAAATGAAAAGGTGATGCTAATCTAATGAATCAAAACAATAAACTAGTGAACATGAAAACCAAACTATTCTTGCTGCCAACTAAACACAAAAGAAACTATGCTTATGGAAATTTAAAATTGCAACAAAATAAATCTAAATCAGATTACATCAATTCATTTTCTGACCCTTCATCATTAGACCAGCTATGACTTTCGGAAGTAATCATAAACAACTTGTGTAACTGATATTTAATTTGCAGTAAGTAAACTAATACTAAACCATACACTCATGATTCAATCCCTCGCCATCAGTCCAGCTGTGGCTTTCGGAGGCAACTGAAGATGTCATACATGATTTAATATATCTAATTTTGCAGAAAAGAAACTAATACTAAACTACACATTTCATAATGCAGTCCCTCACCATCAGTCCAGCTGTGGCTTTCGGAGGCAACTGAAGACGCTATGAGCAGCTTAGTATATCTAAATTTAACTACTGAATCAGATAAGCAAAACTGAAATGTACAAAGCAAGACTGAAGTTAAACAAAAGCTATGAAAAGCAAACTAGCAGCAGAACAATGTTAGTTTCATGTCATTAGTCAAAATGCTATAAAAATGCTATAAAAATGCCTGGGCTGTCTACCTAAAACCTGCACAAGAAAACTGATCAGTGATTAACAATCATAAAAACATGAAAGACAGAAATGAAATGGAAATTATGGAAATGTATAAACAGAAATGAAACAACTACAAAGTATGAACATATGATGGATTATGATACAATGAATTTTAAAAGAAATGAAATGAGAAATGTACACTAATACACAAAACCTTAGCTGAGCAGGGGCCCTCTACACAGCCTTGGTAACGATCCTCAAACACGAATTAAGTTGAAAAACAGAGTCTTCTCACATTAAAAAGCAGTTCATTACAGAATGGTAGTGTTACGGCTCAAAGGCAGCGTAATCACTACAAAGCAGACTAACAGATAACAGAGTACATTCACGAACATCAACTATCAATTAACAACTAACTCTATGTGCGTATGCAAACGCTCTATATATAACAATAAACTGTAACTGTCTCCTAAAGTTCATGATGGCAGAGAGCACGTAGACCACTACGCCCACGGATATAGGAGTATGGCCGTGTTGGAAAGTGAATCTACGGAAGGTGGATTCTTGAATTCAACTCCAGAGCTCTGCACAGATGTCGATTTAACCTCCGCAAGCTTAGAAACGGCCGTATGGATGTTTATGTGCCACGAAACAGAGTCCGGCCGACATGAAACTCCATAGTTGACTTCCACGTGGACGCCTTTGACCGCGGCTTCTTTGGACGAGTTTGCTTGAACCAATAGGACACGAACCATGTCCACGTCATTCCTAGCCTTCCCATGTGGCTCGTTTCCCTTGTAGACACCTGTAGCATAGATTTCCACAAAATAGCTGCGGAAAGTTGCAGCAGCTGCGGAAAGTGGCAAGATTCCGCAGCTGAATGAACAAAATCTAGATGAAATAGAAAACACAAAAACATAATTAAAAACCATGTTAGATACCCTTTTGCACATGATATTGACAATTTGGGAGGTTTAGGTGAGTGAAAAAGGTATGGAAAAGTGTATGGAAAAGATGCAAATTCGAGACTCAACAGCAGAGTCTCCAATTCTATTGTGAAGATAAATCCCCTCTACGGATAGAGGCGACCTCTCTAGCCCTAGAGTGGGTCTAGAAACTTAAGAGACTATCTAATGCAAGATTTCTTAGCTAATATCCAAAATAAGATGAGAAAGGGAATAAGCCTACCTCTTCCTAATGTTATGCTTGAATTTTTTGATGATGGCCTCAATCCACAGTTTATCAGGCTCGCTCCTCACTACTAGTGGCGTGAAATTACCTGCTGGAGATCAAGAGACAACAATAAACATAATCCAATACAAAAAATACATTGAATATCAACTATCTAACAGATCAAGGAACATTAGACTATTTGTGAAAATGGTTAGACAAATATAAAAAGAAAACACTAGATGTTTTGTTAATAAATATGAAAGAGAGATCTTACAACCATGGCCTTGATGTTGGAGGCCTCCCTTTGGTGATGACCAAGTCCTTCATAGAAGATCTTAAAGCACTCCTTCTCCTAGATAGATTTGGTGTTATCACAATATAGGGATGCAAGGAAAATGAATGATCAGACCAATCCAACAATTACCCATGAGTAGTGGAAGGATGGGGATCACTTTATAGGAAGGGAGAGAGAGTTAGGAGCCCATGAAAGAAGGAGAAAATTCCACTTTTTAAGGGATAATCCCCCATTTATCAGATCAAAGGCTCTAAATGAGAGAGCTCGACCCTATCTCCATTGAATGACATCAAGCTCGTTCTCCTGGAAACTTCTAGAGGTCGAAGCTTCTCCACCATTTGAGAAAACACTGCCAAAAAGGGTTCAGTGTGGTTTTCTCAATCAAAAGAGTGCTGAAAACGCTAGGGTAGAACTATAAACCTGCCATCAGCACGAGCATGTAACTGGAGAAAAGTTCTGACCAAAAATTTAGGGTTTTAGCTAATTTTCTTCAACGATCTTTCAAGGCAGCTTTCTTTGAGTATTTAGAGGATGTCTTTATGTATTTTTTCTAGGTGGAAATACTACACATGATTCATCACAGGGAAATGCAATATCGAGGACATGAATTTAGCAGAGTGATAATTTACTGTGTAACAATAATCTCAATCAATTCTTATGTGTGTGAAAAAGGTTTTCTGTGAGCTCCATCATTTGGAAAATTAATTGACTTAACCATATCCAAATTGTACAAATATAAGAATGAAATAATCTCATTTGTTGGTTCAAAATTTGTGTGTGTGTGTGTGTGTGTGTGAGAGAGAGAGAGAGAGTTTACTTGAGTTGCAAGTGAATAACCAATGAGTTCATAATTTCAGAATTGTAGCGTGCTTCAGAGAATAATCTTTAATATAATTTTAGAGTAGTGTACAATTATTGAAAATCTATTTGGAGAGTGTGTGTGAAGAAAAATGTTCTCTCAATTGGAGTTTGGATTGTGGATGCATGAATGTGTCTATTTGTTTCATGTTGTATCAATGCAACAATATTCTCATTTCTAAATCATATCATTTTAGAAAAACAAATGTTTTTACTTGGAGTGGGGGCTTCAAGAAGTGCATGTTATTTTTATATTGTATGAATGGGTGCTCCAATGCTAGATGATGCAATGTAATGAGAAATTTTTTGAAGCAATAGATAATAGAAGAAGGAAAAAACAATTCAATGGTTTTTTTTCCTTGGAGGGGGGTTTTTACACCTAAAATCTAAGTGTTTATATGTGCTAATTGTTTGTGTTTTCTTGTGCTTGATCATGTTATATTTCTGAATTTAATTTCTAAAGAAGTTTTATATTTGTAGAAATAATTTATATTTCCATAATACTAATTCAGCCCCCCTCTCAGTATCACTTTTGTCTAACACTTTGAAAAAAATTTAGGCTAGCATCCATACCACTTCCCAAAACTGCTTGTAACTTTCCAAAAGCATTGAAAAGATGATAAATATGCTAACCATTAAAAATCAAGCAATAAATTGACCTATACATTCCTAATGCAGTATAGACATTTTTTTAAACATATGGTAAACATGTAAGCTACATGTCATGATTGCAAATCTGATCATAAATATCTAAACTTCATATGAGAATCACCAAGAAGGTATAATGTCCTCTCATGTAGTTGAAAAAACAATTGTTAGCCCTTGCATTCATAAACCATTCAAATAATTATCAAATCATGAACAAAGCCATAGCTAGAGCACATCATAGGACCATTCTTATAACTAGGATATGATGAGAATATTAACCATGAAAATTCAACATAATAACAAGTACAAGTTCTTATAGATAAAAATAGGAAAAAATATCTTATTAACATATGCAAAATCAAACCAAGTAAGGGACTTCCACGTAACACATGACCATAAATTGAGATGAACCAAATCTTTCTTTCATCTAATTACCCTCATGCCATATTCCAAGCATGAATGTGGGATCTCATGGGTTAAACCTAAACCAAACCAAAACAGGGCTTCCAGATGCCAAACTACCTCAACCCTCAACCATAGTGACTCAACCTCTATGCTCCAAAAATCACTAAAATTAACCAGATTGGTTTCTACCCAAGATTTCCAAGGCTCCAGGAACCAATGAATCAACCCATAGTATTCCGGGGCTCTAGAACATTTGTTGCAATCATGACTCCAAGGACTAGTAAATCAACCCACCAAGGGCTCTAGAGAGTTTGTCGCAACCTATGGCTCTAGGAACTAGCAACTTAACCCAAATTGTTCTGAGGCTTATAAAGAGTTTGTTCCAACCCATAGCCATAGGGAACCTGAGAACCTATTATAAGAACAGGTGGGATACCCACAACACCATGGCTCTCTAGGAAATGGAATGGAAATGCTGAAACCACTGCTAATATAGGAAAATATCCATGCAAATGGCATCACACAACCAAAGAATCACATGCATAGACCATGCATCTAAAAATAAAAATTATAAATATCACATGCACATTGTTACCTACAATCCACATCTAATTTTTGTCCTTAATTTCCATTTACTAAGCTTCATCCTGTGCACCATTTCTTTCATTTGCTTTCTTGTCCAAGTGCTTGTTGTCTTTCCTTTTGTAAGCCTGATCAAAGAGTGAGAAAAAGTTGTCAACTAGTTCTCAGGTGTAATTTTATCATTGATATTTCATTTTTCCTCATTCTCCCCCTAATTTCCCTTGCATGAAAATTTGTGTCTCTTCACCTTCCTTTTCTCCTATTTTCCTTTATTTTCGTAATTAAATGGCAATTATTTTCTCTTTGCCTTTTCCAAAGCCATTTCCAATTTCCATAGCCATAAATAAAACCAAAAGTGATGCCCAGTAGGATGTTTTTCCCACCATTCAACTTGGAATATGTGTCCCATGGCCTTAGTATTATTTTATTTACATGGAAAATTGACCAAGGGATGTTTCAAACCCTCCCCCTTGGGAGAACACTGTCCTCAGTGTTCTATGACACTTATGACCAACAAACATATGAAAACAAAACATAATGCCTATGGATATTTATAACACAACTCATTGCATTATTTACAATGACATTCTTCTGAAAACATGACAAATATATCATTTACTGGAGCTTATAACACAACTCATTATGATATTTACAATAACAACCACATAAACTTACACACATTTTCTTCAACCAACAAATAAATATATTGTCTATGGAGCTTTATAAACTCATATTGATATAACAATTACAATAATATACACATATGCATATTTTCTCAAACCAACAAATAAAAGGATATGATTCTTTCATTGGTGACAAGGGAATCCAGAGGCTGACACCTCCACCCTCAAATGTAGTACCATGATTCACCTTCATTTGAAGAAGTCGAAAATTCATTGCTAAAATAAAGGTTTATTTTCAATGTCCAGCACCACACTCCTTGTGCTACTTGTTCTCTCAGTGAACAATTACCGACTCATTATTCCTGGGCACACTCTCATTATGCTTCTGATTCCATCTGGAAATGCTAATGACCAAAACATATTCATTCCCTAGCATTCCATTTTCTGCTACATAGTGCCTCGAGAAATTCGGTCACCCCCTTATGTGTAGTCACTCACCTTTCAAGTTCCCCTGCATCCCCTTCTCTGCTACACAATCCCTTGGGTGATCCATCCCTTGGAAGGGTTTCCTCACATCAGAGGGTCGAAAAAAAAGGCATATCCCTACCTCAAAACCATCATATCAGTCATATCATGCTCATGGAAATAAATGGACACTATTGGGTACTAGTGTCCCACAATGGAATTGCTCCTAAATTATTTACCATCATACTGTTGCATGTTCCAATTCCTTTTATTGTTGCTGATAATTCTCTGGCAACCAATTCCAACCACCCAAATTGGGTATTTTCTATGCTTTCCTATAACAAGCACATAATTTTCATTAAACTCAAAAGGACTTGAAATAAATTCAAATCATACCTCATTGATGGCCCTTAAATAAGGTACACTTTCAATTCTGTTTAATTCCTATCACAAAAAGTCAAAGTAGATTTTTGATCAAATCATCATGTATAAACATATCACATATGGTTAACTCAATACTCAACCCTCATAAATCAGAACTATATATCATGTGCATGATTAAAGATTGAAATAAAATATTGATACTTATAATTTAAATGGTTCTTTTCTTATGCCTTTGTTCTTTTTTCTTTTCATACATACACTAAATCGATTTCCAAACCCAGTAAGCACCCAATTCCTTTTGTTCTCTTCAACTGTGTACACACACTAGACCAGTTTCCAACCTAGGAAGCACCTAGTTCCTTTTCTTCTCTTCAGTATCAATAAAAAGGGCATCCAAAGACAGCACTGCCTAGCCCTCAATATAAACAACTTAAGGTTGGTATCATCCTAAGCTATCTGAGAATCTAGATTGTTTGTCCTAACCCATAGGTTCCAAGGATTAATAACTCAACCCACAACCTCTAGGGAACACAAGTTTTTTCAGGGCTCTAGAGAATTTTTCCCAACCCTCAACTTCCAGGGATTAATAACTCAACCCAAAGCCTCCAGGGAGTCCCAATTTGTTACAGGGCTCCACCCACAGCCTCCAAGGATCCAAAGAACCAATCCCCAACATGTACATATACACACAATGTACATCAAAACACATACACCTACACATGGTGTATAACATAAAACTTATACGTACACATAGTACAACACAATGAATACATATCATGATACAATGAATACAAAATACAAAAAATACAGTACCACATGTACTCAACACAACATGTACAAAATGTACGCAATACCACATGCACAACATGTACACAACACATCATGTACACAATATTCATACTGCACATCTACAGACCACGTTGTCTCTACCAAGAAGCCTTGCCTCTAGAGTCTTTCCCACACCTTACTATGTGCATCCACAATCCAAATCCAAGATCTGTGTCTCTTTCTACCATTCATGCTTATCCCAACTTGTTGTAGATCACACTAATTTTATTCCATTAATGTATCCTTCATCGTCGCCTCATAGATATGTTAGGGCTACTCTTCCCATTTGATTCCTCATAAACCAGGAACCTCTTCATGCCATTCATTGACATCAAGCAATCATTCTTCTACAAGAATAATCCATGACGACCTTGTCATACAATGAAATATATATACACACACACACACACACACACACACACACATCAACACCATCATGATCACAACATAATTACCAGTGTTCATAAGGTCAGGGTTAAGAGAAATTCCTACATCCATGCAATGCATGCACAACAATGAGAACAACAATTCCCAACATAGCCAAGGCATATGATACATTAGATACGTTTAATTTACCTTTCATGTTTCCTTTCTCATGGCTATCCCACCACTGTCCATTTAGCCAAATGGACCCAACCGACCCAACTAGTTTTCATATTCTTGCTTTCAAATTCCCTTTACTCACGCACTACAGTTCATCCAGGTCTTACATTACCTCTTGGATTTCATTCAACGCTTCTCGAGCTCCATTAAATTTTCTCTTTCCATAACCAATTCCCAAGACCCTAAAATTATAAAAGGCGAGAACAAGAAGAAAAAAATAAGAAAACCATGAAAAACCAATTACAATATGATACACAAACAAAGTGGAATGACCAGGCACCAAACATAATCAAAACCACAAATAAAGCGCGAAGAAATATCAAAATACCAAAATCACAAACTCTCAACAGTAACCATGACACAACCCCCATGATTCCCAATGCTTCCAAAGGAAATCTCAACCCAAGCCTTCTTCAATATTTCATGCCAGTCTCTTTGCCATGCAATTACCTGCATCATACTACCAAAACACATAACTTTAAGTGCATAAATAAATATAATAATGCATCAACTTCCTTACCTACTGTACCCAACACATTTTCCTGCATCTAAACACTTGCGCATATCATCTCTTAATGGATTCCAACTGAACTGACGAATCCAACTATGAACAAAAACCTTCTAATATGCTTTTATCTGATCAACCATCTTCCATGTAGCTTCATTATCCCCAAACTGATTCCATTGTAACACTCTCCTCACACATCTACCTAATTAACTCACCAACCAAGGTAAACATGTGACGAAGAGTTACTATGATATGATTCAACTCCCTATGTTTCAATTATGTAAGTGGAACTGACGAAACACAACAAAAAAAACTTTTTACACCTACAACAGAACCCCCAGGATCCATCCAAACCTTCCAGGTGACTAGCCCTTGAGACAAACTAACATTTTTCTGCATTAATCCCCCAGTTTCTCCCTTGCCAAGCCCTCCAAGCATCTAAGAGCCCCAGTCGCTCCCATGAGCCTGCATGAGTGAGAATGTAGCCTTTTTCTTCCAGTTTTATGCCAGTGACTGCGAGATTTAAGACTAAATTTCAAGGCTAGGACCCAGGTCATTGACCATAACTGCATGACACTTCCATGAATGAAAGATAGAAACAGAATAATGTTACAAATGCAACTACTTGAACAATTACTTGACTGGACCCCTACTAGCCATGACAAGAGTTTCGTCAAACATGTCAAAAATATGTAATATACAGGTTTAAAAAACATATCTAAGTATAGGGGTCTCATAATTAATTGAGAATCACTAAGAATCATTGATGCCTCATCACATTAAAATAATTATCATCTATTAGGTCATATAATTTTTGTTCATTCATTTACAAATCAAAACATGATGAGAGCCATACATCAACACTTTCCTAGAATACATCCATAAACAACATATAAATAATATAAATTCCAAGAATAAAACAACCATATAATCCACATAATAACAAGCATATTTACTGATCAATACAAGAGGAAAAGAGCTCTTATTTCCATAAGAAAATTGTAACAAAATCTGAGACTTCCACATACTGCCTAACCATAGACATGGTTTTACCCAATCTCTCTTCATCGAGTCACCCATGTGCCATATTCTAAGCATGAATGTGGGATCTCCTAAAACAATAAATCAAAACCAAAACAGGTCTTCTAGAGGCCAAACCACCTTAACCCTCAACTAGTTATTCCACCTCATTGGTCAGACATCACTAACCATCACCGGATCAGTCTCTATCCAAGTTGTCTAGGTCTCCATAGAGTTTGTTACAACCAAGGATCTAGGACTAGTAAATCAACCCGCAACTATTATTGGACTCTAGAGCGTTTATCCAACCAAGACTCTAGGACTAGTAACTCAACCCACCAAGGGATCTAGAGGATTTGTCCAAGCAAGGCTCCATGACTAGTATCTCAACCCAAGTTCTTATAGGCTGCAAATAATTTATCCAACCAAGGCTCTAGGGCTAGTAACTCAACCCAAGTTTTTACAGGGCTACAGAGCACTTGTCCAACAAAGGCTCCAGGAACTAGTAAACCTACCCACAACTAAAGGAACATGATAACTAACTAGGAAACCAAAAGGAAATGAATCCATAACACCATGACTATCCAATAAATGGAAAGGCTAGGAAAAACCACTATCAATCGAGGAAATCCTCCATGCAATGACATATCATGAATGATTAACCACATGCATATGCATATGCCATGCATGCCAAAAATAGTGAGGAAAAAATACATGCAAATTGATACTTGCAAGAAAAACCTACTCTAACTGCTGATATCGATGTCCTGTTGCACTTACCAGCTCTTCCTTTTCCTTCTTGCTCCAAAATTCCAAGTATGCCACACTCCTCCAAGAGTGCTCCAAGAAAACTCTAAGTCTCCAAGAGTATGAGATAGAGAGAGAGAAAATGAGAGCTCCAAAATTGAATTAATCAAAAGCCATGAACTGATTTTCAGAAGCCTTTTTATTATTGAGGCCTCTAATTTCTTCAATTTTCCATTATTTTCCTTCATTTTATTCCTCACATGAAACTTGTGACCTTTCCCCTCCCTTTTCTCCTATTTTCTATTAATGCCAATAAATGCCACTTTGCCTTTCCAAATCCTTAGCCATTTCATTTGCCAATTTCCATAGCCATAATAAACCAAATGAACGCCCACACTAGGATGTTTTTCCCAACATTCAACTTGGAATATGTTTCCCATGGCCATGGTTATTATTTTTCCTTTATTTACTTTTATTACATGGAATTTTCACCAGGGCTGTTATATCCATGTAATTTACTTTCTCCACTACTTGATCTTGAAACATGAGCTCCTTCCGCTACAAGATGGATTGAGGCTCTACCACACATCCACTGCGCCACTCTTATACAAAGAGAAATACTTCCTGTGATGATCTCCACAACAAGTGTTACATCACAATGGTTCTTTGCCATTGGTTTTTACTCTGTTGCTGATCCATAAGTTGAGACCCATGTCATGTCTCAACTACATTGAAATTCTTATGAGGTGCCATATTTTTTTTGTTACCTTCACCCTTCCAATCACACTTGAACTCAGGCTTGCGCTTTGACTACGCATAGAAATTCTTAAAATTTATGATGGATTTATCCAATGATTGAGGCTCATCAAAATCAATACAACTGATTAATGGTAATGGAAGTCCACTAATGAACACTTGGATCGTTGCTTTTTCATCCTTGAGATAAGGCACATACTTAAACAACTCTAGAAACATGTTAGTGTACTCGTCATCTATCATGGAACCCATCTTAAACTCATAGAACTCCTCTAGAAAATATTTCTTCTCACTCCTCCTATAACAATGTTGGTAGTAATGGTAATGATGTGTCTTAGAACCAAAACTAGAATAAAATCCATGAGCACTACCTCTCTTGTCAGGTGTATCCAAATGCTTGCCACCTCTAGCTATATCATCCATGTCCAACATGTGTCCTGATCGAGACTTGTTACCATATGCACCATTAGCCCTTCTATCCATGACTGATATTCAAATGTCCTTACTTCTGCAAATATGATATGCTTTGAAGGAGGGATACATTAACTTTTCTTTCTTTTCCTAATCTATGGAAAGTCTTTCCTGAAACATACCATGTTAGATAAACAAAATAAATGACATAATCAATATTAGAAAAATACATATAATACCAATATCTTAGCCACAATTACCATAATCATCATGTGTATGACCACAATGCATATAAAAAAAAATTAACAATCATGCATGACTAACTGACCCACGTGCATATGAACACATTGATTAATTAGTATCTATCATGCATGTAGCCACAACAACAATATAATGAAAGACATCCATATAAGCACAATGCATATAAAAAACATTAAACATCATACCTGCATTCCAAACATACAAACATGTATGACAATCTTCCTTTACCCTGAGTTCTAGTGTTGCAACCTCGCTCTCATACCACTTTGTAACCCTCCTCCCACATTTACCCAAATTCATAAGATTTCTAGGGTAAGTATGAGACGAGTGTCACTATGACATGACTCAAACTACAAGCTCCAATTAAGGAACTGGGGTCTACAAAATAAACACTAACTAACATTCCATATGTACTACATATCACTTAGGAGTTGGACAACCATCCTAGGTGATCAATCCCTGATCTAGAACCCTTTTTCTCTAACATAGCTACATAACCACACCCTTGACATTGCATCCATGTAGTTAGAAGCCTATAACCATATTCATCAACTTGTATCCATGCAATTCTGACCAAAATCCTCTAGTTATGTGCATGTGGTTTCAGGATCTAAGCCACTTTTTTAGGCTAGCATCCATACCACTGTCCAGAACTTCCTGTAACTTTATAGAAGCATAGAAAATATGATAACATTGCTAACCATTCAAACTCAAGAAAAAAATTGGCATAGACATGCCTAATCCTTCATATAAATTTGATTAAACATATGGTAAACATGTAAGCTAAATGGCATGAATGCATATATGATCATACATATCTGAACTTGATTTGAGAATCCCCAAAAAGGTCTAATTTCCTTTCAATTAGCTGCAACAACACTTGTTAGCCCATGCATTCATCAACCATTAAAATATACTTATCAAATTATGAACAAGATCCATATATAGAGCACAACATAGAATCATGCTTATAGCCAACATATAACCAAAATATTGACCATGACAAATTAACCATGAAATCAACATAATAACAAGTACAAGTTCTCATAGATAACAATAGGATAATAACTCTTATTAACATAAGAAAAATCCAACCAAGTCAGGGACTTCCACATACCACCCAACCATAGATTGAGCTGAACCAAATATTCCTTTGATCCAATCAACCCTGTGCCATATTCCAAGCATGAATGTGGGATCTCATGGGTTAAACCAAAAAAAAACAAAATGAGGGATTCCATGGGACAAACCACCTCAACCCTCAACCATAATGAATGAAATCATGAACATAAACTGAATCGGTCTCTACAAAATATGTCCAGGGCTCCAGGAACTAGTAACTCAACCCACACCCCTCTAGGCTCTAGAGCGTTCGTTCCACTGTGGCTCCAAGGACTAGTAACTCAACCCACCAAGAGCTCTAGATTTTTTGTCCCAACCTATGGCTCCAAGAACTAATAACTCAAACCAAATTTTTCTAAGGATTCTAGAGAACTTTTTCCCACCCACAGCCATAGGAAACTTAAGAACCAATAAAAAAAACAAGTGGGAAACCAGCAACACCATGGCTATCTAGGAAACGGCAAAGAAAGGCTAAAAAATTGTCAATCCAGGAAAATCTCCATGCCAATGAAAACACATAATCAAGGAATTACAATCATATACATGCATCTAGAAATCAACATGTTAGATATCACATGCATCATTTTTTGAGCCTGATCAAAGAATGATAAAAATGTGTCAAATGATTCTTAGGCACCTTTTTATCATTAATGTATCCTTTTTCTTAATTTTCCTTCAATTTTCCTCTAATTTCCCTTTCATGCAAGTTGTGTCTCTTCACCTTCCTTTTTTCCTATTTTATTTTATTTTCATAGTTAAATGTCAATTATTTCCTCTTTGCCTTTTCCAATTTCCATAGCCATAAATAAAACTAAAATTGATTCCCACTAGGATGTTTTTCCCACCATTTAGCTTGTAATATGTGTCCCATGACCTTGGTCTTATTTTATTTACATGGGAAATCGACCATGGGGTGTTACATAGGGGGTATATATCTTTTGTCATTCATGGTTTGTGAGTTTTTATTTCACTATTATCTATTTTCTACATAATTATAATTTGCATGGATAAACAATAAACAATAATTTACAGAACCATAAATCTAAAGAGAAATAAACCCTCATAATGTAGATTTCATATTTTTAAGAATAATTTATCAGATCTGCTTTGACAAATTATCTAGTGGAATATCCATGGCAGTTTATGGATCACATCAAATAACATTTTTTGGTGGTAAAAACTTGTTTCTTTAGAATGCACCTTTTTTCCTATTCTACACATAGAAACCTTTTTAACAACACAATAATTGCATCAATTGGAGTCCATACAAAAAAATCATACAACTCATAAGTTGACCCGTTTTGACCACTATAATTCAAGAGCATGCCACATTAACCCCCATTATTCATGAAAAAGGGGATATCCATGTGATCATGATGAAGAATACTCTAGAAGATTCCATATTGTAACTTAAGAGTTGAAGGAGTCAAACTTCACCACTAGTAGGCTATCATTTTGTGTTATAATCGAGCCACTAGGAGGAAAAGGGTTTCCATTATTTTCAAGTGCATTTTGTTCCATAGATGTGAAAAGTAGTTGATAGGGATAGAAAAATATCACACAGAGAGTATTTGTGAACAAAGAATTTGAAGTTGGAGGGATATCCTTTAGTGACTAAGTGGGAGGAATTTAAAACCCTCATAAAGTCACAATTTTACCCTATTAAGTATGTATAGGACCAATGGTTCCAGTGGAATTACTTCAGGAAAAAGCAGTGGTAGATTGTATAGGAGTGCACCACAAAGTTTAGAAGGATGGTCATAATGTTGGGTATCTCCCCAAAGAACCCATACGTACTCGTCAAGTATCAAGGGGGTTTACACAACCATTTGTAGAAGCAAGTGATGTTGTTCAAGCCTAGATAAATGTATGAGGCTTGTGTAAGGTAAAATACCTAGAGAACATAGGGCAGGGAAGGGGAAATAAAGTGGATCAAAGCAGAAGGAGTACCATGATGCTTTGAAGGAAGGGAAGAAGAAGTGGAAAGGGGGGAAGATAAAAAGACTGCATCCATAACACACTATTTGGCATGGCCCAACTTGGTCTATTTTTGGTAAAAAAAGACTCTGAAACTTGAGGAACGGAGTGTGAAAAGTTAAATCCTCCACGCAATGTTTAGGGGCTTCGGGGAGATTCGAAGCCCCTCATTTTGTAGTGGGAAAAGGGTTTAGTCTACTATTTTATCCGCCCGTGGTATGTGGATCATGTTTTGAGTAAATGCTATATAAACAAATGTAATGTTGTGTCTAAGTAGTAATCCATGAGTTTTTGATGAGCACCAACTATTGAATATATGTTTCTAAGTCTTTTTTGGGCCTAAGGGAAGGCTCCAAAGCTGTGTGTGCAGAGGCCTTGAAGAGTCTGAAACTTTGTGCGTAGACCACATGAATTTGTGTGTGAAAGTCAAGGAAGAGCATGTACTGAAGAGACTTATCATAATAAAAAGAAAGAGTTTTGAAGGAATATTTGTGTTTACATGTGTGAATCTGTTCATTATCTATATTATGAAGTTATTTATATGCATTATTGTTATAGCATCATTTCTCACCTTGACATGATTCATGATTGCTACATGGCTTTATGGGCACCCATTCCTACAGACTTGGACAAATTCACTTAAAAACAGTGGAAAATCCTTCATACGCGACTATGCCCGTGTTTTTCCGCGTGTATACGCGAGTACAGCTAGACTTTTCCGCGTATGCCATTTTAATGATTAAAAAATATATAAAATTCCCTAATTTCGCGCTGGGTTGATGGTTACTCAGGTAGTTCAACCACCCCAGCCCGTGGCCAACTGTTTCCAACTGCTGAAACTACTTGGAGGGACTATAAAAGACCTCATGTGTATGGCCTAAGGGAGAGAGATAAAGTATTGATATTATACTCTGTTGGTTCCCTATCCAAGTCTGATTCCCCGTGCCTCCTGCACTTTCCCAGTTCATTGTAGGAAACCCTTGTTTCCTTGAGATACACATTCCTTTATATGTTATCTCGTATGCACTAGTTTGGAAGGAGTCTTAGCGAGGCAAGGGCTGGACGGATCCGGACGACGGTCTGCGAAGGCCTTGGAAGGATCAGGTGATCTCTCCACTTATTTTTGTACGTACTATTTTTATAATACAGAAGTATCATGCTGTTCCCGAAGTAAATGTGTTGGTGTATGCTTTAATGTATGAAGAATATTTGTTATACATGCATTCATGATGATTTATTTAATGTTTTATATGAATCTCACTAACATATAGAGTAGAAATATACCGTACAACTTGTCCTTTGTGCTGGTTTCTTCTTGTATTTCAGGTGAAAGAGGAAGGACGGTTGCAGGGAGTTTGAACTCCACGTGGATCTACTTCAAACGTAGGACCAACGGGTAAACCTCTCATTCTACTCGATTTCGTTTTTATGAATGTGCATGATCGTGTGAGTCTCTGTTAAATAGTACGCCCCTGCTCTGTGGAGGTTGAATCCCAACCAACCTCTAGGGTGTTAAATCCCCAAAACAGAACTGGCGACTCTACTGGGGATCACATTTTTGTGATTCTCCTGTTGGGTTGTTTCAGCTGTTTGGTAGGTTACCAACAGTTTTTTCTGTCTTTTACAGTCCAGTTTGCTTTCTTGCAGTCAGTTTGAAGCTTTGATACCTTTCCCAGGCTTGTACTTTTTATTTTTCATTATCTTTCTTTGTATACGCGGTTTTTCTTGCACACAGTTGCGTATACCCGCGAGTTTGTGTAGAAGGAACCGCGTATACGCGGGTTTCCCTCAACACAGACGCGTATACACGCCTGTTGCATAACTGCAAAGTCGCGTATACCTAGGCTGAATTTGAAATTTCAAGATTCTGGTGTTTTGGGTCTTTTCTGGCTGTGGAGGCCTGTGTCTTCAGAGTCTCTGTACTTACTGGAGTGTGACAGAAGTGGTTTTAAGTCTTGGTTCTCTTTCGTTTGTCCGAAAACTGATCTTTTTGGCGAAGTGTTCTTGTTGGTGCTAGCACTCCTGGATTGAGTTCCAAGATCGCTTTCTGAGCGTTCTTGGCTGTTCTGCTTTACCAGAACAGAGAGCTTTTGCTCACTAACTCGCTCCTGTCTTTGTGTTGTGCTTCGCATTGCGTTCTTTGCTTTGTTTTCGATTGGTTTTCTTGAGTTTCATAAGCTAGGGTTTTGTTGCATTTTTCGAAGAACTTTTCTTGTTTCTTTGGAGTTTTGTGTTGCAACGAATTTTCATTGTTTCTCTTGGCTGTTTGATTGAGTTTTTAGTCTTCCATTGCTCTTATTGATCTTGCTATCATTAGCTTTATAAGGTTTGGGGGCATAGTTGAAGTTTATGCTTAAAATTCGGTCTCGTTTTGGCCTAGATTGGGATAGTTGTTCTTGGTTTTCTTGAAGCTCTTGTTTTATAAAACTAAAAAGCCCAAAAACATTTGTTTTGCTTTTTGTTTTTTTTGCATATCAAAAACTCAAAAAACATTGTTTCTTGTTTTTGTTTTTTGTTGTTGCATTTTTCATTTTCGTTTGGCTTCATCTTTTGAGACTTTAGTGAAGTTTCTTGCTTCTAGTTTCCCGCTTGATTTTCAAGAGAGGTTGTCTTTTGATTTCTCCTTCTTCTTGTTGAGTATTTTGGTGTCTTATATTAAGAATTCTTGTTTGCAAGAATTGTCTTTCTGGATATCAAAAGATTAGTTGAAACTGAAGGAGCCTTTTGGGAAATTTCATCTTGTTTCAAGGTACTTTTTGCATCTTAGAATTTACATGCTAGTGGTTATTTGCATTAGGTGCATTGAATCATTTAGTTAGCTTCTTAATTTTTGTGAGTGTGAGTTTGTAATTCGAAAAGAAAAATATATTTTTTAGCCTCGTAGAACTTACATAGAAATTGCTCTTCATCGAAAGACAAAGAACTGCATGTGCATGTAGTCAGGTTTTTTATTAATTTCTTTTGCGTCAGAACATCATTGGTTTCAACTCCATATCCTTATGACTTAATACAACAGCCCTTAAAATAAGCGATTTAATCTAAAATCAACTAGCAAGTTTTATTAAGTGTCAATCATCAACTAGCTAGGTTGTAGGGCCTTGGAATAGGAGAGAGGAGAGTTAACTCTCCAAGGCCGCTCAAACAAACATAGAAGTTTATTAATTGAGCGAAATCCAACTCCGTGAGGTGGACTGGGAAAGCTCTCATCCGAGAGTCAAGCGCGAGGGGAAGTGAAGGTTAAGAAGAGGGATACCCCCCTCCGATTAGCTGAATCTGACCTCAAGACCGTTCCGCCCAGCTTCTGATACGGATTGGTGTCCATAGTTGTCGTTCCTAGGTTCCACACAGGTGACTGCGGGGGGGAATACCCGTGGTACCTGAGGCAGACGTCGCATCACTTTCAGCAGTACTTCTGGGGGGTGCCCTTGCGAAGCTTGGGTGCTTGAGCCTGCAAAGGCTGTCGTTAGGAGGTCGGCGTAACTGTTTCTGATACCTTCGCTAGTTGTTCTGGGCCCTAATCATCCCGTAACGTCGAAGGCCCTATACTTCGCTTCTCTTCGTATTTTGGTGTCCGTCCCGATCACCCTCGTGAGCTTTAAATACTTGGAGGTCGTTTGCTTTGTCGTCGTTTCTATGGTTTATATTGTAGTGAGTGCTCTCTTGCTCCTAGCTTTGGCTTCTTAGCTTTTCACTCTTTCTTGAGTCTAATATAATAAATTTGTAAAAAAGGGTCGATCAAGCGCTCGACGTTCGGAGGAGAGTCCGGGGTTATCTCCCGAGAGGCTGCAGCTCTCTTCGAGAAGGCGTAGGAGCGATATAGGCCGGTGGTTTTCACCCTCGTAGAGTCCGACGGGGCCGTGGAGAGAGATCCTCCACTAAGGTCCGAAGGTTTCGCGTCGAGTCCGTTCGTGCCGAGAGGGAGCGTCTCCGCCACCTCGCGCAGTATTGCTCTCTCAGAGGAGGATTTTCGTATAGAAGACATTTTATTTTGTTTCGCCTACAAGGTGTCCATCTCCTCTTCCTCTTGATCATCCGTTTGTTATTCAGTACGTCGGACCGGAGTCTGAGAGACCGCCGGATCTTCCATATCTTGCTTATATTTCGATGGCCACGACTGGGAACGCGGCTTCTACCGTGAGTGCTGCGGGCATTCAGACCCCTGCTTCTGTCGAGGCAGGGGGCACTATTGCTCTATCTTCGAGTGCTTCTAGCACTGCTATGTTTGGCTCTGGGTTCACCCAAGCATATGCTTCCCAATCTGGTCCCTTCGTTTCAGGGATGTCCATTGCTGGAAATCCCTCTTTTTCCTTTACCGCCGGTGCAGCTGGATCTACGCTCATGTCCAACATGGCTAGTGGATCAGCTTCTTTTCAGGGTTTCCCCTTTGGGACTGGGCATATTCCTAGTCCCAATCCTTCTTTAGGGTCGTTTCCTTTTACGTCCCAGACCCAAAGTTTCAATCCTTGGGCTCAAGGGCCAAGTTCGACTGCTTTTATGGGGTGGAATCCTATGTTTGCAACGTCGGGGGCAGGGAATCAGTTCATCGCGAGTCATCCAGGGAATGCTTCTTTCCCCGCATCGAGTGCTTATCAGTCTTTTTCTCCTCTGTCTAATGCGTGGAACCCCTATCAGGGGCTTTCCTCTTCAGTCAATACTTCAGTGGGGGGAACTAGCCTGGGTTATGGTAACTCGGCGTGGGGAGGAGGTTCATCTCCGTTTTCTACGGGTCCTTATCGTTCCGGTGCCTCATCAAATCTGGTTTTTCTTTTCGTATCGTGGGAATATAAGTGATCATTGGATGGAATTCCCTGTGTTCGCCGTCGATTACCATTTCTGGCAACGTTAAACTTGCCGGACTTGGCGAAGTTAACTAATGACCCGATTCGGTATAGTCCGGGGTGGCCTCCGGTTCCAACCAAACTTCCTTCAGACATTCCTAAGTTTGAAGGTAAGAATGGTGAAGATCCGGCGGACCACGTCACCACATTCCATTTATGGTGCTCTTCCAACTCTCTGATCGACGACTCGATTAGATTGAGATTATTTCAGCGCACCTTAACCGGGAATGCAGCTAAGTGGTATATAGAGCTCACTGGGGGCAGTTTCGCCACATTTGGAGAACTGGCTGTCACTTTTCTTAACCATTTCCAGTTGCCCGTCAGCTATGAGGCTGGGACCGAACTCCTGGCTAATTTTAAGCAGGATGAGGCAACTCACATTTCTGATCATATTCAGGAATGGAGGAGAAGGAAGAGGCTTATCAAAGCCCATATTCCAGGTGAGTTCCTTCTCGAGGGGTTTTTGAAGTCACTTCAGTCAGATATTTCAAAAGATGTATCCATGTCAGGGGTATATTCCGAGGAGCAGGCCATCTTTAGGGCCCAGCAGTTAGAGTTGATCTATTCTCAGTCTGGTATGCTTTACAAGTATTTGCCTAATGCTCCTCGCTCCAAATTGGATCTATCGAAACCTAAACCTGGTCCGCATGGTGACGGACTTGTCGGATCGGTCAGTAGTAGTGCAGCCAGCCTGCTTTCTCAATTGCAGCAGTTGTCTTTACAATCTGCTTCTACTGGTCAGGCTGTGCCTGCTGATTCTTCACCTTCCCAGTCTTTGTCCATTAATGCTGTCCAATCTTCTGAACCCAAAGGAAATCAACAGTCCGATGGGAAGAAGAAAGGACGTAATAACAAGAAGAAGGGCAAGAATGGGAAGGGCAATGCAAATAAGACCAACGAGCGTGTTGGTGAAGGGAAAAAGGAGAAAAAGAAAGTTAAATTTCCGTGCAAGCTTTGTGATGGAGATCATCTCACGCACCTTTGCCCGAAAATTCAGGATGCTCAGCGCCTGTTATCTCAGCAAGGTTCTTCTAGTTCTCAGGCTGTGCTAACAAACCCTTTTCCCCAAGGGCAGCAATTAATTGCTGGCGCGAATCAGAATCTTGAGGCTTCCTCTGGAGGTCCCCAGGAAGGGGAAATTCCATCGAATATCTTTATGATGAGTGCTCACGTGGATGTCGCTACGAGATCCCGTGATTATGGCGGAGAGGAATCTTCGAAAGCTAAGGAAGTTCCTGACGCTACTGAGCCGCTTCATATCACGAAGCCAACTGTCGAGTCTATGCCTCGGGTGCCAAAAGCATCTTCTAAGCGGTCAACGATCAATCCGAACATGAGGGCTGCCCAGAACTACTCGATTGTAGAAGATATGGCGCAGAGTCCTTGTGCTATGTCTGCCTTAGAGGTACTCCAGTCTTGTCCGGCTCAGCGCAGTGCTTTGCTCACTGCCATTGGGGCTATTGATCCGAAAAATTCTCTTCTGGTTACCTTTGATATGAAGAATTTTAAGAAGAGACTTCCTCATCATATGGCCTTCCATATTAAATCATCGTATCGGAAGACTAACATCTTTCGCACGGTTGTTGATGAGGGTGCTTCTACTTGCGTGATGTCTCTCGCATGCTGGAAGACACTAGGATCTCCCAAAGCTGTTCCATCTAGCACTATTCTTACTGCATTCGATGGTCATTCTCATAGGCCCCATGGTATTGTCCCGGCTTTGCCCATATGTGTTGGGGGCAAAACCGTTAACATAGAAGTTGAGGTAGTAGATGCAGCCTTGGACTACAACCTTCTGTTGGGGAGGAACTGGATATATGATATGGATGCCATTGCATCCTCATTATTTCGGATAGTATGTTTCCCCCACGAAGGGAGGATAGTCACGGTGGATCAACTGGACTGTCCTCCTGTAGACCTGGATGCGCCTCCCGACTCATCTGTTCCTAAGTTGGATAATACCAAGGCGCCTATCGAGAATTTAGGAGTGGGAATGTATTCTTCCCTGATGGGATCTTTTGATCTTCCTCCTCCTAAGGTGTCTATCAATGCTATTTCATCCTCCAAGGCTCCCCTTCGAAGAGAGTTCTTTCGAACTCATTATTTTTCGGACCCTTGGACCTTACCTTCCCCAGCTGCCACTTTGGAGGAAGGGCAAGTGGGTGGAATGGCATTCCCGATTTCTGCAGCTGAGATTGCATATCAGTCTGTTGTTGACACTGCAGAGTCTGATCCAGCTCCTCTTTCGCCGGAAGAGTTGGATATTACTTCTTCTTCTGCCCAGGATTGTCTAGATACCACTCTTCCATCTGAAGAGGCCATCCTGGAAGCAATGACAGGTATAGAGAGACCGTGGGATGACTTGCATCATCGGTCTTACTTCCTACCCGACTTGAGCGAAGTCGAAGCTAGTTTTCCAAGTCCTCAGTCTCCTGGACCTGTTCACCCAGTCTTGAGCCCCTTAGCACCAGCACAGGTTTATGCTGAAGGGAACATGGCTGTGATCTCTCCCACTATCCCGGTGAACATCTCCAGGAATCCCAACATTATCGAGAACGTTTTCATTGGAGCTGAATGTTCCCATGAAGAGGTTCAAATCTATACCGAACTCTTCAAAGAGTATAGGGATGTTTTTGCTTGGTCTTATGAGGAAATGCCTGGCATAGACCCATCTATCATCCAGCATGAGATCAAGACGTATGAAAACGCTAAGCCAGTCAGGAAAAAACTTCGTCCGGTTAATCCTAGGAAGGCAGCAGCTATCAAAGCTGAAGTTGAAAAGCTGCTTAAGGCGGGATTCATTTTCCCAGTTCCTCTGACTGAATGGGTTTCAAACCCCGTTCCTGTTGATAAAAAACAAGGAACAATTCGAGTATGCATCGATTTCAGAGACCTGAATAAGGCGTGTCCTAAAGATAATTACCCCACACCCTTCATTGATCAGATTATTGACGAGTGTGCCGGTAACGAGATTTTTTCCTTCATGGACGGTTTTTTCTGGGTATAATCAAATTAGTATCCGTCCAGAAGATCAACATAAGACCGCATTTATTTGTCCCTGGGGTACGTTTGCATATAAGAAAATGCCTTTTGGTCTTAAAAATGCTGGAGCGACTTTTCAGCGGGCCATGTCTTACGCCTTCCACGACATCAAGAAAATCATCGAGGCATACTTAGATGATCTAGCTGCTCATTCTCGAAAGAGGATGGATCATCCAGGTCACCTCCCGCAAATATTTGAAAGATGTCGTTTTTATAAAATTCGTTTGAATCCGAACAAGTGCGTTTTCGCGGTAACATCCGGTCGGCTGTTGGGATTTATCGTGTCTAATGAAGGGATAAGGGTAGATCC
The DNA here is from genome assembly GCA_034641835.2 of Pinus albicaulis. Classification (NCBI taxonomy): domain Eukaryota; kingdom Viridiplantae; phylum Streptophyta; class Pinopsida; order Pinales; family Pinaceae; genus Pinus; species Pinus albicaulis. The sequence continues at coordinate 488,101,441 of CM076578.1, forward strand.
CTTCAAGGTTGAGGCAATACTTCGGTTGCCTCCCCCGTCTTCAATTCGTCAACTTCAAAGTCTCCAAGGGAAGTCTAACTTTCTTCGAAGGTTTATCGTTAACTATGCTGAGATTACAAAGGGATGTATGAGACTGTTGAAGAAAGGAGTTCCTTTTCTTTGGGACGACTATGCTCAACGCTCATTCGATGCCTTGAAAAAGGCATTGACCTCTGCTCCTTTACTGAGTCCACCCGATTATAGCAGAGATTTTCTTTTGTATCTGGCTACAGCAGAATCTACCATTGGTATGGTTCTGGTTCAGGAGGATGATGCTCTGGCCGAGCATGTTATTTACTACCTTAGTCGAGGACTGGTAGGACCTGAACTGCGATACACCCCGATAGAAAAATTAGCCTTAGCAGCAGTCCATGCTGTGCAGCGACTCCGGCATTATATTATTCTTCGCAAAACTTATGTCTTGGCAGCTGCCAATCCATTTCAATTTGTCCTCAGCAGGCGAGTGATTGGGGGCAAATATAATAGATGGATTGTGATATTACAAGAATTTGATTTAGAGTTCATGTCTGCCAAATCCAAGAAGTCATTAGTCTTTGCGGAATTGATCTCCGAGTTGCCTTGTGGAGAAGAGATGATCTATGATGAGTCCTTTCCGGACGAACACTTGTTTCTAATCTCTCCACAAGATCCTTGGTATGGGGACATCATTGTATATCTCCAGACTGCGAAGTTTCCCTCTTCTTTTTCGAAAGATGAGCGTCGTAAGCTGCGTCACTTAGCTAAAAATTATCTGATTATTGGTGATGCTTTGTACCGTCGAGGGGTTGATTCAATCCTAAGACGCTGCTTAACTTTCGAAGAAGCCGAGGCTGTGCTCAATGATTCTCACAGTGGAGCTTGTGGGGGTCATTTATCAGGGCTTGCTACAGCCCAAAAGATTTTGCGTGTTGGCTACTTCTGGCCCTCGATTTTCAAAGATTGTATTGAATCGGTCAAGAAGTGTCATCCTTGTCAGGTGTATACTCGAAAAATGCGCGCTCATCCAGCTCCGCTTTTTCCAGTCGTTACTGTCGGACCTTTTACAAAGTGGGGTATGGATTATACTACTTGTAACCCGCCTTCGGCAAAAGGTCACAAGTACATTATCGTAGCAGTAGACTACTTTACGAAGTGGGTCGAAGCTATGCCTACTTTTGGGAACGATGGTGAGACTGCAGCTTTTTTCTTCTTCAACCAAGTTATCGCTCGTTTCGGTATACCTAGAGAGATTTTCACTGACCATGGCAGTCACTTTCAGAACAGTATGATGGCTGAGTTGGCTCTTAAATTGGGTTTCCGGCAGGAGCATTCATCTCCATATTATCCTCAGGCCAATGGCCAGGTGGAAGCCGTGAATAAGTCCTTGAAGACAATTCTTCAACGAACGATTGATAAACATAGATCCAACTGGCACATTATGCTATATCCTGCACTCTGGGCATACAGGACGTCAGTTAAAACTGCAACTGGCTTTACTCCGTTTCAGTTAGTCCACCGGGTGGAATCCGTATTTCCCATTGAATGCGAGATTCCTTCCCTTAAACTGGCTGTTGAGCTTCTTCCTGACACTTCTAGTCTGGCAGAGCGGCTTCTTCATCTGGAACATCTTGATGAGCAGCGTCGAGATGCCGCCACGTTGAACGAAGCGCATAAAAACCGAGTCAAAGTCCAGCACGATAAGGCGGTTAAGCCTAGGGTCTTTTCCGAAGGTGACCTTGTTTTGGTCTATGCCCAAGAAAAAGATGCCTTGGGGGCAGGAAAGTTTAAGTCGATGTAGTATGGCCCCTATATCGTTAAAAAAGTCCTTAAGAAAGGAGCATATACCTTGGTTGACTTCGAAGGGAATGAGTTGCCGGAGCCCCGAAATGGGCTCTATTTGAAGAAGTATTATGCCTAGGCTTTGGCCTGGCATTTTGCTTTGTATATAGTAGTTTTTCTGTCTTGTACATATCTGTTTGATTTTCGATTTTTGATGAGATGGTGATGTTTTTGATCTGCTTTGGCAGGTTGTGTTGATGTCATGAGTCATTTTGGTTTCGCTGATGGTGCTAGTAGACACACCCGGAACTTAGCTTCCGCGGCTTGGGTTCTTCATTATCCTTCCGGTCAGCTGTTGGTATCAAGAGGAGTCTGCATTGGTCCTGCTTCCAATAATGTAGCAGAATACACTGCAGTCATTCATCTACTCTCGGAGGCAATATCTTTGGGTGTTGATTCGTTGGTAGTGTTCTTGGACTCTCAGTTGGTGGTGTCGCAGTTGAACAACACTTATCGGGTACAAGATCCTTTTTTATTACGATTGTTCTTGAGGGTACGTTTGTTACAAAGGTCATTTCAATTTTAACATTCATTCATATTCCTCGAGCTGACAATTGGTTTGCTGACTCATTAGCTAATCAAGCTTTAGATTGGCATATTAATCATTCAATACAATAAATTTTAAACATCAAAAACATCATACATTTGATACATTTATCACATCACATCAAATATCGTTGTATATATATCATCAGTATGTCAAAAAACTTTACAAAATTTTGGATCCATCAATGCCGTACAAAACTTGGGCTTATGCCCCATCATGTTCAGTCTCAAAAAATATACAGTCATCTAATATGTAAAATCTATCTACTCCTGAGGACCCTGCCCAGCGTTCCTATAGAACATCACCGCAGTGGCCACACGGCGGAACAGTCTAACCCAGTCCCGGGGTACTCCTACAACCCGTCTCTGGACGGCTTCTGGCAAGTCCTCCACAGCAGCCAGAGGGATTTGGCGGGTTAGTCCCTCCAAGTTTCTCTGCACGGCCTGGAGGGTCCTGTCAAAATCCGCTGTCTCTGCTTCACCTCTGCGGCGCTTGTGACGTGCTAGGCCCTCAGGACGCACTGGTCCAACATCTGAAACATGATCATTTTTCATTTGTCAGTCATTATGAATCCAATCCAAAAACATGTTTGTTTTTCATTTTTCATACATATTTAAAAAATCCCAAAAAAAAAAAAAAAAAATCATATAAGTTAAAAATTTTTGAAAAAACTTACCGACTGCTCCCCATGCTGCACCGGGTGGAAGTACTAGATCTGGATCTCCTCGGAAATCCATCCCGGCATAGGGATAGTCATCTACTGCGATGATCTGTTCTCTCCACCATAAGAAGAACTCATCGTCCCAGGTAGTTCGGGGTACCTCGCTGCCCCCCAGTCTCTTCATCATGTCTGCCCAATGGGCAATTCTTGGGTCCCGAGGGCTGCTGATAGTTGAGATAACTTTGGGTCTCAAAGCTGGAACTCTCTCGAAGAAGAATGTAGTCAAAATGGTTCCATAACCAAAGTGTTTTGTTTTTGTTTGGCGAATGGAGGTCAGTTGTTGTTTCATGTTCTGAAGCAGGGCAGTGCACCAATCATACACATGAATTAAGCACTCTACAGCTATGCTCATGTGCGTCCTGGACGCCTGATGCAGTGAGGCAGATCCTGCCACTCTGCCGATGGTGAATAGGAGGATCTTTATGTGCAAATCCCTGATATCTCTGATTGCAATCTGTGTGCCAACTTTCTTGGAATTTTCTACGCAATAGATTTGGACATAGTCCTCCACGGTTAACCCTCCCAGGGGCTTTCCGTGCAGATCCACTGGGTCTCCCCTCCTGGAGAGTCCAGTGATGAAGTATATATCTTCCACCTCTATGCGTAGTGGCATTTGATCAATGATGAAACAATCCTGATCCGGTTCCCAATAATTTACCAGCATTTCAAGCAATCTCACATTACTTTTCATATTGGGCATCTTGAAAAATTTGAATAATCCACAGCTTCGGAGGACATTTTGTGCTGCACGGTCTTCCATGACCTCTTGGTCTATTGCAATATGCTCGCGTTCCCTCCATGAAATTGTCATCCTGAAAAAATTCATTAAAATTTGCATTAGAAACTCATTTTTGAAATTCGGACTTGCGCATACGCTAGTTTCGCTGTGCACAGTCGCGTGTACACGCGACTTTCCTTCTTTGAACCCGCGTATGCGCAGGTACGCGTTTTTTAATAAGGGTTTCCAGGTAAAAATCCACTTAATTTTAAATTTTAAATGGACAAAATGATTAAGTAGGATGAATAAGGAGCCTACCTGAAGTTTCGCTGAATTCCGACGGTCGGTTGTCCCTGATTTGACGAAACAAGTTTTAGCTCCAGAGCTCTTTTTCCAAATCAGCTATGCAATAATGAACCAATTGAGAGGTAATTTGTGTATTTATGGCTAAAAAATTGAAAATTCTTGCAAAAATTTCCTTGTGCTTATTTTTTCGATCTGTCTTATGCTGTATAACTCGATTGCTTGGAAGTGCCCAGTTTGGTATGTTTCAGGTACATTTTGACGATTTCGAGACTTTTCCCGGTTTTTGACCCATTTGTTCAGACTCTTCACGGCAGGTATATGATCTTCACTGGCATATAGGTTAGGGAATCATTTTCCGTTGCATCTTGCATTCTAGCCTCCATACTGATCATTTGCCTTAGGGTCGATCCCATCAAGTTATGAGTATTACACCCATTTCACTCGCCGATTTTTTAAATCATAACTTGATGGTAGAGCCTTCCTTTACATGGGCTTCCTAGTTAGTTCCTCGCTATCACTTGTTGCCCATGCTGCTTTTTATGTAGGCTCGGGAGTCCTCTTTAGTCCCGCCATGTCTTTCGTGTTGAAGCTTCATTCTTCTCCTTCATCACTTATCTTTTTCTGGCTTATACCCTAGAGGCTCCCCGGTGTCGTTAAGTTGTATTACTGCATTGCATATTGGCTGCTTGTTTATCCTGGCCTTTAGCCGGCTTCATTTGGACTCGATGTTTAAGCCAACTTTTGACCTTGACTTTCTGTACAAGTTAACCATTGCATGCACTTAGCTATCACGACTTGACACCTTTTGTACCCATGGATGGAACGTTCCTCTGAGTATCACTAACCAGTTTTCGCCACCTTGCATTGAGCATAGGATTGTTCCAATCCCAGGAACTAGTGCATCTGCTTTCTTGATACTCGTTCTATCCATTGTACCATAGCATTCTTTTATTCTTTTTCAGGCTTATTATATGAAAAAGACAAAAAATCAAATATAACAAAAAGAGCGGGAACGGGATGTATCTTCGTTATTTTGATGGCAGTACAGAGTCAGTTTGTCGCCCTTGAACAAAGCACATATACTTATATATATTTCCTTCATTTGGGATGGTTCTAGTTTGACCTAGGTTCACCCTTTACCATGTTTCACTTGTCAGTTCTCCCCCGGTTGGTTATCTCTTCCAATCATATGGAGAGTTTGTTTTGCCTCCTGCAAGACAGACTTATACAGTGTCACTTTTTACTGCCATGGTCATCACAGAGTCGTGCTTTTGTTCAAGGAAAGTCTAGCCTGAGTCGGCCATTCTGCGGTGTCTCTTGACTCATTATTCAGTCGGCCTTCCCGGTCTTGTCAGTATCATGTTCTATCACATCAGATGTTTTGATCTTCTGCTCGTGCTGGTTTGAGAAGGTCCCCATTGACTTCTTGCCGGCGGGTTTGTCTCTTATCGACTACGACACATTGCCCTGAGAGCAAGCCTAGAGCCGCACCTTCGGCCTATTTCCATCATTGATAGGTGACCTCGTGCTCAGCATTTGATCATCATCATGGGTCTTTGACTGAGTGGTTTCCCCTGTGTTCGACGTCAGCACATATTATCACACTTGGGATTCGTGCAGTACCTTGATTTCCATTTGACCCTATCGGTGGATTTCTCGCCTCTGTGTCAGCTTTCATTATTGGTTGGTTCAGAGGGTTTCTTCCGTGCGCTAGCTTCATCTTGTGCACGTCGGAAACGTATTTCGGTTTTGGTTCCATCACTCTACTTCATCTGATTCCTTCCAAATCTTGGCCTGCGGGTTACACTCGCGCTGGACTGATGTGGGATGCCTTAATGCCTTCCTTCCAGCAGATCTTTTCCCATCGACTCCAACTCATTGCTCGGGGAACAAGATCTAGAGTCTTTTTTTGTCGTGCGCACTTAGGGCCTGCGCTCATCGCGGGTGCACCCTTCGCTATCGTCAGCAACCATCATCGTCTTCCGATTGACAGATTCTTTCATGTTCGACTTCAACTCATTCATTCACACTTGTCGTATTGTACCGGGGCACTTTCGGGACACCCGCCATCATTATCGGGTTGTTCGCGTTGGTTAACGGGAAACATCATTGCCCGGTAATCCAACGATTTCTCACATGGTCGACTTGGCCTCATTTATTCCCGCTGTGCAGAATTGTGTCGTTGTGACTCCGTGAACATCTTCGGGTTGCATCAGCATTTCTCGGTTCACTGTTGACAGTCCTCTCAGTTTCTGCCAGTGTTGCCGTTCACCCTTATATGTTGCTGCGCTCAACATAAAGAAAGATTTTATATGTCGATCCTCGAAGGCGTGATTGTACCGCTGATCCGCCTCTGGTGATCCGATTTCTGGAGAGGATTCGGGGCTACTGATCGTACATCCGCCTGTGCACTATCTTTGATCGCCATCGTTGATACCTGGCTGATACGCTTGTTCTCTCCGGCCCTCGTCAGATGATCTACTATGGGCTTCGCCTGGCTTATACTTGTATACATGTTGGCTCTATTCAGTACTTTCTATATGATGTATTTTTTACCGAGCATGGGTATGCCCGCCTCAGCATGAGTTGACTCTCTGTTTTCTTTCATTGGTTTTTGGCAGGCTGAAATCTGGTGAAGTCCTCTCTTGTTCTTGCGAAGTTCTTTCTATGTGCATAATACATTTCGGCCATCATGTACCCCTTCTGACCTCATATATTAGGGGGCATCTGTTATAGCATCATTTCTCACCTTGACGTGATTCATGATTGCTACATGGCTTTATGGGCACCCATTCCTACAGACTTGGACAAATTCACTTAAAAACAGTGGAAAATCCTTCATACGCGACTATGCCCGTGTTTTTTCGCGTGTATACGCGAGTACAGCTAGACTTTTCCGCGTATGCCATTTTAATGATTAAAAAATATATAAAAATCCCTAATTTCGCGCTGGGTTGATGGTTACTCAGGTAGTTCAACCACCCCAGCCCGTGGCCAACTGTTTCCAACTGCTGAAACTACTTGGAGGGACTATAAAAAGACCTCATATGTATGGCCTAAGGGAGAGAGAGAATTGTTATTATTATACTCTGTTGGTTCCCTATCCAAGTCTGATTCCCCGTGCCTCCTGCACTTTCCCAGTTCATTTCAGGAAACCCTTGTTTCCTTGAGATACACATCCCTTTATATGTTATCTCATGTGCACTCATTTGGAAGGAGTCTTAGCGAGGCAAGGGCTGGACGGATCCGGACGACGGTCTGCGAAGGCCTTGGAAGGATCAGGTGATCTCTCCACTTACTTTTGTACGTACTATTTTTATAATACAGAAGTATCATGCTGTTCCCGAAGTAAACGTGTTGGTGTATGCTTTAATGTATGAAGAATATTTGTTATACATGCATTCATGATGATTTATTTAATGTTTTATATGAATCTCACTAACATATAGAGTAGAAATATACTGTACAACTTGTCCTTTGTGCTGGTTTCTTCTTGTATTTCAGGTGAAAGAGGAAGGACGGTTGCAGGGAGTTTGAACTCCACGTGGATCTACTTCAAACGTAGGATCAACGGGTAAACCTCTCGTTCTGCTCTATTTAGTTTTCATGACTGTGCATGATCGTGTGAGTCTCTGTTAAATAGTACGCCCCTGCTCTGTGGAGGTTGAATCCCAACCAACCTCTAGGGTGTTAAATCCCCGAAACAATTATGTCTTAATGATAAAGGCACAGTGCACACTAATATTGATTGATGAATGAAGTATAAGTTTTTAAAGTAGATAGATGCATCCACACAGTTCAAAATAAGAACAAATAGAATTTTAGCATTAGATCCAAACTTTAGTGTCCCTCTGGATGGAGAAGCCTCGTTTTGACATCCCCCAATATTTCCTCGGGTGAGATTGTGATATGTGTTGCATGTCGTTGCTAAAATGGTTGGTAATAGAGGGTTTTGTTGGTGCACAACTAACTCTATACCTGAGTCAAGACACCTCTCAGCGAAAAAATGGTTCCATTGTTGGGACTGGGATCTAATTGAGGGATATGTGTATGTGACATCCAACAAGAAAGGATATACAAGACTAGGTATATCTGAAAGAGCGAGATTTCGTAGTTCAAGAAAACAGAAATCTGCGACTATTGGTTGAAGCTTGGTTGTAGAGGTATATTTTCACAAAACAACATGAGATTTTATTCATGATGTTTGCAAATGAAATGCATGAATGATTATTGAGGCTGATTGAGAACAATAATTGTTTTAAGAATGACGATCCTACTGCGTGGAACACTAAACTGTTACTGCAACTCAAGGAGAACGATAACAACATATCGAAATTTTTTTATTTCTAGATCGACAGTATTTTTGGAGGATTTATTACCGAGTTCACGAAAGACACGTATGTATCTTATAGCGAAGCTAAACGAATATTTTTTAAGGTTCTGCGAGGTAAGTATCGAAACTTTTTGAAGGTTTGGATTAAAATTCTTTTATGTGTAAAAGGCATTCTATGGAAGAAATTATATTAATGTTTGGAAGAAGAAAGTCTAGACCTAAACGAAGTGGAAATAGATACAGGGTAGACTGGAAAAATCTCATCGAGACTGATTACAGTTTGTTTTTGAGTGAATATGAAAGTGAAGAAGAAAGAAGTAATCCTGCAACCTCTAGAGGTGCGTCGTAATTAGGAGTTGATTATAATGAGGGCACCTCTTGTATTACCCATCCCACTACTCCCCTTACCCCCCATCCCTCTCCCCATAATTTCTCTCCACCTCCACCTCCACCATCCCCAGGAAACATGGCCAATGATATTAAGTTACCTATCTTTAGAGGACTTAGATCATAGGATCCTGAGAAATTTTGTTTTGTAGCTGAAGCATTATGGAAAACAAGACATAATATTGGCGAAGATATAAAGAAGACGTAAATTTTCACCACACTACAGGAAAGATCAATGACATGGTACATCAAGTATTCTATGAAAAATCAAGTCACTTCACTAGATGATACAAAGAAAACACTGACCGTAGAATTTAAGAAGACAAAATCGCAATCGCAATGTATTACTGAACTAAATGAGATCAAGTAGCTAGCAAATGAATCTATTTGGTAGTTGGATCAAAGGTTTAAAACTTTTATGGGACAAGTGAGCTTTGGTATTCTTGAAGAACATCATAAGGAGTTATTTATAGTTGTGCTATTACCACATATCAGGCTACCTTCGACACAACATAAGATATCAAAACAAGCTGAAGTTGTAGAAATTGCGATGAAGCTGGAAGCTTCACCGGTGGGAGATACTCATGTCGGAGTACAACAGATTCAGACATAGGTTGCACACTTGAACTTGGAATTCAACTGTGATCTTTAAACCCTAAAAAATATGATTGCTTCAACTCAACTTCTACCTACCCACAATAATTTTCTAGCATTTTTTCTTCATCTGGGTGCATTTAGATTGGAAAACCCTTAACGTCATTTTATTTTGAAAATAGGAAACTATCTACCTCTACACTTATATCATCCAAGGCTCAGATTAGACTAATGAGCTCTTTTATTCTCTACCTAATCTACTTCTCTGTCAAGATTAAACAGTTTGACAGATTTTCATTCTCTAATATATTAACAATAAATTGAAAACATGACCAAATCAAGATTAAGATGTTTGATTTTCCATGAGCTGTGGCATTTTCGAAAAGCTGCACACAGATTTTATTGTGCAAAAGGTAAAACTAAAAACAGAGGGTTGTAATTTGGAATTTGTGATGCATCCCTCTCTCTATATTTGGTTCAATTTTTTTCTTTGGAACTAATATCTTTTCCTAATCTAATCTATTGATAAGTCAAGTTTAAGCAGTTTGGAAAATCTTCATTCACTAACCTATCAGCAAAAATTTAAAAATTGTTCAATCATGATTAGGCTGTATCACTGAACTAGACTTCCTCTTCAAGAGTAGTGGCATTTGGACTTGCAAATTGCACACCTCAATATATATTTATTATACATGTAGTAGATACACAGGCAGTATTGCCCATAACAAAAATAATATATATATATATATATATATATATATATATATATATATATATATATATATATATAATTATATAATTTTTTGGTATGGGGATTTACCTTTTCTTCTTATCTACCCTCTTTTCTTTCTCTTTGTTTTTGTGTTTTATTTTTCTGATATTTTTCTTCAAATAGTGTTATATACTATGAATAAAGCTTTAAACTGAGTATTTTCAACTAAAATCATGCTTGAGAATCTTGCCATTGACAAGACCTCCAACTAATTCCGTTCCATCCATTTCTTGAAGAAAGAATGCATTGTTACCTCTTGCAGAATGGATGATGTATGGACCTTTCCATACTTTTTCAAATTTTCCATGATTACCCTTGTCCTCTCTTCTTGAGTCCCACTTCAGCACTTTTTCACCAATGTTGAAATAATTTCCCTTAGTTCTCTTGTCAAATAGTTTGTTGATGTTTTCCTCCACCTGCTGTGTCCTGTTATATACTTCTTCTCTGGTTTGCTACAACTAGATAGTCTGGTTTTTTCTTCTCTGCATGTCATTTTCTTCAGAGTGTGCTTCTTTGATGAGCTTCATGACTAGCACTCCTACAATTGTTTGAAATAATGCATCTACTCCATACACTAATTGATAGGGAGACACTCCAATTAACTTTTTGTTTGTTAATCTGTCTGCCCATAGTGCATGCACTAGAGTGTTGTGCCATGATTTTTTGTTCTCTTCCAACAAATTTTTGATGATATTCACCAAAATTTTGTTTAAGGATTTAGCCAACCCATTACCTTGAGGGTAATAAGCTGTTGAATGTCCCAATGTAATCTGATATTTGTGGCAAAATTCCACCATTTTCTTGGATCTAAAAGTAGCAGCATTATCAGTGATAATATTGCTAGGACAGCCAAATCTAGAGAAAATGTGGTTTTCAAGGAATTTGATGATTACTAAGTCTGTGGCAGTTCTAGAAGGGATGGCCTCTATCCATTTTGTAAAGTAGCCAGTTGCAGTGATGATCCATTTGTGTTGGGAAGAGGAGGTAGGATGGATTTCTCCAATAAAATCTAGGCCCCATTGTTGAAAAGGAGCTTCAACAGAGATAGGATGCAAAGGTAATGGCAACAATTTTCTTTTGATTTTAAATATTTGGCATTTATGACAGGAAATTACCATTTTATGGATTTCTTGAAATAGGGTGGTCCAATAGTAACAAGCTCTAAGGATTTTTTTTATAGTGGTTTTCCAATAGAGGTGGCCTCCACATTCTCCTTCATGAAACTCATGCTTGATCTTATCTGCATCATTCTTAGGAAAAAATTTAAGCAATATACCATTAGCATTTTTCTAATATAAAACTTTATCTAAAATGCAGTAATTTACAGCCTTTAACTTTAAGAATCTAGCCTTTGTTTTGGACAAACCAGGGGGAACATTAAGATTAAAAAGCACATATAAAATAATACCAAGATGAATTCAGAAATGATTCTTTAATAAGTGGAGTTTCCAACTCCTCTTGTTCATCTAATGCATCAATCATGTTCATGTCAAGTGCTTGGAAGTTTGTTTCAACCATGAGTTTAGCTAGTCCTTGTCCTTTGATTAGTTTAGTGGGTGTGATTTCTACATCATATTTTAATATAAGAATAATCCACTTACCTATTTTTCCATTAGGATCTTGTGTGAGTATGTCTTTTACCACTGAGTTAGGCACAAATGCAATGATATGTGAGTGTAAAATGTAAATTCTGAAATCTTTCAATGCCTTGATTAAGGTAAAAGTTTGTTTCTCCATTATATTGTATTTCAAAGGTGCATCTCTTAATGCCTTAATGTTCCTTTAGACCCATCAGAAGGAGTGTGCTATACAAAGTCAGTCCACAATGAGTACCGCGATGTAGATATTGACAATATCTACAAGATAAGAGCTAAGGAGGAAGATTTAATTAATCCCACTATAGATGGAAGGCTAAGCTGGGAACATGACATTTTCTGTATTTTTGACTTTGACGAAGAACTGGAAAATTGGCAGAACAAGTTTCATGAAGTCTGTACAAGACGATGTAACAAAATTACAATATCAGTTAATTGTGTAACTTTAGAGGTACGTAATTTTCCTTATTATGATGGGATAAGCGATGTAAGTTTGTTTCTTGATTATTTTGAAAGAGAAGCTCTAGAAGAATAGAGGTTCCAACCATTGGATGTATCCTTGAGACTCTACGCTTACTAGATGGTGGGATACTCTTAAAGAAAATATCGGAAGTTGGAAATTTTATCGCAAACTTATGAGGATCAAATTTGGCCAAGTAAATACCAGAATCAAAGTAAAATATGATGGTAAGGATGAACCCTGGGAGAATATTTTTTGATGGACTTCGATTTGGGGAGAAGATCCAGACCTAGAGTGGGTACATGTGTTCTTGGACACATTAGACCCGATACCTATGAATTAGTATCTTGAGACAGAGACGCGACATGGAATGAGGCATTAGACAAATTTGGTTGAAGGGTTCCTCCTGACATTTAGTTTTGAAGATGAATTTCCATGCATAGATGAATCCCTTCAGGCAGTCATAGCAAGGATTATTGCGACTACAGCTACGCTAACTTGGACACATCCTGATTGGACCGCATGGTTACAGGATGTAGTAGAATGTTTTAATGTGACAAGGAAAGAGGACGATGAGGATCCGTGCAATATTGATATCCCATAATCAGAAGGTCAACGAGAATTTGTTTGACCAGAACCTGAAATCATTGACATAATGCATGATCAAGAGATCATGTATTTTTCTCAAAATTAAAAGTGCTTGAATCTGTACCGAACCTAAGTGACCAGGTATATCTCATCGTTGTGATTCCGGCGCCATAAATGGTTCGAAAAACCAATTTCATATGAGGGAGATATCGTGTTTTGATCGTTTTCATAAGCAACTAAATTTTTGTGACAGGGTTGACTGGGATACCCAGTCAGCATGTAGGTATAGTTAGCAAAGGTGGCATATTCTCAAAATATTTCATTTTCTAAAACTAATCAGGTTTCTCCAAGTGGTAGTTTCTGGGCCATTGATGGGTTTGTATGAATTTTTGAGAGGAATGTTGGATGGGTGACACATGGCCAGCCCGGAGGTTGCCACGTGTCCCCTGGACAAGTATGTAAAGTTTTATGAGGTCTGGGGGGTTCGACCCTGTGACCTTTGATGCACCAAGAAAAGACCTCCACCAACTCCTATATACATTTATCCTCACCCCTATAGGGCACCAGCTCTATTTGAATGTTAATAATGTTTCATATGGGGGGGTTTCTCGGTGGCCCCAATGGATCTAGTCACATGGCAGCAAAAACAACGTAGCATATAACGTTACCCTGATGGTTCCAAATCGAAAAATTCCGGCGGATACCATATGCGTTGTCACATGCACGGTTATGTGGTCTTTAATACCACGGTTAAATGGAACAATGACAACTCTAGGTTCCACTCCCCTTTTTTCCAGAGTTTAAATGTTTAAATCGTAACTGTGGGATTTAAGGGGGTCGCCATGTGGCCTCCCCCACTCCTAACCACAAATGTTAAATGCAACGGTTAGCAACTGGTGGAGGATTTAGTGCCACCCTAATTTTTGGGTTTGTTTCTAAATTAACTGCAGTTAAACTACCATTCCCCACAATTAGTGGATGTTTTGTAGCTGAGATTAGGAAAAATGCTAGGGAGGTCAATTTTCAACCAATTTGGGTGAAACAAGAGTCTATCTAGACTAATTTGAGCATTCTGGAGCCATTGGTGCAGAGAAAATGCCAATTAGAGGCTTGTAAACACATTTATTTGAAATTTTGAGCATAATGACAAAGAGGGACATGCCATTGGGACCTGGACTTGCATATGTAGCCCAGGAGGGGTGAACTGCTTCATCATGCATGATGTGTAAAACTTAGTTGCGATGTTTTTTCTCTATTGTACACTATTTTTTAGTGTCATTTAGGCTTAATTTCATTCTTAAAACTCTCAAATTCATCTATGTTTCATGCTTAAATTACTCATTCCTTAAGAAAACAAATGGAGACAAATTGTACATGTTTTTATTGCTGAAAGGACACTTAGTACAAAAAACTAATACAGTCCTTTAAGATCAAGTTGGTATCAGAGCTAGAGTTTATTCTCTGGTGTTGTTGTGTGAAAATATTTGTTTAACTGTTTGCAAATGTGCATATGCTTACTAGGCTCAAGCTTAAGAGAAGAGAAGGAAAATTGGTGGAAGTAAGAGGTTCTCCAAGTGAGCCACAACAAAGTAGGGCAAGATTTCCATATTCTCCACCACCTATTTCACTTCCAAAAGAAGCAGAAGCAGCATTAAGACTGCCTCCAGAGGAAGAAGAAATCCATGAAGAGGTGGATCCCAAAGAAGAAGAAAGAGTGTTCATGAAAGAATTCCTTGACATGATTGAGATGGTGAGAGTCCTTTATCAAGAAAGGAATGATAGACTAGAAGGAGAAGGATCCAAACTTCATAAGGAAGGAAAAGGATCATCAGGAGGTCAAAATGATGAAGATAAATCAAATAAGGGCAATGAAGGAAATGGAGGCAGTGGAAAGTCCCATCCTCACCCTCATCATCATCATCCTCTACTTTATCTTCAGTACATCAACCACACAAGTCAAATAACACTAGTAAAATTCCTTTCTAAAACTTGATGTTAAGTTTGAATTGCCAATGTTTAATGGTCAAGTCAATGCAGAAAATCTTGATAATTGGATTAGTCAATTGGAGGTCTATTTGAGAATTCAAAACCTTCATGATGATGATACCAAAATCCAACTAGCTTCATTGAGAATGGAAGGTGCAACACTTGTTTGGTGGGAAGCCAAGACAAAGGAGGAAATCAAGAAGCATGGTAATATTATCCTATCATAAACCGATTTCATTACTGCAATAAAACAACAGTTTTATCCATTAGCTCATATGCAGAAAGCCATAATGAATTAGAAAAATTTTAGACAATTGAAAGGACAAAATGTGCAAGAATACACCCAATAATTTAGGAGAAGAGCTTTCTTATTAGGGGTAGATTTGCAGAGCCAAGATACTTTGCTCAAGTACATAGGAGGCTTACATAGCTACCTAAGACTGTTAATTTTGGACAAATAGCTCCAAACTCCATGTTTTGATGCTCAGATGAAGATACCAATATTTTTATTGGATTCCTCTTTCAGAGAGGTGCAAGATCGATCTAAAGATCATCTTGATCCGATGAGCAGAACTTTTATTTTGAATTTATTCAAGATATGTGAAGGTCGGCCTTAAGGTTTTGTGCCCAAACAGTTGTGTCACACACCCTCACTGATGGATATAAATTCATCAACGTTGGAGGAAATTTTCACTCATCTCATCCTCACAAATTTCTCTCTCCTCATCTGATTGGTTCGATGACCTTGGAGGCTCTTCTCTCCACACGTGGGAAAATTCTAGCAACAACACATTTTTTATTTCGGTCTAGGGTTTCTGCAAAAAACTTTGACCATCATTGACTTTGGTCAACGCAAGGTCAATTGGACCTGAAAATATCCCAAAAGTTCGATTTTCAAAATCTACATTTTTTGGCACTATTCCCGAGGCTAGATGTTGACTTTGACTTTTTGTGTTGACCTAGATGTTGCTGCTGTTTGTGTTGACCCTTGATAGATAGCGTTGAATTTTGGGTTGACTTTTGAGTTTTCATTTGGTTGTCCTAGAGGGTTGTGTGACATTTTGGTTGGCTGACCATATTGAGACTTTGTTGGTTGAAGCATCCTGTTGACTGCCGTAATGCACCAACAAACTATATTTCTGGCTTGTCTTCTGTCGATCTACTGGTATTTTCTACCAGCATTTTACTTTATTGTTTATGTGATTTTTTCTTGATATTGGGAGAAAAATTAAATTTTCATCAAGCATAGAACATCTACATAAATTTACATGGTATCAGAGTTGAGGTGAAGACAAAGCCCTAATTTGTAGCAATCATTGAAGAAGAGGATGGGTTCCTCAAACTACAATGGCTTTAAGGTTGATGACAAATTGAATGGGAAGGATGAATTCCATGCTTGGAAGATGACATTGGATCTTAATTTGGAAGACCAAGATGTCATGGACTATGTGCAGGGTAAAATCCAAGAGCCTCCATCCACTACAACTGTTGTTGCCAAAACAAAGTATAAGAAGGGGGAGATCAAAGCAAAGCTGATGATCAGGGACTCAATTCACAAGTGTCTAGTTGCCTATATCTCTGAGCTGGGCACATCCAAGGATATGTATGATAAGTTGGTCCACATGTTCAAGGCTGAAAATGTGAATCAAGTCCTATTATTCAAGGATCAATTGAAGAATCTGAAGAAAGGCAGGGATGAGTTTGTTCAATCATATTTTCTGAAGCTGACC
Organism: Pinus albicaulis; assembly: GCA_034641835.2. Lineage (NCBI taxonomy): Eukaryota > Viridiplantae > Streptophyta > Pinopsida > Pinales > Pinaceae > Pinus > Pinus albicaulis. The sequence continues at coordinate 488,118,035 of CM076578.1, forward strand.
GAGATAAGGAACAATCTGCTACCTATTGGGGAGAAAATAGTTGATCGCGAGATGGTACTCACCGCACTTGGAGGGCTCTCATCTGAATGGCATGTGTTCAACACTACCATTCTCAATAACAATGTGATACCTGACTTTGACGAAGTACTATCAAAATGTGTACAAGAAGAGACAAGGATGAAGGAGTATGAAAATGAAGGAAATGCTGCCTACACTGCTCATTCTAGAAAGAATAACTTTGATGGTCCAAGGAAAAAAGAAAGAGCAGGGGCCCAAGGGAAGAAGGGAAAGTGTTACACTTGTTATAGGCTAGGTCACTATGCTATAGAATTCCCTTTCAAGAAGGATTCTACCGATGATGATGATAACAACAACAACCAGAGGAATGGAAATCAAAGGAACAATAGGTTCTAGGGAAATAGGAAGGCTCCCTCCGGCAGAAATGGTCAGTCTTTCAAAAGTATAGAAATTCCAGATATGAGGAATCAAATGTTGTTGATAAAAGAAATGAATTCATCATTGTATCTTCCCTCTCTGCTGCATCTCCACCCGACACTATGGATGTCTGGTTGATATGTAGTGGTGCCTCAAGGCACATAACTGGGTTCAAGGAAGAACTTTCTGATATGGTTGAGAAGGATACTAATCTAGAAATTATCCTTGGAGACAATGCCACACATCCCATGAAAGGGACAGGGACTGTGACCCTCCACTTGTCTCAAGGTCAAGTCCTCCGCTTGCAGGATGTACTCTATGTACCTAATTTGAAGAAGAACCTTGTGTCTATATCGGCCATGGAAGACAAAGGTTTCAATATGGCATTCATTGATGGGAAGGTGCACATCTGGAAGAAGATCTTCAAGGAAGCTATCACTATTGGGTTTAGAGTTGATACACTCTACCAGGTTGGAGGAAGTCCACTGGGAGTGATGACGTGTGATACTATCTGATAGACAGAACTATGGCATCGAAGGTTTGGACACCTTCACTACAAGTCCCTTCCTGAAGCAAGGAAGGTGGTGACGGGGATGCCCAAGTTCTCAAATAATAATGAATGTGTATGGCAAGGTTGTTCCGAAGGAAAGCATACAAGGGGAACTTTCCCCTCAAGTGTCACAAAGACATTTGACGTCTTGCAATTGATACACTTTGATCTGTCTTGTATGCTACCCGTGACATCCTTAGGAGGATGTTCTTATTATATGATGTTCATTGATGAATTCTCTCGCAAAAGCTAGATATAATTCTTGAAGAAGAAGGATGAGGCTTTCATGTGGTTCCGTACCTTCAAAGCCTTGGTGGAAAATCTGACAGGGAAAAAGATCAAGATACTGAGTACCGATAATGGCACTGAATATGAAACGAACGAGTTCAAGAAATTTTGCAGAGAAGCTGGCATTAGGAAGGAGACCACAACTATATACACTCCTGAGTAGAATGGTGTTGTTGAATGAAAGAACATGACCATTGTGGAAGTTTCCCGTGCCATGCTATGTGACCAGGGTCTACCGAATTTTCTGTGGGGAGAAGTTGTGAACACTGTTGTGTACATATAAAACTGATGCTCGCATTCCGCTCTGGACTCCAAATATGATTTTTATTTTCATGTGCCAAAAGAAAAGAGGAGCAAGCTAGATGCTTCCCTGAGGAAAGTAGTCAATCTTCTAACATCTGAGGAAGATCATGAAGTAAGGCCTAGAAATCAAGAAGAACCGAAGGATGAGACGATGCCTAATGTTGAAGGACTGATGGAACTAATTGATCCACCTTATTCAATAGGTAAGAGACCATCGTGGCTCAGGGAAACTCTCGAGGATGCAGAGGGACATATGGCCCCAAGGGGGACATTTCGTGAAAGAAAGAAGCTGAATAGATACCAAGGGTATCTAGAAGCCATGAGTACTATTGTACAATCTGAGCTTGGATATTTTGAGAAAAACGTAAAGCATCAAGTTTGGAAGGATGTTATGCATGAAGAGTATGATTCCAGAATAATGATGTCTGGGATGTGGTTCCAAGACCGGAGGAAAAAGTAGTTTTCACCTTGAAATGGCTCTACAAGATCAAGCATGGATCTAATGGAAGTGCTAAAAAGTTCAAGGCAAGATTTGTCGCTCATGGATTCTCTCAAAAATAAGGCATAGACTATGATGATATATTTTCACCTGTGGCCTGATATACCACCATCCGATCTATCATAGCCCTTGCTACTACACAAGGATGGAGTCTTCATCAGATGGATGTGAATACCACATTTTTGCATGGTGCGATAAAGGAAGAGGTGTATGTGGAGCAACCTCTACGGTTCGAAGTCTAGGATTAGGACACCCATGTATGCAGGTTGAAGAAATCCCTCTATGGTTTGAAGCAAGCACCCAAAGCTTGGTACGAGAGGATAGGTAGCTACCTGATGAAGCTGGGCTTCACTCGTAGTAATGTTGATCCAAAAATTTACTTCAAGGTTGATAGAGAGAAGCCTCTGATTCTGGTGTTGTATGTGTATGACCTCTTCCTGACAGGTGTTGACCCTCTCATTCATCAGTGCAAGAGGGAGCTCGCTGCTGAGTTCAAAATGAAGGACCTAGGATTGATGCATTACTTCCTAGGCTTGCATGTCTGGCAGAGACCTGGTGAGATTTTCCTTTCTCAAGGAAAATAAATTGTGAAGCTTCTGGAAATATTTGGTATGGTGGACTGTAAGTCCGTGTCGACACTGATGGAGCTCAAATTTAAGAAGTTGAGTGGCAGAGTTGTTAGACCTATGTTAGAAAATCCTACCAAGTATTGTCAACTCATAGGGGGCATGATGTTCTTAGTGAACACCCATCTAGATGTATGTTTTGCAGTGAATACTTTGAGTCAACATATGGTTGAGCCTCATCACACTCATTGGGTTGGTGCCAAGAATCTATTGAGATATCTTCGGGGCACGATAAACCATGGGATGAGATACACTGTAGGGAGCGTGAAACTCCATGGATATACTGATGCTGATTAGGCTGGAAGTGTGGTGGATCATAAGAGCACATAGGGATGATGCTTCACACTTGGTTTTGCTTAGGTATCATGAATGAGCATGAAGCAGAAGTCAGTGTCTTTGAGCACCGCGGAGGCTAAATATAGCAGCGAGCATGGCTTGTTGTGAAGCAGTTTGGTTGTGAAATCTCTTCAGTGAGCTATTCAGGCATGTGCTAGATACCACTGTGATACTCTATGATAACCAGAGTGGGATTCTATTGTCCAAGTACCCTGTGTTCCGTGATCGATCCAAGAATATTGATATCAGGTACCACTTTATCCAGGATATGGTACAGCGAAGCGTCATAAGGCTCGATCATATAGGATCTGATGATTAGGTCACATATATTCTCAAAACTCCCCTGGCGAAGGTCAAGTTACTAACCTTCCATGAGAATACTGGTATCGTGGAATGACCCTATGCTAAGGGTCATGTTGGACGATGAGCTCTGGGAGCTCTAGGGGGCTTTGGGGATAGCTTCTTGGAGCTATAAGAAACCACATGGCTAGGCTTTTCAAACCTTATTGGTGTGATTTTTCACCATCATTGTGATGATTGAGTTGTTTCACCTCTCATTATCTGTGCCCCGTATGCATCCTAATCATTAAGTTCATGGCTCATGGGAAGTACGTCTCATTTGGAAATGAGGTGGGAAAAGCTAGAGACTAGTAGTAAAGATTGATGGATGCATCAGAGTTTGTCGTAATCTCTATCTAGGATGGTAGGATCCAACCACTTGATCTGGGATCAAGTATAGTGAGGTTTCGGATCTCCAACTGACTTCGGGTCAGGTAAACCAACTTCCGGTTGGTATGAGACTCTTTGTGAGTCATATAGAGGTTTCGGACCTCTGGGCTGAATATTTTAGGCGAAATGATGTCTTTGTGACTGACCCACTTCTTTTCTGAAATAAAGAAGCCAACAAAGCAAGTTACGACGGGATGATGCACGATGTTTGGATTGCACAGGTGGATGGAGTTCTCCCTAGTTGAGAGGGAGTGTTAATTTTGGACAACTAGGTACAAAATCCATGTTTTGATGCTCATATGAAGATACCAATATTTTTATTGGATTCCTCTTTTGGAGAGGTGCAATATCGATCTAAATATCATCTTGATCCGATGAGTAGAACATTTATTTTGAATTTATTCAAGATATTTGCAGCTTGGCCTTAAGGTTTTGTGCCCCAACAATTGTGTCACACACCCTCACTGATGGATATAAATTGGTCAACGTTGGAGGAAATCTTCACTCATCTAATCCTCACACATTTTTCTCTCCTCATCTGATTGTTTTGACGACCTTGGAGGCTCTTCTCTCCACACATGGGAAAATTCCAGCAGTAGCACATTTCTGATTTCGGTCTAGGGTTTCTGTAGCAAACTTTGACTAGCATTGACTTTGGTCAACGCAAGGTCAATTGGACCTGAAACTCTCCCAAAAGTTTGTTTTTCCAAATCCACATTTTTTTTCACTATTCCCAAGGCTAGATATTGAATTTGAATTTTATGTGTTGACCTAGCTGTTGCTGCTATTTGCGTTGACCGTTGACTGATAGCGTTGACTTTTGGGTTGAATTTTGAGTTGTCGTTTGGATATTCTAGAGGTTTGTGTGACATTTCTGGTTGGCTAACCATATTGAGACTTTTTTGGTTGAATCATCTTGTTGACCGCCGTAATGCAACAACACACTTATATATTTATGGCTTGTCTTCTGTCGATCTACTAGTATGTTCTATCAACATTTTACTTTATCGTTTATGTGATTGTTGTCTGATATTGGGAGAAAAATTAAAGTTGCATCAAGCATAGAAAATCTACATAAATTTACAAAGACATACTATTCTCATGTTTAACCCTACAAGTCTAGATGAAGTTTGTGTTTAGGCCACATATCTAGAAGCTACAGGGAAAAAAATTACTGATGGGGGTAGGAAGAAACCTTTTAAGGGGAAAATGAAAGAGAAGACTTCAAAAGGTAAGGGAAAAAAGAATGCATCTGTCAAGAAAGAGGGAGAAAAATTGGTCTGTAAACATTGTTCAAGAGAAGGCCATGAAGAGAAGAATTGTTGGAAATTACATCTTGAAAAGAGACCCGAGTGAACAACAACAAAGGGCAGTAGAAAACTGCAGCTACAACTCAACATGATTTAGGAGAGGATTCAGGTGATGAATCTAAAATTATAGCCGTGTGATTGAAGAACATAAAAGGGAAAGAAATTGAAACAAAACCCAGTACCAGTACATCAAACTACCACATACAAGCTCCAAATGAAGAAGAGAGAATTGAACTATTTCATGTGAGGGTCATATCCAAACATACCAAGATTGACACACTGTTTGACAGTGGGTCACAAGCAAACTTAATATCTGAAGACTTGGTCAAGAAACTTAATCTTAAGACCATTCCACATTGAAAACCATATCCACTTGGGTGTATTTGTAAGGATGAAAATTTACAGGTTTCAAAGAAGTGCATATTGTGCTTTGCAATAACTGCACATTTTGTTGACACGATTGAATTAGATGTGGTTTTGTTTGATATTATAGGTATTGTGTTGGGTAGCCCTTACTGTATGACAAGAAAGCGATCTTCCATCACCATGAGAACAAATACCATTTATTCAAATATGGCAAGGATTTCATTGTTAGGGCACATCACAAGAAGACAAATATTGAAATGGTGACTGCTGGACAGGTAAAGAGGATGGTGAATTCGAGTAAGAATTTTTTTCTTCTAATGATTAAGCCTAAAGCTGATGTTAATCATGAATCATTTGAGGATTGTGATGCTAAGTTGAAATCATATTTATATTATGTAATTGATGCACATGATGAGATGTTTCAGGAGCCAACAAGATTGCCTCCAAAAATGGAGATTCAACATGAGATTTAGTTGCAACAAGATTGTCCTCTTCCAAACATCGGCATGTATCGCATGTCGATAATGAAAATGCTGAAATAAAGAGGAAAATCAAGGACATGTTGGGCAAGGGACTCATACGGTCAAGCACTTCGCCATGTGGTTCACCCATAGTCTCGATTATGAAGAAATATGGGACTTGGCACATGTGTGTAGACTTTAGATTTTGAACAAGATAATGGTAAAGAATCAATACCCACTCCCAAGGATAGATGATTTGCTTGATCAGCTGAAAGAAGATTTTTTTTTTCACTAAGTTAGATTTACGAAGTGGATAACATCAAGTAAGAATTGCAGAAAATGAAATATGAAAGATTGCATTCAAAATCAAACAAGGAATCTTTGAGTGGTTGGTTATGCCGATTGGTTTGTGTAATGCACCGGAAACTTTCATGCATGTTATGGATAATGTTTTTCATCCATTTCTTGATGAATTTTTGATTGTGTATTTAGATGATATACTCATTTTTAGAGAAACAAGAGAAGAACATGCCTTGCATGTGAAAAGCGTGCTTCATGTTTTGAAGAAAGAGAAATTATTTCTTAAGATGTCAAATTGTGAGTTCGGAAATACTTCTTTGGTTTATTTGGGACACATTGTAGGAGGAGGCGAGATGAGAATTGATCCTTCTAAAGTGGAATCCATTGTGAATTGGCCCACTCCCAAAACAGTAACCAAGGTAAGAATTTTCTTATGCACAGCTCAGCAATGGAGAAAATTTATTTCTAACTTTTTTGCCATAGCAGCTCCTATGCATGTAGTGAAAAGTGTGAAGAAAGGCTTCCAATGGGGAGGAAAAAAACAGCAATATTTTGAAGCTTTAAAAGACAAGATCAATTCAGCTCCAGTCCTTGCATTACCAAATTTGAGACAACCATTCAAGATACAAACTGGTGCTAGTGATTATGCCATGGGTGCAGTACTTTTGCAGCATGGTAAGCCTATCACTTTTCATTCTGAAACATTCAATGGTGTTATAACTAATTATCCTACATATGACAAAGATCTGTATGCGTTGGTACAAAGCGTCAAGAAGTGGAAAAACTACTTGATGGATAAAGAGACAATTATACATAGTGATCTCCAACCATTACAGTATTTGCAGTCGCAAACAAAATTGCAGTAATCACAACATTTTAGGTGGATGGGATTTCTTCAATAGTTTCACTTGGTTATAAGGTACAAGAAACATGTTTTCAATAAAGTTGTTGATATGCTTTCAAGGCCAATTATAAGTGCTTCTACTTTACTTAAAAATGATTCTATTGTACATGAGAGTTACATAGAACAATATGCACATGATGCTGATTTCAAGATGTGTATGCTAGTTTGAGTGAAGGGAATCAAGTTGAGGAAAATGATTATCACATGCATAAAAATTTTATGTTTCATTTGGGTAAGTTGTGTATACCACAAGGAGAGAGGCTTAGTGTCATGAGAGAGGCTCATTCGTCTCTTATTACTAGAAACTTTGGGGTAAGAAAAATAGTGGCACATCTATAGAGGTATTTCTATTGGCCTCGCATGATAGACAGCGTGCCATGTTTTATAAGAGGTTTTTCTATGTGTGCAACAAGCAAGCCTAGCAATTGGAAGCTTGGATTGTGCACGCCACTACTAGTACCATCAAGTCCATGGGAGAGTGTCTCCATGGAATTTTTTGGAGGTCTACCTATGTCAAGAAAACAACATGATTATCTTTATGTAGTTGTGGATAGATTCAGTAAAATGTTTATACTTATGCCATGTAAGAAAACCATTACTTCTGAACAAACTGCTGAACTTTATTTTCAACATGTATGGGTTCATTATGGATCGCCAACTTCAATTGTTAGTGACAGGGATTCCAGGTTCGTTGGGAATTATTGGTCCAATATTTGGAAGATGATGGACACAAAGTTGAAAAAGAGTATTGCTTTTCATCTGCAAACTAATGGCCAAACCGAGGTGGTGAAAAAAACCATTTTGTATCTATTGAGAGGATATTGCAGCAAACATCCCAATTTGTGGGATGAAAAACTACATTACATTCAACACGCTTACAACCGAGAAAAGCACTCTTCTACAAATACTTCACCTTTTGAAGCCTACTTTGGGTATTTGCCGAAATCGCCATTAGACTTCATCTTTGAGAAGGATGTTTCAAATGATGGGCATAGTGATATTGACAAGGCTCGAAATTTCATTGATAAAATTCATATTATTCATCAACAAGTTCAAGAACATCTTGAGAAGAATCAAGGAAAATACAAGGAGAGACATGAAAAACATAGATTTGATCATAAGTTTCAAGAAGGAGATGAGGTATGGTGGCACATAAGCAAAGAAAGGATGAAAGGAGAAGGTAAAAAGCTCAAGCCCATTCACTATGGTCCATTCAATATCATCAAGCAAGTTGGTAATAATGCATTTCAACTTGAATTGCCTTCATATATGAAAATGTATTCAGTTGTCAATGTTGAAAATTTACGTTTGTATGAGCCTCCTTTGATTGATGATCAACGGAGTGATGTTCAGCTACCCTCTATAGAATATTTATCGCCAGAATTTCTAGATGAGCTCAAGGAGGATGCCATCCTTGAAAGGAGGACAAGAACATCTAAGAGGGGTAGTGTCGACTACCTCTGAGTTGGGCTAAAACGCAGTAAGCCAAGTAAGGCAAGGTGGATGGAAGTTTGAAAGGTGAGGGAGTTGTACCCTTATCTTATGAACTAGTAATCAAATTCTTTTGGCGTCCAAAAGCTTCCCAATGCGGAGGTGTGATTAGGAGATCATGTATTTTTCCGAAAATTGAAAGTGCTCGAAAATGTACTGAACCTAAGAGACCGGGTAGATCTCGTCGTTGCGATTCTGGAGCTGTGAACGGTTCGAAAAACCAATTTCGTATTAGGGAGGTATCACGTTTTGATCGTTTTCCTAAACAACTAAATTTTTGTGACAGGGGTGACTGGGATGCTTAGTCAGCATGTAGGTTTAGTCAACAAAGGTGGCATATTCTCGAAATATTTTGTTTTCTAAAACCAATCAGGTTTCACCAAGTGGAAATTTCTAGGCCGTTGATGGGTTTGTACGAATTTTTGAGAGGACTGTTGGATGGGTGACACGTGGCCAGCCCAGAGGCTGCCATGTGTCCCCTAGATAGTTATGTAAAATTTTGTGAGGTCAAGGGGGTTCGACCCTGCAACCTTTAGTGTGCCAAGAAATGAACTCCACCAACTCCTCGATACGTTGATCCTTACCCCTATAGGGAAATAGCTCTATTTGAATGTTAATAATGTTGCATATGGTGGGGTGACCACCAGTGGTCCCAACCCGTCGATGGCCCCAACAAATCTAGTCACATGACGGCAAAAACAACATAGCATATAGCATTACCCTGATGGTTCCAAAACACAAACTTCCGACAGATACCATATGCATTGTCACATGCGCGATTACGTGGTCTTTAATGCCACGGTTAAATGGAACAATGAAAACTATGAGTTCCACTCCCCTTTGTGGTGGAGTTTTAATGTTTAAACCATAACTGTGGGGTTTAAGGGGGTCGGCAAGTGGCCACCCCCACCTCTAACCACAAATTTTAAATGCAGCGGTTAGTACCTAGTGGAGGATTTAGCACTGCCCTAAATTTCGGGTTTGTTGCTAAATTAACTGCAGTTCTCCATAACTAGTGGCGGTTTTGTAGCTAAGATTGGGAAAAAGGCTAGGGAGGTCAAGTTTCGATCAATTTGGGTGAAACAAGAGTCTATCTAGACTAATTAGAGAATTCTAGAGCCACTAGTGTAGAGAAAACAACCATTAGAGGTCCATAAACACATGTATTTGCAATTTTGTTCATAATTACAAAGAGGGACATGCCATTGGGAGGTGGACCAGCAAATGTAGCCCAGGAGGGGTGAGCTGCTTCATCATGCCTGCTGGATAAAACTTATGTGTGATGTTTTTTCTCTATTATACACTGCTGTTCAATGTTATTTAGGCTTAATTTCATGCTTAAAAATCTCAAATTCATCTACGTTTCATGGTTAAATTACTCATTCCTTAAGCAAACAAATGGAGACAAATTGCACATGTTTTCATTGTTGAAAGGACACTTATTATAGAAAACTAATATAGTCCTTTCAGATCAATGCAACCCATGAAGATGAAGAAGGTGAATATCGAGTCAGAGGAAGAGCCAAAATTTTCACTGATTAGAGATTATTGGGATGAACACACAATTAGCAAGGTTGTAGAGTTGTTGCATGAATATCAAGAACTCTTCCCCATGAATTTATCTAAATTGAAGGGTATAGTAGGAGACCTCGGATTTATGAGGATTATTCCAAAACCCGATGTGAAGTCGGTAAAGAAAATACCTTATAGGTTCCATCTGAAATACAAGGAAAACGTGAAGGTGAAGTTAGAGAATATGATAAAGGAAAGGATCATTGAACTGGTCTAAGAATCTGAATGGGTAAGTCCCATGGTATTTCAGGAAAAGAAGGAAAAGGGAAAGATCATAATCTGTGTGGACCTACAAAAATTTAATGATGCATTGTGCATGACCCCTTTCCCACACCATTCACGAATGAAGTATTGGACAATGTAGATGTACATGAGACTTATTCTTTCACAAATGGATTTTCGGGCTAACATCATATCAGAATTTCAGAAAAATATATACATAAGAAAAAAATTTCTATAGAGTGGGGTTGTTAACAGTACACCGTGATGAATTTTTGTTTGAAAAATTCTCCTACCATATTTTCTAGAGTTGTAGTCATGAATTTCAAGGAGTATATAAATAATTTTTTGGAGGTTTACTATGATGATTGGACAGTATTTTAGTTTTTGAAGAAGCATGATTCTAGCTTGAGATTGTTGTTGGATACATGTAGGCAGTATCAGATATCGTTTAACTTGAAGAATTGGATATTCTGTGTACCTTTGGGTATACTAATGGGGCATGTTGTTTGTAAGCATGGATTGATTGTAGACCCTGCGAAGATTGTTGCTATTGTGAACTTGGAGCCACTTAAGATAGTGAATAAACTACGCACAACACTTGGACATACTAGCTACTACAGGAAGTTTATAAAGGCATATACACAGATAACTGCACCGATGTAGAAGCTAATGAAGAAGTATGTTACTTTTCACTAGGACGAAGAATGCCAAAAGAGGCTCAACATATTGAAGGAGAAAATGGTAACTCCACCTATTCTAGTTTTCCCATACTGGAATAATGAATTTCATGTACATGTCAATGCCTCATGTAAATCATTGGGTGCAGTACTGGCATAACCAAGAGAAGGAGACATTTATATTTTGCAAGAAGAAAACTGTCAAAGGTGGAGAAGAACTACTCTACAACAAAAAGAGAAGGGTTGGCTATGTTTTATGCATTATAGAAGTTCAGGAATGATTTATTTCGAGTGCACTTCAAGATGTTAACTGATCACTCTGTACTGTAGTATTTGGTAAATAACCCTGTTCTAGGAGGAAAATTTTTTTCATGGTTGTATTTGTTTCTGGAGTATGATTTTGAAGTTGTAGTCAAGCCAGGGAGATTGAACGTTGGACCTGATCATATTTCAAGCATAGAGACAGGCGAAGAACTGACGAGGATTGAGGAGAACCTTCCAGATGCATATTTATTTGCAATAAGGGTTGTAGATGATCACTTTGCGGATATTATTCAGTTTTTACCACAGGGATGGCGATCACAGAGTACACTACGTAGAAAAAGAAGGCATTGGTATTCAAGGCATTTGATATTTTGTTGATTGCAAGACATCTATACAAGATGAAACTTGATGAAATACTACACAAATATGTCTCTAAGCATGAAAGGCAGAGTATTTTGGTAGAAATTCATGGAGGAGTTGCAGGAGGACATTATGCAAGAAAGGCCACCGTGCAGAATATTTTGTGAGTTTGGTTATTGTGGCCCACATTGCATAAGGATGCAAAGGATTTTTGTCGAGCATGTTGTTAACACTAGAAAATCATACAACAGAAGATGACATTAATTAATTTCAAGCCAAAGGATTTACAGGCCAAGAAGACATTATGGAACCAAGAAAGTATTTAAAATCTCTAAGGTTTTGAGAAAATCAAATTTGAACTAGTCATAAAATTATATCTGCGTGCATTATCCTTCGAGAAGAGTGCCTTCTGCATGCCTTTTTTCCCGATAAGCGCACATTCATAAAAGTGGAAAAATGTCACTTTCCGGGACCACAAAAAGCAAAGGACAAGTTTCTCCTTACATGAAGCCGCCTAAGGACAGCCACCAGTGCCTCCTTAGACACTGTGAGCACAAAAAGGAATATTTGGAGCACACAATGGAATCATACCTCTCCCTTGGGTCACCATCCACCATGTACCAAGGGAGGGAAGGAGGATTTGAAATCCCCTCTATAAAGCCACCATGAGATGAAGAATGGGTGATCACATTTTTATGCTAGCTAAAATTTCCCAAGAAATACCAGCAGTGTGTGACCCGGAGCTGGAGATATAGGGGACTCGATTGTTGTCCACCCAACGATATTAGTCCATCACAGCAGAGAGAGAGGGAGACTGCATCGAGGCAGAGCTTGGAAAACAACATCCTTAGATCGGGACCTAGAACCATTGTCTAGGGGCCCTTTGGCAAGCGGGTAAAATTTATTCTCCATATAAAACATTTAATAAGAAGAGGCCTAGAGCCATCGTTTGCATTATTATCATTTTGACTCTCTTCAATAGCTTCTTTATATTTGTGTTTTAGTTTTAGTTTAAATTTGAGCATACATTTGCATACTTTTTCGTATAGATTGTATGCTTTTGAGCTCCACCACTTTATGCCTGTTACCAATAGTTTATAGAGGTAGACCACACCCCTTAAACTGGTGCGATTTCTTACACCCATGCATCAAATCCACCACAACAAGATTGGCGACTCGACTAACGTTTTACAATTTTATGTGGTTGTGCCTTCTTTTGCAGGAGACCTTTGTCTATGCTGGAGTGTGGAGTTGAGAGTGCTCTGATCCATCTTGCAGTGCTTGATTCACTTTGGGTGACAGACTGAAGAAGAGAAACTCCTAATATTTTTTACTTGCAGGGATTTGCATGCATTTTTTCCTCACAGATGCGCAGGGTGCGCGTTCAGGGCTGACCTGCCCGTAGGAAAGCACACCTGTCAAGGCTTTTTGCGTGAAATTTACAGAATGAGATTTCTCTCCCAAGATTCTGTTTATTTCTTCTTGTAAGGTGTTGGGCAGCCCATAATGTATCTTCCAATACTTGTGGTGATACCCCACAGCTTGCGAGAACTCACTTTTAGCTGCTTTTTGTAGGCTTAGAGTCAGTTTTGCTTCAAGTTGGTTTTTGCAAAAATATTCACATAGTTTAAGTAGGGGGGAAATTAACTTGCATTCCGAACAGTTTATGTTTTTCAAATTTTGGTATTCACACTTAGATAACTATTCCAAGTAAGTGGCCCAAGACCATGCATGCATAGCTAGTTTTCTGCTTTTTTCTATTGTAGAAATTGCTTAGTTTAGTTCAATTTTTTGCATTAGGAATTGCGGGACTAAGATTGAATTGTTGATAGGAGCAAGTAATATTTGCTACCTTTGCACCTTATGGTGATCCTAGGTAAGCATATGAATGCTCTATGTTCACAATTCACCATCTCCCTTTAGTTAGTCACATAGATTAACTAGGAAAATTTGAAAGTAGCCCATTATCCGCACATGTTTTCCGTTTGAGCCAGGAACAATATAATAGAGTTTAACTAGGGTATTTTTGTAAAGGATCACTGATATCCACATGTTCAAACTATGTGCTTGTTCACCTTACACTCACACACACTCACCCACTAAGCAAAGAAAGACACCTAAAACTAACTTAACCAAACTCACTAAATTCTCCCTAGAGGGGCCACATAATAATTTATAGTTTAAGTTAGGATCAAGGGGGTAGATATCCAATAAGCTGCCTTGATCATACTTCATATTGAAACATAGAAGTTGTGTATTTAGGGAGCTTCAAATCCACCTCTCAGCCCATGGAAAAGAAAACCCAAGCACGACAAAGACCTGATTCAGAGGGGTTTAAGCTTAGGCGCAGTGTCTGTGGTATCAGTTGGGGCTACCTGACTCGGCTGGTACTCAGTACTAGTAGCTGACTACCAAGAAGCCCAAGACTCAAACGCTCACGTGTGACAGTGGTTCTTAGTGGCCAAAAACTAGGGCATCCTTTACCCTATAGGTGATGGTGCAAGCAAGCGCTAGACCCTCTACCCTTACCTTGGTGGATTCTCTTCTGCTAACTGGGGGTGTCACCAGCTCTTACGGGACGTTGTACCAGCACTCGCAAGAAATATTCTCGAGGCCTAGTTACTTTTGAGTGTTTTAGGATGCAATAGGTCTTCTAGGATTTTGAGTATCATGCGCAAACAAAAAAAAACCACTTTTTTGCTTGAGTGATCACATAGATTAATTTAACGGGAAAATTTATTTTATTTTCACTTTTTTTTATGTATGTGGCCATAATTTTGGTGTGATCATAGACTCTATCCTCTCAAATTTTTCCAAAACCTAACCTGGTCGACACTCGAATGGTCCCAATGAAACCTCGTCGATCCATGCATCTTTTGGACCTCCCCCCACTACTGGGAGGGGTTCTAGGTCTTTTGTCATTCAAGCGTCAAAGACGGAACACTGCAACTGTCATTGGTTCATCCTTTATTGGAGCAACCATAGTTGGGAACCCTAGTTGGTCTCCCAACATCACACCGCACACCACTCCTCCCTCGAGCCCTAGGGGGAAAAGGAGTGCATCGCATTCAGGAAGCCAACTGAATACACAGCAGGGTACGTCACAGACTAACCCTCGTTCTAACTAGAACTTCATGTCTTCACACATTGAAATGGCGTCAACCTCCCAGTCACCTTTCTTAGCTTCGTTGAATCTACCCAATTTAGCGAAGCTAACAATTGACCCCATCACACATGAGCCTGTATGGCCTCCCATGCCCATGAAGCTCCCTTCGGATATACAAAAATTCGAAGGAGAGCAAGCGGAAGACCCAGGTAATCATGTAATGACCTTTGAATTGTGGTGCTCATCGAATAGTATCATTGACAACACTATTCGATTGAGGTTATTTCAATGCATTCTTATAGGAGTAGCCGTGAAGTGGTATGTGGAGCAACCTCCTGCTTCACATGGAACCTTTAGCACCCTCGCTACCATGTTACTCACATATTTTCAGTTACCCATTCACCATGATTTGGGAATGGAATTACAGACTCATTTTAAACAAACCCCCACCATCCATATCTAGGACCATCTTCACGAATGGAGGCGGCATCATAGTTTATGTAAAGAAAAACTTGACGATCGGGTCCTCTTAGATTTATTCTTGAAAACTTTGACGACAGAGTTTCAAAGGATGTGGTGTAAAAATACCCCACATCTGAAGAGGATGCAATCAGTAAAGCCCATAAGCTTGAACTAATTTATATGCAGTCAGGATACATTTACAACATCCTGCCTAACGCCCCGTGCCTGCAAACTTATCAAGAATTTCCAGGTGCATCAAACTCTGTAGATGGACTAATTGGGTCAATGACCCAAGGTTACCTAGGTAGCAGTAGTCAAAACTCTAGTTACACACATAGTTCTACCTAAAACATGTCTCAACCCGGATTTCAAAGTCATCATATGCCTCAGCAAAATTTGACTAATAGGGCGCAAGCATATCGCCAAGGAGGAACTTATCCTCTTGCTGAGGGGACCTAGTACATAGAAAGAAACATTGACGGAAGAGCTCCCCTCCAATGGCCTGGTGCAAACACAAGACAACGTTATGCTCAGTCCCTAGAACACGACCCACCTATGCAAACCAACGCATAGGTGAACTTTGTGTAGCCGTCCCAAAACCAACCACACCATTATAACCAGTATAACTACCCTCCTAACGTGGTAAAAAAAAATTCAAAAACAAGCCAAAAGGGAACCCTGGATAGGGGGTAGCAACTAGCAGCGCCCACCGATATCCTAGGCTAGAGGTAACTCTAAAAAGAATCAGAACCAGGAGCCAAGCAATTCCCAACGGCAAGGCAAAAGGCCACCTCTACGAACAAACCATTCTTGTTCAATATGTGGTGAGTACGAGAACTATACTCACCACTGTCCAAATCTCCCTCAGCTAAAAAAGTTGCATAGTGACCAAGGACAAGGAGGATCTTCCTAGCAACCCACCATGATGCAGGAACCTTTCCCCCACCAAAGGACGATCAGCTCTTAGTAGCAAAACCTAGAATATTCTGGGAAAAGTAGCCATGAGATCTACATGAATGGGGAAGAGATGTTTTTCCAAATAGGGAATCGCAACTACAACACCCCACCAGACACCACTACATCAGGGGCTAGTACTAGTGCGCCGACTGCACCTTTTACCATTTCAAAGATGCCTATAGAACCATTACCAAAGATGGCAAAGGGACCTAATAGGAAAGCAAGTAACTACTCCAAAGTGGCCCATAATTATAGCATCGTGGATGATTTAGCTCAATCACCCATTGCCATGTTAGCTCTGGAAGTATTGCAGTCGTGCCCAAGACAATGGAAAGCACTACTTTCCACATTAGGCACTATCGACCCTGCCGATACACGCCTGATGGCTTTTGACTTAGACAAAGCCACCCGCCAACTTCCTTCCATGGTCGCCTTCCAGATACCAGTATTGGTCTAGAATATCACTATTCATCGATGTGTCATAAACAAGGGTGCATCAACATGCATCAGGTCAAAAAAAAATTAGCAGAAGTTAGGGTCTCTTGAACTAAAACCCTCAGTCATAACACTTCGAGTGTACGACGGTCGTCCTTCAAACCCCGTCAGCCTTTACCAAAATCTCCTAGTCTGTCTAGCCAGAAAGACAATCCACATAGACATTGAAGTCTTGGATGCTCACTTAGATTACAATATACTCCTCGGCCAGAGTTATATGTTTTCCATGTCTACCATAGCCTCCTCCATATTTTTCATTATGATGTTCCCCCACGAGGACTGCATCATTACTGTAGACTAGTCAACACACAACAAGAAGCATCCCCTAACAAACACAGATGTAATTCTACCCTATGTAGATACAGCCTTGGATGGTCTTTCACGGTTCCAAGAATATGGCCCTGGCCAATTCAAACCGTCATCTTTTCTAGGGTCATTCCAAGGATATCCTCCCATCATCCCTGAGGCATCGCCCAATGTCACAAGGGCTCCAGTGTGCATGATGTCCACATCAAGCACCGAGGCTAGTCAGAACATAGACACATGTATTAATGACACCAATGCATCGGCCATGGAAGCCTCTCTAGCCTACGCCGCCTCCCAAACCCATTTCCTCTACCCCCTAGCTAGATTCGTCTCCCAGTAGGTTTTGGCAACACTGGTATTACCCAACATATCGTTGGCATTCCCAGTTTGGTACCTCATTCCTCCTTCTGGAACAGGAACCACTAATGTTACTTCCACAAGGTTAAAGCCCCTCAGTCCCAAGGAGCCCCCACCTACCCAAGAAACAGTCAAGACCGCCCCCGCAAAGGAAGTTCCCATTGTGAAACCAGTAATCATGGCCAAGAAAACCGCAAATAGAGGAAAGAAGTCGGTGACCCCCGCCATTCAAACGGAATCACTAGTCTGCGCAATATGCGACGTTATAGGCCACCCTACCCATATATGTTCAGAGCTAGATGAATTAAAACCACTCCTTAGCTCCGAAGCAGACACCTCGATGTCGCGTTCCCATAAAAAGGAACCTACCACCAAAGGTAAAGGAAAAGTGCTATGTACCAATCATGCATGTGCTCTCTGCGAGAGTTATGGCCACTATACCCACCATTTTGTATATATCCCGTGATATAGGGATGCCTTACATGCGATCGAGCGATCCTATCAAGAGGATCCCTCCATCCAATCTGTCGACGATGAGCCTCATATCATCCTATACCTACAAGAAGAGTGACAATCACCTGAAAGGCCCCTCGCTAGACCACCCCCCCTCAGTCGAAAGGTGCGTACTTTGTGATGAACTTTATCATTTCATTATTGATTACCCAACGTTGGAAATTTTCCAATGATGGTACCCAGTCCATATAGTATATCACGACGAAATGGATGTCCCATATTCATGTCAGATATGTGGTGAAAATCACCCTGTATGTCGTTGTCACTACATACCGCAGTTTCCCACAGCTTTAGCCTATATGCGATCAACCATAGTCCGCCTCTCCCAAGAGGATGGCATAGACTCAGAATCCATGAACAATACGACAACTCAAGAGGATGTGATAGATAGATCCATCCCATTGTAGCCATATGGAAGATGACCAATTAGGGAGATTCATCCCCCGCCAAGCGTTAACTATTAGTCATCAGTAATTTTCACCTGTTTTAGATGACTAAATGCTTTGTCTCACGATTCTAGAAATCAAAATTCAAGAATCATTGTGTCTTTTAGAAATCTCCTCAAAAATATTTTTTCCCCTATCCCTCCTCTTTTGTCTGTTGTGGTCAATATATCATCCTATAAGACCCCATCCTGGACTAATGTCCCTTACTCTATCCATGATTGCTACTTCTATCTGTATCCCTCTACCTCTGATGCCTAAGCCCTCTTATTTCACAATTTTTTTGGCCAAGTTAAACCAAGTTTTCTCTCCTACTCACAAATGCCTCAAGCATTGTTGGTATCAAAAGTTTGTCTAGAAATCCCTTCAAAGTAAAATAAGGATTTCTAGTTGTATAGGATGATGGTGCATAAGTATAATGTCTAAACGCTGTATCTTCATTCAAAACCTTGGTTCAAACTTTCAGCCAAAAGCCCATTCTAAGACCTTGTAAATAAGTCAATTAGGTTTTCCTAGGTCATGCACCATCATGATTCTCATTCCATTGTTTGCACAGGAAGTCTAAGATGAATTCAAAATAACACTTAAGCAACCTCCAAGGGTGCCATCCTGGTCCAACAGCAAAATCTGCAAATAATAGACTATCATATCCAAGCATTTTTGTAGGGATTCCTTGAAGATTAAACTAAAGAAAAGAAGAGGTGAAAAGGGACACCTAAGAAGGTTCAAAAGGTCATTTACAGTTGATAAAAAGGTACAGTAAGCTGAAAGCTACAGGGAAGGTCTTGATCTCATAATAAGAAGTAAAATATTGCTCATCCAAAAGTTTGTGCAGATCTCAGAAATTCAGTAACATATGAGCAACATGGCGCATTTCAACAAAGATGATCATTGGAAAGGATGTTTGCCTCAAGCATAAGAATGGTAGAGGGACAGCTGCCCTTTGCCACACTCCTGCAAAAATAAAAAAGTTATCAAATGCGCCACAAGGTGCAGGAAAAGACTAAGACCACTATCAAGAAAGGAAAATCACAGTGAAGAAGAAAAAAGTAGGTGTGCTTTGGTTGAAAATACAAATATGTGATTTTTTGACAAACAATGGAGAAATAGCTGGTCCACAAAAGCTAAAATACTCCTCAAATAAATTAGTGGAAACTTTGTTGAGCAAAAGAAATAAATTTAGAAAGATGTTTTCTTTAAAGACTTAAAGGGAAGCTCTATTTTCTTTTCTAAAATATCCCTAAAAAATAAAAAATTTGGATAATAAGAAAAATGATCATGGTAAGTGGAAAGGAAAACCTCATTCATCAAACAGCAAAGATTGCCAAAAATAATTCCTAACTATCTTCAAGGGTAATATCAAAGGGCATAAATCCCACTAGATAAAAGGACCAACTCTAAGGTCTTAAAAGGTCAAAAAGAAGGGAGTTTAAGGCATTATGCACCATTTCACTGACAGTAACAGAGCATCATCTCAAACCATGTTTTCCCACAAATAAAGGGTCAAAGGTTTTTCTTAAATGATATGGAGGTAAATATAGTGTTTAAAATCACCTTGCACATGAGCATAACAGGCTTGAATCATCATAGATCTAATCATTTGCCCACGCTGCAAAAGAAATATTGGTAAAAAGACTAGCTCCAAAAAGACAGAGGCAAATAAAAAGTGCAAAATGAGACTTTAGGAAAGAGGGTTTTTTGAGTTTAATTATTTTCAAAAAGGGGTTATAAATGCTTCAACAACTCCTTTTCCCCCTCATTTCAAATTTTTGCAAAACAAAGTGAAATTTTCTGGCTTTCGAATGCGTCCTCGAGAAAAATTTCCTTGGTGCTACATGCTTGTATATCGCTCCTATGTTCTTTTCTTCTAGACGTTGCGTACCTGTAGATGGGTGTTGTGCTCTTCTACTCCCGCTCGACGTGCAGAAGTGGCAGCCCACCGTCATCCGATTCTGTGTGCAGCACTGCACAACGGTGTTGCGCTCCGGCAACTCTTCCCATCGCCCGATGCCATGTGCAACTCCCGCCTGCCAACAATGCTGCGCGTTCACAACTGCTCCCATCACCGATGTTGCGCTCCTGCAACAGGCATGTAGCGCTGAACGCGTTTGCATTCAGGCCTGACCGAGGTGTTGTGATCTTGGCGTAAAAGTGTAGCACTGCCCAAAAAAGTGCAGAGGTGCCTGAAATTGCCCAGAAAGCTCAGAATTAGCAATTTTCTGCTGTGGAATTCTTTTTTAAGAGGTATTCTCCCTAAAGTATCGCCTCCTCATGATTTTTTAAGTGATAAAAATGCCTAGTGAACTCTAAATTTATGTCAAAGAAAACTTAAAGGAAAAATTGAAAGGGAAGCTTAACCTACTTTTGCCAAGTCTCCTAACCTTGTTTAAAAGCCTCAAAATATTATTTAGCTTTTCTCCTCATCATTTCACAAGCAAAAAACCTTTCTGTTTAACAGTTGGAGAAAGGGGTGAACAAAACACCATGTCTGAAGAGGAGAAGGTTAACCTAAATAAGAGACAAGTCCAAGAGAACAACAGAAGAAGGGAGGGAAGCCCAACAGGTTTTAACCCATAAGCACTGTAGAACTAACAACTTCCCCTTTTATTCTTTCATGTTTCCATGAGTTAGGGTGTTTTGAGTTCTGTAAAAAAGCACAAGAGATCAAAATCCATCCTCAGTTGACCAAGTTATTTGCCCTAAGGCTTCACCAGCATAAAATACATCTAGTAGGGGTGAGGTTTGAGTTGACCCCCATTGCTATCTCTAAAGCCACTAGAATACCTAGCATAGGAGAAAGGTGGTTTAAATAGAATCATCTTGACTTGAAACATTATCATCCATTCTTAAAAACTAGTTGTCAGGCTGAATGAAAAAGCCATTTTTCCTTTTTCTCATCTATTGGATAGATATGCCCTCCTCATGAAGATTATTATGAAATAATTTACCTGTGAGGGTAGGCTCTCCAGAGTCTATTCCTATCATATTAGACTCCTCATGCATTTCAACAGGACTAAGCTACTGCACTTTCCCTACTATCTCTGCAAAAGAATTGAAAAAATGTCCTCCATCATGAAAAAGAGGCCTCCAGCCCAGTAAATGTCAAGCCTGTTTCATCATTCTCTGATCAAGGTAATTTTCTCATACCAATTAGAGCAACAAGGCATCCCTTGAGAGGTATTTATCACTCATGATGATTTCACCACTTCACCCTCCATCCCTCTGCAAATTTTTCCATCATCTTCTCAAAATCCTCCTCATACCCCTCCATCGCCCTCCACTAACCTTGGTTGATCTTCATCACATGAATCACCTTCCCAAACAAACCTTCTTCATACACCTTCTCATGAGAAAGATGATCATGAAGAAAGCAGAGATGATCATGATGAGAGCACTGATGATCATGAGAAGAGCAGTAAGGGAGAAGATGATGAAGATAAGGGAGAAAATGTAGATGAAGAAGCTGATGAAGATAAAGAAGAAAATGAAGAATAAAGAAATGAGCAATAATATAGAAATTATAGCCTTGAATAAAACAATGATGATCAAGATGAGCCAAAGAATGATGAACTAGGTGATGAATATGAGGGAGAATGTGATGAATATAGGGGAGAGAGTGAGGATGATGGAGATGAGGGAAAGAGTGATAATGATCATGAACAAAAAAATGAGAGAGAGGGTGATGAAGATGAGGGAAAGAGTGATGATCAATGTGATGAAGATGAGGGAGAATGTGAGGAAGATGAGGAAGAAAATAATGAAGATAAGGTAGATCATAAAGACAGTGAGGGAAAAGATGATGAAGACCTTGAAGAAAGTAATACTGATCATGAAAAAAACAGTGAGAGAGAAAATTATGAGGAAGAAGGGGATGGCCTAGAAGAAAGAAGCAATGGCCAAGAGAAAAATAGCCAAAGTAGTGATACAGATGATGGTCAAAAAAATCCAAAATAGTGTATCTCCTGATGAAGACAATGAGACTGAGAACACTACAACAGACAGTGGTAAAGAAGCAAAAGAAAGCCATGACAGTGGCCAAAATGACAAGGGCAGCCCAGAGACAGATTTTAAAATTGTTTTCAATGAACCAGGAGATGATTACAAAAGCCCAAAGAATGGAGGTAGTGATGCAGAAAATGAGGTTAACAGTGAAAAAAGTAATGAAAAAAATTAGGAGGATAGTCCTAAAAGTGAAAAAAGGTCAAACACAGATGCCTCTAATGTTGCAGAAACAAAGCATAACAGTGTTGAAGGTCTTTATAGTGAAAAAATCATGAAATATGTTAAACATGTTGATCCAAAGAACAACCAGCAGCAAGGTAAAGAGGACATACACACACAGATCATTTTTCAAGGAGGAGACAGTCCTAAGATTGTTAATAATCAAAGTTTGCAAGAAAATTTTATGGCACCTTGCACCATTACTTACCAAAGAGGAAGGATGCATGTGTTTGTTGCCTCCAAAAGGCAAGGGGCCATGCACTCCTCCTCAAAAACAGTGAAGGACAAAGTCACAAAAAAAGTGAAGGACAAATTCACCAAACCAATGAAGGACATGGGTAAAAAGAAAATGAAGGACAAAGGAAAAAAGCCAATAAAGGACAAAGGAAAGAAAACAATGGAAGAAGAAGAAAGAATTCATGAAGAAGAGAGGGAATTTGAGCTCACTCACATAGATAGTGATGAGGAAAATGAAACAAGGATAGTTAATTCTCTCTTACAGGACCAAAATGCACAAAACAGAGACTTGGAGGTTGAGCTAGAAAGATCAAAAGATCTTATTCATTTCCTACAGGTGCAAAACAATTAGATGAGTGGCCAGCTAGCCATTCATGAAGCCCGGGCACTCAAATACAAGAGAGAAGCTCAAAGGTCACAAGTGTAGCTAGAAGAATACATGGGCACCTATGAAGAAGATGATGAGGAAGAAGGGAAAGCTAGAAAGAGACCTAGGACTATGGGTCTTAGGAGAGCTTTAGCAAAACAGAAAGAGGAAGAAGCAGACCAAGCCCAACAATTTCCAGTCACCGAGCTTCTTGCCTTGAAAATTGAACATAATGAAGAAGCATGGCTTGAAAGGGAAAATATACATTTAGAGGCTAAGTTAGAGAAGGCAAACAAATATCTGGGCTTACAGAGAAAGATGACTGAGCACTACAAAAAGAGAAATCAGTTTGCAAGGAAGAAGCTCAAAATTGCCCGAAGGGAGGGCCCGACACCAAATGATGGAAAATACCAATCTAGGCTTGGAATTTTGGCTCACGCTTCACTACAGGTATCTAAGGACTCTTGAGGGACTCACTCACCAATTTTGACCAAAATTGAACACTTTTTGGTTTTTTGAAATTTTTTAAGCCTAGGAGCGCAACACCCTGGGTGCTGCGCTTTTTCCTGGGGCACTTTCAGAGTGAAAAGTTTAATTTTTTGGATTCCTTGGCATGATAGGAGCATGCTCACAAAATTTCAACTCAATTGGAGTTGTTTTGGTCCCTCAAAGGGGCCAAAAACACTCAATTTTTCACCTTTTCTACCCCCTTTTCTGAACAGGTGTTGCGCTCCTGGGAACCTTCACTTTTTCTACTTTTAGTGAAAATTACAGAGATTAGATTGAGGAATAAAATGTATATTTGGAAATTATACATCCACGTCTTTCCAATGGGCCATCACGGAGTATTTTTTGACATAGGGAAGGCCTCCAAAACCTAGCTGCAAAAAGACCCTTTTTGGTGTTGTGCTCCTGGAAATTTTTTAAAATCAGAGATAGAGTGCTACATTCCTATGTGGTGATGGAGAAAATGTGTGTTAGGAAAGTTTCTTCATGTATGTCAGAGCCTAAAAGTCAATGTTTTTTCTATTTTAGTTCAGAAAATATATTTTGGAAGATATTTTGTGCCTTGGACCTTGCAAGGCCTCAAGGACAAGTTAGGATATTTATTTTTGGCAAATGGGCTTCTAGATGCTCTAGTGAGCTCTCTTCCTCCTTGCTTGTTATATAAGCTATGAGGATTCATTGTAAATATTTGGGACTTGATGTGTTATAGAGCAATACATGGTTTATGAGCTTGGAGAATATATTCGGTTTCATGAAGTGAATGAATGACTTGTGTGGCTTGATGTTAGAGAAGCTTGCTTGCAAGATTCCATAGGTTGGTGAATGGTGATGTTTTTCTAACTTGTTAGTGTTTTCTTGTCCTCATTTTGTTTCAGTCTTATTGTTTGCTATAGATCATAAAAGTATAGGTTGAGATATGCTCATGGAAGCACCTCAAACCTCTTGCATGCTATAGCTTTTATGTTTTCTTCTTTTAGTTCATCTTAACGAACTCTTGACTGGTCCTTAGATCTACTAAACTTGTTCTTTGTTTCATGAATGATTAGTATGTTAGCTTATAAATATGATTCATGGTATGCCCTGCTTATTTAAATTTTTTCAAAAACTTATTTTAAAGCTTTTCTATGGAATACTGATTGATTAGGATAATGCAGAGAGGCCTTGTTTCGATCTTGCCCTTTGCCTATGCTCATCAATTTCTTTCATTTTTCCCGATAGTTTGATATATGCTATCTAGGAGTTCCCTCTCCATATATTTAATTGTTTGTTTATCTTATGTGTTTTCTCAAAAAACTGAAGGTGGATTTCTAAAGTTAGGAGTTCTAATGATTCTATGTACCACTGAATTGTTCATCTTATATGTTTATTAGTTTGAGTATTGTTCATAGAGATTAATGGTTTGTCCTACCTCATGAGTCATTGATTTCAGATTATATACGTTTAATATCTCTTAGTTTCTTCCCAAACTTAATGTTCATTACACCTCATCATCACTTTAAGGATCCACTCACCTTACTCAATCGGCCCTGCAATACACTCTGCTTCAGCATTTAGATGCCTTAGACTTCATCTGACCCCATAGCCCTATTGATTTGATATTCTCTCATTCCACCTATCCTACTTGATCATCTTACCCCAACCAAAAACAAACAAATATACACTTAACAACTAGCCTAAAATCAATCATCTAAATTGAACAAGTTCACATCCTTCGCACAATAGAGAGAGCCCTCTCTGAGTCCAGGAAGGCTAGGCCCTAGGACTCCAAAGACTGCTCTGATGTTACCCTGTCATTTGGTTATCCATTCTACCAAATCATGGGACACTAACACAAGGGTGATCATGGTGGGACTTTGAGTCAAAACATCCTAGGTATCCCTTAAGAGCTCTCAAAGTCTCAGTCAAACTTAGAAAACTTAAGTATTTTCTGAAGAGTAGAAACTAGCTTTTTCACCATCTTAGAAAAATGATGATTTAGTTATAGGACACTCTTAAAAAACTCAGGGCTACATATAGGAACTCAGAAAAACCCCAAAACATTTCTATATTGGCTTTTTGTCAGTATTGGTGGTGGACCATAGACAACATACCTTCAAAACAACTAAAAATATCCACTTGGTGACTCCACTAGCCTCCAGTAGGCCTTCTAAATTTTGTTAAAGTATCTATAGACTCCTGTAGGACTGCATCAAAACAACCTCAGGAAATCTATAACCTTAGTCACATAGAGTGTGAGTTTGATAACATCTAGAGAGGTCAGCCTTCCAAAAAATGTCATAAACTTTAGCCTCTCTAAATTTTTAATTTGAAAGCTGGCTCCATGAAGAATCAATACGAAATCTCATCCAGACCCAAACCCTCCTACTATAGTTGATGACCCGGAAAGAATTTTGTGCAAACTTCTGAAACTGGAAACTTAGATACTTATAGGACCATTCATAGAGCAAGCTCTGTACCTGAACATCTTATAGCATTGCAAGACCCCCAGTTTGACTTGCACCATACTAGAAACCTTTTCAGAACCAAGTCACAAAATAAATCGACCATACCGATCTTGAGCCCATAGACTTGCAGCAGATTCCTAGCAGAGAAGATTCTCCTTCCACACCACCTGATCTACAACTTATCCATCACTTCGGCTCTTTCCACCCCAAGTCTACTCAGAATCAGTTTACTAGTTCAAGTACTTCCACCACACCCATTCACACCTCCATTGTGCAAACCACTCCATCTCATAGCACAAATCCTCTGCTTGTAAATCCACCATCAGCTCCCACCATGGTAGCATGGTATGCGCCCCATGTGTTACCACAACCTTTGGTACCTTTTCCAAATGATTACCAATCCAGAATCCCACACTTCACCAGGACTGAATCCACTACTGCCTAAAAACATGTATATAGAAGTAATGATGCTTTTGATTACATGGAATTAGAAGAGGAAACCATGAAAATGAGGATGTTCGCCCAAATCCTAGGAGAAGAAGCTATGAAATGGCTCAAAATCATAACTCCCAACAGTACTCATGATCTCCCTTCCCTTTACCAAACTTTCATAAAGAAATGGGAAATCAAGAAAAACCCTCTTCAAATCCTTTCAGAATATAGCAACCTCAAAAGAAACATAGGGGAAAGTGTCCAAGACTATTGCACTAGGTTCAATAGTTTTTACAACGCGCCAAACATGAAACCCCCATTAGGCCTAGCCTTAGCTAAATTCCTGGAAGGTTTTGACCCCAACATGACCTACCAAATAAGAGAACGAGAGCCCCTTACTTTAGAAGACATGCAAAAGGGAGCTATAAGTGTAGAGGCCAAATTAATTGAAAAAAGGGCTAGGCTAAGATCAGAGAAGAGGGTAACATAAAAAGACGACACCATGCCCTCCACCTCTTCATCTGATTCCAAGATGGACAACTTTCTTACGACCATGGAAAAAATGATGGAAAAAATAAGCATAAACGAAAGGTTACCCCCTAGGGACAAACAAACAAATCCCCAAAACAGAAACCAGAATCAAAACTTGAGAAGAGACCCTCCCCAAAACAGACCAAGGGAAAATGATCAACAAATTAGACCACCCTTCCAAGATAACTATGTTGACGAAGGGGAAAGAGATATTGAACAACTAGATTAGAATCATCTAAACTTAATAGGCTCTGATAGTGAGGGTGAGGTTTTTCTCACAGAAGAAGAACAAGCTTTTTTCTCCTCAAACCAAGATGAAACAAGCTATGAAGATTCCGAAGATCACGAATTGGGATTAGAAAATTCCATAATGGAAGTCCATAGGCAATATGATCTTAGGAGTAGGAAAAACCAAGACATCTCCAAGAAAAACAATTCAGACACTGCTGGTAAGAAAACTCCCGAAAACATTCTTAAAAGAATAGCAAACAATAACAATACCATGGCTAAGAAAGTTGATCCTAACACAGATAAAACCAGCCAATCAAGTATTGGCGCAAGCTACCCTAGCACCTCTGCTAGTGGCCCAGAGAAAACTCTAGTTACCAAAGCCTCGAATTAAAATCAGAAAATTAAAAATGTGGAGAAATTTATGGCTGATAAAACTGATATAAATATGTCTAAAACTCAAGTACCTTTTAGTTTTGAAGGAGAGATTGCGAAAATCAAAATAACCATCCCTCTCACTGAACTGGTAGCTCAGGATATGTACCGCTCCCAAATCTTGAAAGTCTTAAACATAGGAAATGATACCAACACTCTGAATTTGACAGATGATAAACCAGAGTTGTTTTTCGGACCCAAAGTAGATGGAAAATACCAGGAAGGAACCATTCCCCCATTCTATGTTAGCCTAAACATTCATGACAAAATCCTACATAATGCCATGCTAGACTCTGGTGCCTCTCACAACCTCATGCCGAAGGTAGTGATGGAAAGGTTGGGCCTAGAAATAACCAGGACCTACAAAGATCTGTATTCCTTTGATTCAAGCAGAGTTAAATTCTTAGGACTGATCAAGGACTTATGTGTCAATTTGGCACAAATTCCTGCTAAGAGCCTGGTCATGGATATAGTCGTGGTTGACATTCCCCCCAAATATGGCATGCTCATGTCCCGATCTTGGGGAGCCAAACTTCTGGGGAACCTCCAACTTGACATGTCTTATGCTACTATGCCCGTTTTCAATCAAACCAAGAGATTGTATTGAGAAACCTACATTAAATATATGGTGTGTAGCCTAGATAGGTCGAACGACACCTCGATTTATAACATACATTCAGATTTGGATTCTTTTATCTTGTATAATTAAAATGAGATTAGTGCACAAGTAAAAAGAAGTGAGAAAGAGCTAGGTCCACCAGAACACTCATTCTCCCTCAAAAGAGGAAAACGATAACCAAAACTCTATCAACCCTAAACAAAAACTCAGTGATAAACATGAAATAAAAACACTTTGGAACATGAGATTTGACGGTTCATGTGGAAAGGCTAGTTCAAGGGCTGGTGTTTGGATACATAACACAAAAAAGGGCCATTCTTACAGGTTTGAATTTCAATGTACTAATAACATTGCAGAGTATGAGGCTCTCCTCCTCGGTTTACACTTACTTGAAAACTTAGGAGCTAAGAGAATATCAGCCCAGGGAGATTCAGAGCTGGTCATTAAACAGATCAAAGGTGAATACTCAGCTAAGAACCCAAGATTAAGAGAATACAGAAATGCTGCCCTAGACCTCCTCAAAACTTTCGAGAAATATGAGCTCACTTACATTCCTAGAGCCCAAAATAGTCTTTCCAACGAGCTCGCCTTTGCCGCCAGTGATTTCCAAATACCACTTGCAAATAATCAAAACCTTATGAAAGTCAAAAATCACCTTACAGTACCCGACAACCTTAATCATTGGCATGTATTTAAGGGTGATGAGAAAATTGATGATTTACTACAATCTAGGAATGAATTTACATTGACTAAACCTAGCTTGGAACATGGGAAAGATGACCCTACTGAAGATAGAAATCATGAAACAGAGTTTCCGTCTTTCTTTGATATAAATCTGATCACACATCCTTATAAAGCTAAGATGTGTGAGGACCTAGACCAAAGATATCTGGAAGTCTTACACTATAAGAATGACACATTACCAAGAGGCCTTGCACCTTTGGAAGAGTTGTTTGATTTTAATGATGTAGCTAAGAAACCAAAAATGGAGTCTACTAAGGCTGATGTAGAGGAATAAAACATCGGGAACACTAGAGAACCTAAAATTATCAAACTTTCTTTGACCCTTCCTCCTCACATAAAATAGAAATACATTGAGCTCTTCAAAGAATTTAAAGATGTGTTTGCATGGGGGTACCAAGATTTAAAATCTTATGACACACGAATTATTCAACACAAAATCCCTCTCAAGAAGAACCATAAAACTTTCAAACAAAAGTTAAGAATAATAAACCCTGTAATATTACCTCTAGTTGAACAAGAGATCAAAAATATGTATGACTTTGGGATAATAGTTCCTCTTAGATACTCTGAATGGGTTTCCAACCTTGTGCCAGTTAGGAAAAAAACTAGAGAAATCAGACTTTGTATTGAATTTAGAAATTTGAACAGGTCTTCCTTGAAAGATAACTATCATTTGCCTAAAATGGACCACATACTTCAAAAGGTAGTTGGCTCGAAAAGGATCTCACTACTTGATGGTTTTTTTGGTTATAACCAAGTGCTAGTATTCCCAAGTGATCAGCACAAAACCACCTTCACCACACCTTGGGGTACATTCATGTATGTTAAAATTCCATTTGGGTTGATGAATGCAGGAGCCACTTTCCAAAGGGCCATGGACATAGCCTTTTCTGAAGACATAGGCTACTTCATAGTCATTTACCTCTATGACATCACTGTTTACTCTAAAACTGACGAAGAGCACTTGGTCCACCTTAGAAAAGTTTTCAAAAAGTGTAGGAAATATGGACTGTCTTTGAATTCCAAGAAAACATTATTTGGTCTCGAGGAAGGAAAACTCCTCGACCACATCATCTCTGAAGAAGGAATCAAAATAGACCCCAAAAGAATTGAAGGCATATTGCAAATCAACCATCCTAGAAACATTAAGGAATTGCAATCCTTTATTGGGAAAATCAACTTCTTAAGAAGATTTATCCCCAACCTTGCAGAACTCTTAAGAAATATTACAAGCATGCTAAAAAAAGAGGTGGGAGTAAAATGGACTTTGGAAGCCAAACAATCTTTCGAATTGGTTAAAAAAGCACTCACCCAAACACCAGTTCTAATAAGTCCTGATTTCACCAAAGACTTCTATATTTTTTCATTTTCATCTGAACATACTGTGGCTGCAGTGTTATTACAAAAAAATGTGCTGGGACAAGAACAACCCACAGCCTTCTTCAGCAAATCCCTTAGGGATGCTCCCCTAAAATATAACATCATGGAAAAACAAGCCTTTGCATTAATAAAAGCACTGAAAGACTTCAGAGTTTATATTTTGCATTCTCATATTATTGCTTTTGTTCCGCACATAGCTATCAAAGATATCTTAAATTAAGACCCCCGATGGTAAAAGGGGAAAGTGGATTGCTATTATTTTAGAATACGATCTAGAAATCAGACCCACCAAACTAGTTAAGGGACAAGGACTTGCAAAACTCATGACTGAAACAAATCTACAAGAATTAGATTTTAATTTTGTTGACTCTTTAGAAGAACAAGAAGAATGCAAATCTCCTCACGTTGAAGAAGTATTTTTAAATTCTCCTTGGTATGCTAATATTCTTTATGCACTTTTCTATGTTAATGATCCCCCTACCTTATCAAAGACAAAAGCAAGATTCCTGAAACAAAAATATTTAAAATTCTACATTTTAGATGGAGTTCTATACTAGAAGAATCCTATTGGTGTACTACTTAAATGTTTGCTTGAGGATGATACAGGAAAAATAATGCATGAAATGCACGAGGGAGAATGTGGGGGCCATATTTATTGGAAAACCACAGCTAAAAATATCCTTAGAGCCGGTTACTATTGGCTCACCCTTTTTTTTGACACCCACAAACTAGTCATGACTTGTCATAAATGTCAAATCTTTGATGGCAAGAGAAATATTTTACCTTCACCTTTGCATCCGATCATTGTTTAAGCTCCATTTCAACAGTGGGGTTTAGATTTCATTGGAGAGATCCACCCTTCTTCATCTTCCCAACAAAAATGGATCCTCACAGGGACTGACTAATTTACCAAGTGGATAGAAGCCATCCCCTCTAGGAATGCCACCGATTCAGTCATTATCAAATTTCTTGAGACCAACATTTTTTCTAGATTCGGTTGCTCCAGGAAAATCATCACAGAAAATGAAACCACCTTTACATCCAAAAGAATGGTTGACTTCTGCTATAAATATCACATCACATTAGGACATTCCATAGCTTATTACCCTCAAGGTAATGAGTTGGCCAAGTCTTCCAATAAAAGCTTGGTCAGTATCATTAAGAAACTTCTGGAACAAAATCAAAAGGCATGGCATGGAAAGCTAGTGCATGCACTATGGGGTGATAGACTAACCACCAAGAAATCAATCGGTATGTCTCCCTATAAATTAGTGTATGGCATGGATGCCATTTTCTTGACATCTTTGGGTGTCCCGGTAATGAAACTGTTACAAGAAGTACAATCAAAGGAAAATGACATGCAAAGAAGGCTGAACCAAACTATGCATTTACAGTAGACAAGAGAGGAGGTGTACAAAAAGACATAGTTAGTGCAAGAAAATGTAAAGAAAATATTTGACAGAAGAACCAAATACAATGATTTCCAGATTGAAGATAAGGTGCTGAAATGGGACTCAAGGAGAGAAGACAAAGGTAAACATGCTAAGTTTGAAAACTTGTGGAAAGGTCTGTTCATTATCAGTTCAACTATAGGAAACAATGCATTCTTTTTACAAGAACCTGATGGAACTGAAACATTTGGAGGTCCTGTCAATGGTAGGACACTAAAACACTACTTCTGCAAGGATTCCTAACTTTAATTCTTACTCATTGTACATACCACAGTTTGAAGAAAAATTCAAAAAGAGAGAAAAACACAAAAACATAAGAAAAGCATAAAAGAGGGCAGATTCTAAAAGAAAGGGTACAACCCCATGCCTTAAAAACAGTAATACTGAAAGTTTGCAAGTCCAAATGCCACTACTAGTGCAAAATGATGTCTTGTTCAACTATCTAGCCTAATCATAGTTGAACATGCTTTAAATTTATTGTTGATAAGTTATTGAAAATAATGCTCGTCTAAATATTCAAGCTTGACCTGTCAAATAAAATAGATTAGGAGAGAAGATACTAGTTCCACATGCTCAAAATAGAACAAAAGAGGAAAATAGGGATGAATAGCAAACTATGTATCCTAGCCCTGATTTTTCTAGATCTTACTTTGTACAAAAATATCATTTGTGTGTAACTTGTTGTTATGCCACAAACTCATGATAAATCAGACTTTCTAATCCTGATTTAGTCATGTTTTCAATTTCATGTCTTAGCCTAGTCAATGAAGTCCTCTCAAAGAGTTTAACTTTGACAATTGAATGGTATAGGTAGAGAATCAAAGGAGTTGAACAACTCAATATAAACTCCCGAAAGAAATAAGTGTAGAAGTAGATAGGTTGTTTCCATTTTCAAAATAAAATATCAATGGGTTTGCTAGTTCAAGTGCACCCAAGGAAGAAAAAAATGTTAAGCGAAGTAGGTTGGGTAGGTAAAGTTGGAGTTGAGCTAATCATGCTTTCACATTTTCAAATCACCATTTCAAGGAAAGTAGCAAAAGAAAAGAGAGAATCCACCCAATGGATGAGGCACTAGTCTTCATAAGCTAGAGATCTGCAATTCTAGACATCTCCTGAAAAGGAGGTGCCCTCCCCAAGTGGAGCCACTATTAGTCATTAGTAATTTTCACCTGTTTTAGATGACTAAATGCTTTCTCTCAGATTTCTAGAAATCAAAATTCAAGAATCGTTGTGTCTTCTAGAAATCTCCTCAAAAAGAATTTTCCCCCTATCCCTCCTCTTTTGTCTGTTGTGGTCAATCTATAATCCTATAAGACCCCATCCTGGACTAATATCCCTTACTCTATCCATGATTTCTACTTTTGTCTATATCCCTCTACCTCTGATTCCTAAGCCCTCTTATTTCACAATTTTTTTGGCCAAGTTAAACCAAGTTTTCTCTCCTACTCACAAATGCCTCAAGCACTGTTGGTGTCAAAAGTCTGTCTAGAAAGCCCTTCAAAGTAAAATAAGGATGTCTAGCTATATAGGATTTTTTAATGTCATTCTAGTCATACTGCCATCAATGATCAAAGTTACTCTTTGCATTTTCATATTAGGAGTCCCATAATAATCAATTTCATCGTTCCGCTAGGTCATCGATTCATTGATGGTAGTAATTCTTCATCAGTTTTCCCTCATGTGAAACTTGTTGAATTTCCTCTCTATGGTCTTCAATCATTATTCACTTTCATTCTTAAAATCATATCAGTAGTTCATAGGATGGGTCTCATTAGTTTCTAGGGTCTCACCATGGTCAAATTAATGAGTCAAATGTCAATAAATATCAGCAAGGTCATGAGGAAGCCAATAAGCTCAAAGTCACAGCACCAGGAAGAATCAGAGAGACATTTTATTTAGTTTGATGTAATTTTCACCTCAAAACCATGTTTTGAGGTGAAAACATGATATTTTTCCTTTATTATTATTCATTATGTAATTTTATATCATCATATGTAATAAGTCACAATTCAGAAACTGTTATCTCCACAAAGTGATGTCCTTGCCTTCAGAAGAGTTTTCCATAGCATCTTCAGCACCAAATCATCCTCCAAGTAGATCCATCACAAAGAGCCCGGAAAGAGCTTTCCAACGGTATACTACACTCTCAAAACTGACTTCTGGATTGAAATTTATGCTTAAGTTAAGTAAAAGTCCCCTATATCCTCAAAAGAAATCCCTTTTCCCATCCTTACCTTAAACTTTATATTATTAAAGTTTAATATTTTCTTTATAAATCCCTTTCCCCCCCCCCTTCGATTATAAAATCGCATTATTATATTAAATCCAATCCCAAACCACTTCCCCTCCATCCCCCGTTGAAAACCTTATGATAAACATTTCAAAGGTTCATATATATATACCCCCCTGCCATTCCCAAACCACTTCCCCACCATACATCATAATATAAAGTTCAAAGGTTTTATTATAAAACCCTGCCGACCATCCCATCGCAAATTGCAATATTTTAACGATGCTTCTGATTGGCCAATCGCAAAAACTCCGATGTGACTGTGACATTCGATAGCCTACCTCCGATCGCATCGCACCATTTAAAGCCCATCGCCGATTGAACCCTCCCCACTACAAAACTTTGATGCAATTGATCACAAGTCGCTCCTCTGATCTCCCGATCGCATCACATGTTTGCGATCGCATCACAATTTTTATATTCAGTGTTTTAAACCGCTCCCCACCTCCAATGTGATTGTGATTGGTCGGCCCCACCACAGTTCCTTCCGCCTTTTCCCAATTAAATGGGTTTTCTCCTTTGTTAATGCAATAAATCGATTTTTCAAAATATTTCAATCGCATCGCATTATTTCTTTCTACCACGGCACTTTTTTCCGCTCCCTCCTCAGATTCCGATTGCTATGTGGACCCCATCTCCCTCCCCTTTTCCCATTCAAATTACATTTTTCCCTTCACATAAGGCATTATTTCATTTCATTTCTGTTTCAACAACATTAATAAAAAGTCAGTTTTATTCAAAATGGAAAATGGAAAGTGAAACGTCAGAGGCCGAGAACCAATGTTGTAACAGTCACATCTTCAGTTACGATTCAAAGGATCTATGCTACAAGTTTCGCCTCCTCATTGGTTATCAACAAATTTCAAATGTAACGCAGCTCTTCCTTTTGGAAAGATTATTGGCTCTTGTTTTCTATCTTTAGTTTTCAGTTCTTGAGCTGTTATAACAACTCCTCTTTCTGTCGATCTATATTCCCACAAATCGGTTCTATTTAATGTAATTGTAAATCATTTGTAAGCGGTCTGAAAGTCTGAGGTCTGAAAACTCATAAGTAGGGGAATAGTGTGGCAGTGAGCTTTGCGCTTCGTTGTACAGTTTGGCAGGGAATTAATAAAGTGATGCAGCTCTGATTTGTGGGATTCATGTGGTATGAGTTTTAGCATATGTCCCTCTGTGTTTCATATGTACATTTTTATGTTTCACCATTCATTCATAAACATTTCCAGTTGAATGTTTTCAAGTTAGAAAGGTAGAATCCATTTTATATGCTCTGCCTTGAGGAAACATTCATACTCTGTGTGTTTTCTTCTATTTGAAAAGGATCCATTTATTGTGCCCTTTTCAGCTCCTCACCAGTCTTTCCATCCCATCCTCATTAAATTTTATTTGCTAAGTTTCCTGCCTATCTTGCCCCATGAAACACCCTCTGTCCTGCTTTAATTCTCGGTTTCAGTTGTCCCATTTTTGTCCCACGCATCCTCGAAAATTCATTTCATTTTATTTAAACCTTTTATCCCTATCATTTTACCTAGCCTAATATCAGATTTCTATTGCAATTTATTGAATATTCTTTTACGGAGAGAGACCTCTCCTATCTTTGTAGGGCTAGCTACAAGGCTGAGCGTGGTTTAGTTGTTACCTTGATTTTCCTTTTTTAGCCTGGGGTCCAATTCGGGTGCTAACATCTCTGGCGACCATACTGGGGAGTAAAAATATCATATCTAAATCCCCGGTAAAGAATGACAAATTATCATATCTGATTGATGATGGTGAACAAAAAATCAGATGCATATAAAAGCTGAATCTTTCACCTGGCGACTCCAACTCAATGTAAAGACTCCACTGGAGGGCCGACTCTTTCCGTGGGAAAATGGAAGGACCTTACACAAATTTCAGGTATCCAAAGTGGAATGGTATTCAGGATCTAATCTGCTTTCTGGTAAATTACTTCTTTGCTTTTCCTGAAGCTATCCTGAAAGTTTTTCAGAATTTGTTGTATGATAAAGGTGATCAAAATCTTCACTCAACCTGTTCAAAAAGTGTAAATACTGAGTTTTCCTTTGATCTTGGCCTCCATCCTTTTCCCAAATATTATGATGACCATCTTCAAAATGATCAGCCTAAAGAGACCAAAACTGATCTCGTAGCTCCTGTATATACTCCTAGACCTTCTATAGTCCCGGATAGGTATAAAATTGTTGTTTTACCTTCTGTACTCCATGCTTTCCCTGCAAATTATTACCTATATTTGCCGAGATTTGATGGTTAATGTAACAATGTCAACACTGAGCAACATGTGCAGAATGTTGAGACTTTCCTAGACCTTTTTGAGGTTGATGAAGAAGATGTTAGTATTAGGCTTTTTGCTCTTTCTTTGCAAGGAAATGTCAAGAGTTGGTTCAAAACCCTGCCTAATGCAAGCATCTCAGAATTCTAGTAGTTCGTAAAAGTCTTCCTCGATAGATGGGTGGTCAAACAGAACCCTTTCCTTATTTTAGACGAGTATGCCCCACTGAAAAGACAGTTAGGGGAGACAGTACAATAGTTTTCCGCTAGATTCAATCGAGTCTATTATTCGATACCTGTCAATATGAGACCCCCTCCTGGCTCGGCTCTCTTACATTACCCGGGCGCTTTTGATCCAGAAATGGAGTTTCAGCTGAGAGAAAGGAACTTAGCAACACTTGAAGAGATACATAACAGTGCAGTAGATGTAGAAGCTAATCTATTGATCAGAAGAGCAAAGCTAAAGGAAGAAGAAAAGAAGAATGTTGCAGAGCACCTGACACCTTCAGAGGTAAAGCTTGACCTTTTGGTAAACGTAGTAGAAAAGATGGTGCAGAAAATCACTGCCATGAATGAAATGGATGTTCAACAAAAAGTAGCTATTCCAAAACATTTTCTTTCTTATACCAATTATCATCCATCTAACAATGACTGTGCTATAGAACATATCGGAGATGAGAAATCTCTTGATATGACTTGTATGCTTGATGATATGTTTTATGTTGATGATTTGCCAAAATTCGATCAATACGATGATGATGGTTTTTTCCAAACACAAGCTAGTCTTGTAGCACAATCAACTGCTGATTTGTGCGAGGAAGTTCCGTTTCAACAACTTGAAAATAGTAATCATCCGATGCATATCGTCCAGGACAGCGATGAGGAAAGTCTGGAAAATTGGGAAGTAAGTGAAAGATCTTTGCCTCTTTGTTTCGCTTCAATTAATTTCATCAAAGATAACTTTCATGCAATTAGAAATCAACAATCTCTCAGTTTTAATGTTGAGGTTGAGACAGATAGTGAAATTCTTGAGCAAGTTGTTTATGAGAAATATTCCCCTGAAACGACTAATGAAATCATCTGCAATATAAAACCCTACCCAGCTCCAGATTTGCAGCCACCAAACGCAATTGAAGGTAAAATTATAGATGAAGGCTTGGAAGCTGAAACATATGATCTAATGATGCAATAGGATTCTGTACCCTTATGTTTCGAAGCATTTCAGTTTATAAAGAAGAATTTTCGTAATATCTCTAAAAGAAAAGTTGAGCAGTCTGTAGAGTGTCATGCAGATACGTCACATCAGTCTTTTCAAGTTTTCTATGATCCTATTGCTCATGTGTTGGATGATGTTTTTTGTAAAATTCCTTCTCCATTGGCTAACCATGTGCCAGAAAATAATGTTGACAACAATTTTATTTGAAAGTCGACTTCATTGTCTTATTCATCAGATGTTTCATTACAAATCCCATATCAAGATTTGCAGTCATATAAGGAGACTAATGAAGAAGATTTTTGTTTTTTTCCTAATCATCAAGAGGGATTGGTTATTCACGAAGTTCAGGGTCCTTTTGACAGCCTGCTGCAGTCATCAGAAAGAGACAGCTCAGAGGTTAGGAAAAGTCTAAGATCAAGGTATGGAGATTACTTGGACCAGAGTAGTTATGTATTAATGGAAATCAATAGTTATTCTTATGAAGATCCTTTCGTAGTATTCTTGAGGTCATCCGGTCAACTTAGAATTTGCAAATTTATCAAAATTAAACTTGATTCTAAGCTTCCATGGGAGTTGACTTTTAGCTCTTCTCTCTACTTGCTCATTAGAAAGCACTTGGGGAGAATTCAAATAGCAGCCAAGATGCTTACATGGTTGCATTGGTTGTTCCATTTCACTTGATCAGGTGGTGAATGCAACAATTAGAGTAGGTTTTGATGAATAAGCTCAATTATGAGCATCTTTCCAGTTTGTCAATTGTGTTTTAGTCATGTCTTAAGTCAGTTTGATTTTATTATGGTTTTTCAGTCTTAGCCTTCAGTCAGAGTCAGTATGCATTGTATCTTGTTTCAGTATTTTCAACTCCATGCCCAATGGATAAGGCTACTTGGTCTACGGTGTTCTTGGCACCTCCAAGGAGCTACCATCCCCATTGGAGCCAATGTTAGTGTCAGTCTAGTCATACTACCATCAGTGATCAAAGTTACTCTTTGCATTTTCATATTAGGAGTCCCATAATAATCAATTTCACCATTCCACTAGGTCATGGATTCATTGATGGTAGTAATTCTTCATTAGTTTTCCCTCATGTGAAACTTGCTGATTTTCCTCTCTATGGTCTTCAGTCATTATTCACTTTCATTCTTAAAATCATATCAGTAGGTCATAGGATGGGTCTCATTAGTTTCTATGGTCTCACCATGGTAAAATTAATGAGTCAAATGTTAATAATATTAGCAAGGTCATGAGGAAGTCAATAAATTCAAAGTCATAGCACCTGGAAGAATTAGAGAGAAATTTTATTCAGTTTGATGTAATTTTCACCTCAAAACCATGTTTTGAGGTGAAAACATGATATTTTTCCTTTATTATTATTCATTATGTAATTTTATATCATCATATGTAATAAGTAACAATTCAGAAACTACTATCTCCACAAAGTGATGTCCCTACCTTCAGAAGATTTTTCCATAGAATGTTCAGCACCAAATCATCCTCCAAGTAGATCCATCACAAAGAGCCCGGAAAGAGCTTTCCAACGGTATACTACACTCCCAAAACTGACTTCTGGATTGAAATTTATGCTTAAGTGAAGTAAAAGTCCCCTGTATCCTCAAAAGAAATCCCTTTTCCCATCCCTCCCTTAAACTTTCTATTATTAAAATTTAATATTTTCTTTATAAATCCCTTCCCCCCCCCATCCAATTATAAAATCGCATTATTATATTAAATCTGATCCCAAAACACTTCCCCTCCATCCCCCGTTGAAAACCTTATGATAAACATTTCAAAGGTTCATATATATATACCCCCCCCCCGCCATTCCCAAACCACTTCCCCACCATACATCATAATATAAAGTTCAAAGGTTTTATTATAAAACCCTGCCGACCAGCCCATTTCAAATCGCAATATTTGAACGATGCTTCTGATTGGACAATCGCAAAAACTTCGATGTGATTGTGACGTTCGATAGCCTACCTCTGATTGCATCGCACCATTTAAAGCCCATCGCCGAATGAACCCTCCCCACTACAAAACTCTGATGCGATTGATCGCAAGCCGCTCCTTTGATCTCCCAATCGCATCGCATGTTTGTGATCGCATCGCAATTTTTATATTCAGTGTTTTAAACCGCTCCCCACCTCCGATGCGATTGCAATTGGTCGGCCCCACCACAGTTCCTTCCACCTTTTCCCAATTAAATGGGTTTTCTCCTTTGTTAATGCAATAAATCGATTTTTCAAAATATTTCAATCGCATCACATTATTTCTTTCTACCACAACACTTTTCTCCGCTCCCTCCTCAGATTCCGATTTCTATGTGGACCCCATCTCCCTCCCCTTTTCCCATTCAAATTAAATTTTTCCCTTCATGTAAGGCATTATTTCATTTCATTTCTATTTCAACAACATTAATAAAAAGTCATTTTTCTTCAAAACGGAAAATGGAAAGCGAAACATCAAAGGCCAAGCACCAACGTTGTAACAGTCACATCTTCAGTTACGATTCAAAGGATCTATGCTACAGGTTTCGCATCCTCATTGGTTATCAACAAATTTCAAATTTAACGCAGTTCTTCCTTTCCGAAAGATTATTGGCTCTTGTTTTCTATCTTTAGTTTTCAGTTCTTGAGTTGTTATAATAACTCCTCTTTCTGTCGATCTATATTCCCACAAATCGGTTCTATTTAATGTAATTGTAAATCATTTGTAAGTGGTCTGAAAGTTTGAGGTTTGAAAACTCAAAAGTAGGGGAATAGTGTGGCAGTGAGCTTTACGCTCCGTTGTACAGTTTGGTAAGGAATTAATAAAGTGATGCAACTTTGATTTTTGGGATTCATGTGGTGTGAGTTTTAGCATATGTCCCTCCTTTGTGTTTCATATGTACATTGTTATGTTTCACCATTCATTCATAAACATTTCCAGTTGAATTTTTTCAAGTTAGAAAGGTAGAATCCATTTTATATGCTCTGCCTTGAGGAATCATTCATACTCTGTGTGTTTTCTTCTATTTGAAAAGGATCCATTTATTGTGCCCTTTTCAGCTCCTCACCAGTCTTTCCATCCCATCCTCATTAAATTCTATTTGCTAAGTTTCCTGCCTATCTTGCCCCATGAAACACCCTGTGTCCTGATTTAATTCCTGGCTTCAGCTGTCCCATTTTTGTCCCACACATCCCCGGAAATTCCTTTCATTTTATTTAAATCTTTTATCCCTATCATTTTACCTAGCCTAATATCAGATTTCTATTGCACTTTATTGAATATTCTCTTATGGAGAGAGCCCTCTCCTATCCTTGTAGGGCTAGCTACAAGGCTAAGCATGGTTTGGTTGTTACCCTTCTTTTCCTTTTTCAGCCTGGGGTCCAATTCGGGTGCTAACGGGATTATGGTGCATAAGTAGAATGTCTAAACCATGTATCTTCATTCAAAACCTTGGTTCAAACTTTCAATCAAAAGCCCATTCTAAGACCTTGAAAATAAGTCAATTAGGTTTTCTTAGGTCATGCGCCATCATGATTCTCATTCCATTGTTTGCATAGGAAGTCAAAGATGAATTCAAAAGAACACTTAAGAAACCTCCAAGGGTGCCCTCCTGGTCCAATAGTAAAATCTGCAAAGAATAGACTATAATATCGAAGCACTTCTGCAGGAATGCCTTGAAGATTAGTCTAAAGAAAAACGGAGGCGAAAAGGGACACCTAAGAAGGTTCAAAAGGTCATTTACAGTTGATAAAAAGGTATAGTAAGCTGAAAGCTATAGAGAAGGTCTTGATCTCATAATAAGAAGTAAAATATTTCTCATCCAAAATTATGTGTAGATCTTAGAAAGTCAGTAACATATGAGCAATATGGTGCATTTCAACAAAGATGATCTTTGGAAAGGATGTTTACCTCAAGCATAAGAATGGTAGAGGAATAGCTGCCCTTTGCCACACTCCTATAAAAAGACAAAAGTTATCAAATGCACCACAAGGTGAAGGAAAAGACTAAGACCACTATCAAGGAAGGAAAATCACATTGAAGAATAAAACAATAGGTGTGCTTTGGTTGAAAATACAAATATGTGATTTTTTGACAAACAATGGAGAAATAGCTGGTCCACAAAAGCTAAAATACTCCTCAAATAAATCAGTGAAAACTTTGCTGAGAAAAATAAATCAATTCATAAAGATGTTTTCTTTAAATACTTAAAGGGCAGCTCCGTTTT
The DNA here is from genome assembly GCA_034641835.2 of Pinus albicaulis. Classification (NCBI taxonomy): domain Eukaryota; kingdom Viridiplantae; phylum Streptophyta; class Pinopsida; order Pinales; family Pinaceae; genus Pinus; species Pinus albicaulis. The sequence continues at coordinate 488,159,968 of CM076578.1, forward strand.
CTTTTCTAAAATATCCCTAAAAACTCAAAAATTGGGATAATAAGAAAAATTATCATGGTAAGTGGCAAGGAAAACCTTATTCATCAAACAACAGAGATTGTCAAAAAGAATTCCTAACTATCTTAAAGGGTAAGATCAAAGGGCATAAATCCCATTGGATAAAAGGACCAGCTCTGGGGTCTTAAAAGGTCAAAAAGAAGGGAGTTTAAGGCATTATGCACCATTTCACTGACAGCAACAGAGCATCATCTCAAACCCTGTTTTCCCACAAATAAACAGTAAAAGGTTTGTCTCAAAGGATATGGAGTTAAATATAGTGTTTAAAATCACCTTTCACATGAGCATAATAGGCTTGAATCATCATAGATCTGATCATTTTCCCATGCTGCAAAAGAAATATTGGTAAAAAGACTAGCTCCAAAAAGACAGAGGCAAATAAAAAGTGCAAAATGAGACTTTAGGAAAGAGGGTTTTTTGAGTTTAATTATTTTCAAAAAGGGGTTATAAATGCTTCAACAACTCCTTTTCCCCCTCATTTCAACTTTTTGCAAAACATAGTGCAATTTTCCATCTTCTGAAGGCGTCCTTGGGCGAAATTTCCTCGGTGATGCATGCCTTTAGGTAGATGCTGCACGCCTGTAGATCGCTCCTCTGTTATTTTCCTCCAAATGTTGTGCACCTTTATATGGACACTGTGCTCTTCTAATCCCACCCGACGTGCAGAAGCGGCTGCCCACCATCACCCGATTCTGCGTGTAGCACTGACCAATGGTGCTGCGCTCCGGAAACTGTTCCCATTGCCCGGCGCCGCATGTAGCTCCTGCCCACCAACAACGCTACGCGTTCAAAACTGCTCCCATCGCCAACACTGCGCTTCTTCAACGGGCATGCAGCGCTGAACATGTTTACGTTTAGGCCTGACCGAGGTGCTGCGCTCCTGGCGTAAAAGTGTAGCACTGCCCAGAAAAGTGCAGAGGTGCCCAAAATTGCCCAGAAAACTCAGAATTGTCATTTTTCTGTTGCGGAAGTCATTTTTAAGAGGTATTCTCCCCAAAGTATCGCCTCCTCATGATTTTTTAAGTGATAAAAACGCCCAGTGAACTCTAAATTTATGTCAAAGAAAACTTAAAGGAAAAATTGAAAGGGAATCTTAACCTACTTTTTCCAAGTCTCCTAACCTTGTGTAAAAGCCTCAAAATCTTATTTAGCTTTTATCCTCATCATTTCACAAGAAAAAAACCTTTCTGTTTAAAATTTGGAGAGAGGGGTGAACAAAACACCATGTCTGAAGAGGAGAAGGTTAACCTAAATGAAGAGACAAGTCCAAGAAAATAGCAGAAGAATGGAGGGAAGCCCAATAGGTTTGAACCCACAAGCACTACAGAACTAACAGCTTCCCCTTCTATTCTTTCCTGTTTCCAAGAGTTAGGGTGTTTTGAGTTCTATAACAAAGTACAAGAGATTAAAAGTCATCCTTAGTTGATCGATTTATTTTCCCTAAGGCTTCACCGGTATAAAGTACATATAGCAGGGGTGAGGTTTGATTTGACCCACAGTGCTACCTCTAAGGCCACTAGAATACCTAGCATAGGAGAAAGGTGGTTTAAACAGAAGCATCTGGACTTGATCCACTATCATCCATTCTTAAAACCTAGTTGTCAAGCTGAACGCAAAGCCATTTTTCCTTTTTCTCATCTATTGGACAGATATTCCCTCCTCATGAAGATTATTATGAAATACTTTACCTGTGAGGGTAGGTTCTCCAGAGTCTATTCCTATCATATTAGACTCCTCATGCATTTCACTAGGACTAAGCTACTGCACTTTCCCTACTATCTCTGCAAAAGCATTGAAAAAATTTCCTCCATCATGAAAAATAAGCCTCCAGCCTAGCAAATGTCAAGCCTATTTCATCATTCTCTAATAAAGGTAATTGTGTCATACCAATTAGAGAAACAAGGCATTCCTTGGGAGGTCTTTATCACCCATGATGATTTCACCACTTCACCTTCCATCCCTCTGCAAATTTTTCCATCATCTTCTCAAAATCCTCCTCATACCCCTCCATCGCCCTCCACTAACCTTGGTTCATCTTCTTCACATGAATCACCTTCCTAAACAAACCTTCTTCATACACCTTCCCCTAAGAAATATGATCATGAATAAAGGAGATATGATCATGACGAGAGCACTGATGTTCATGAAGAAAGCATAGATGATCATGATGAGAGCACTGATGATCATGAGAAGAGCAGTAAGGGAAAAGATGATGAAGATAAGGGAGAAAATGTAGATGAAGATGAAGATGAAGATAAAGAAGAAAATGAAGAAAAAGGAAATGACCAAGAAGATAGCAATGATAGCCTTGAAGAAAGCAGTGGGGGCCTTGAAGAAAACAGTGATGATCAAGATGAGCCAAAGAATGATGAAGTAGGTGATGAATATGAGGGAGAATGTGATGAAGATAGGGGAGAGGGTGAGGATGATGGAGATGAGAGAAAGGGTGATAAGGATCATGAAAAAAATAGTGAGAGAGAGGGTGATGAACATGAGGGAAAGAGTGATGATCAAGGTGATGAAGATGAGGGAGAATGTGAGGAAGATGAGGAAGAAAATAATGAAGATAAGGGATATGATAAAGACAGTAGAGGGAAAAGATGATGAGGACCTTGAATAAAGTAGTACTGATCATGAACACAACTATGAGAGAGAAAATGATGAGGAAGAAGGGGATGGCCTAGAAGAAAGCAACAATGGCCAAGAGAAAAACATTTAAAGCAATGATACAGATGATGGTAAAAAAAGCCAAAACATTGTATCTCCTAAAGAAGACAATGACACTGAGAACACTACAATAGATAGTGGCGAAGAAGCAAAAGAAAGCCATGATAGTGGCCAAAATGACAAGGGCAGCCTAGAGACAGATTTTAAAATTGTTTTCAATGAACCAAGAGATGATTACAAAAGCCCAAATAATGGAGGCAGTGATGCATAAAAGAGGTTGACGGTGAAAACAATAATGAAAAGGATGAGGAGGATAGTCCTAAAAGTGAAAAAAGGTCAAACAGAAATGCCTCTAATGTTGCAGAAACAGAGCACAGTAGTGTTGAAGGTCTTGATAGTGACAAAAGCATGAAATATATTAAACATGTTGATCCAAAGAACAACCAGCAGCAAGGTAAAGAGGACATACACACATAGAGTATTTTTCAAGCAGGAGACAGTCCTAATATTGTCAATAATCAAAATTTGCAAGAAAATTTTATGGCACCTTGCACCATTACTTACCAGAGAGGAAGGAGGCATGTGTTTTTTGCCTCCAAAATGAAAGGGCCCATGCACTCCTCCTCAAAAATAGTGAAGGAAAAAGTCACAAAAATAGTGAAGGAAAAATTCACCAAACCAATGAAGGACAAGGGTAAAAATCAAATGAAGGAAAAAGGCAAAAATCCAATAAAGGAAAAAGGAAAGAAAACAATGGAAGAAGAGGAAAGAAATCATGAGGAAGAGAGGGAATTTGAACTCATTCATATAGATAGTGATGAGTAAAATGAAAAAAGGATAGTTAATTCTCTCTTACAGGACCGGAATGCACAAATCAGATACTTGGAGGTTGAGCTAGAAAGATCAAAATATCTTATTCATTTCCTACAGGTGCAAAACAATCAGATGAGTGGCTAGCTAGCCATTCATGAAGCCTGGGCGCTCAAATACAAGAGAGAAGCTCAAAGATCACAAGTGCAGTTGGAAGAATACATGAGCGCCTATGAATAAGATGATGAGGAAGAAGGGAAAGCTAGAAAGAGACCTAGGACTATGGGTCTTAGGAGAGCTTTGGAAAAACAGAAAGAGGAAGAAGTAGCCCAAGCCCAATAATTTCCACTCATCGAGCTCCTTGCCTTGGAAATTGAAAATAACAAAGAAGCATGGCTTGAAAGGGAAAATATACATTTATAGGCTAAGTTAGAGAAGCAAAACAAATATTTGGGCTTAGAGAGAAAGATGACTGAGCACTACAAAAAGAGAAATCAGTTTGCAAGGAAGAAGCTCAAAACTGCGTGAAGGGAGGGCCTAGTTCCAAATGATGGAAAATACCAAGATAGGCTTATAATTTTGGCTCAAGCTTCACTTCAGGTCTCTAAGGACTCTTGAGGGACTCACTCACCAATTTTGAGCAAAATTGAACACTTTTTGGTTTTTTTCAAATTTTTAAGCCTAGGAGCGCAGCACCCTGGGTGATGCGCTTTTTCCTGGGGAACTTTCAAAGGGTGAAGTTTAATTTTTTGTATTCCTTGGAATGATAGGAGCATGCTCACAAAATTTCAGCTCAATTGGATTTGTTTTGGTCACTCAAAAGGGCCAAAAACACTCAATTTTTCACCTTTCTGCCCCCTTTTCTGAACAGGTGCTGCGCTCTTGGGAACTGTCAATTTTTATAGCTTTAGGGAAACTTATAGAGATTTTATTGAGGAAAAAAAGATATATTTGGAAATTATACATCCAAATATTTCCAACGGGCCATCATGGAGTCTTTTTCGACATTGGGAAGGCCTCCAAAACCTAGCTGCAAAAAGACCCTTTTTGGTGCTGCGCTCCTAGAAATTTTTCAAAATCAGAGACATAGTGTTGCGTTGCTGTGTGGTGATGGAGAAAATGTGCATTAGGAAAGTTTCTTCATGTATTTCAGAGCCTAAAAGTCAATTTTTTTTCCATTTTAGTCTAGAAAAGATATTTTGGAAGATATTTTGTGCCTTGGACCTTGCAAGGCCTCAAGGACAAGTTAGGATATTTATTTTTGGCCAATGGGCTTCTAGATGCTCTAGTGAGCTCTCTTCCTCCTTGCTTGTTATATAAGATATGAGGATTCATTGTAAACAGTTGGTACTTGATGTGTTATAGAGAAATACATGGTTTATGAGCTTGGAGAAGATATTCGGTTTCATGAAGTGAATGAATGACTTGTGTGGCTTGATGTTGGAGAAGCTTGCTTGCAGGATTCCATAGCTTGGTGAATGGTGATGTTTTTCTAGCTTTTTAGTGTTTTCTTGTCCTCATTTTTTTCAGTCTACTTGTTTTCTATAGATCAGAAAATTATAGGTTTATATATGCTCATGGAAGCACCTCAAACCTCCTACATGCTATAGCTTTGATGTTTTCTTCTTTTAGTTCATCTTAAGGAATTCTTGATTGCTCCTTAGGCCTACTAAACTTGTTCTTTGTTTCATGAATGATCAGTGTGTTAGCTTATAAATATGATTCATGGTATGCCCTTCTTATTTAATGTTTTTCAAAAACTTATTATGAAGCTTTCCTATGGAATACTGATTGATTAGGATAATGCAAAGAGGCCTTGTTTCGATCTTTCCCTGTGCCCATGCTCATCAATTTGTTTCATAGTTCCCGATAGTTTGATATATGATGTCTAGGAGTTCCCTCCCCTTATATTGAATTGTTTTTTTATCTTATATGTTTTCTTGAAAAACTGAAGGTGGATTTCTAAAGTTAGGAGTTCTAATGCTTCTATGTACCACTAAATTTTTCATCTTGTATGTTTATCAGTTTGAGTATTGTTCATAGAGATTAATGGTTTTCCCTAGCTCATGAGTCATTGCTTTTAGATTATATACCTTTAAGATCTCTTAGTTTCTTCCCGAACTTAATGTTCATTACACCTCATCATCACTTTAAGTATCCACTCACCTTGCTCAATCGACCTTGCAATACACTCTGCTTCAGCATTTAGACACCTTAGACTTCATCTGACCCCATAGCCCTATTGATTTGATATTCTCTCATTCCACCTATCCTACTTGATCATCTTACCCCAACCCAAAAAAAGCAAACCTACACTTAATAACTAGCCTAAAATCAATCATCTAAAGCGAACAATATCACATCCTTCACACAATAGAGAGAGCCCTCTCTGAGTCCAGGAAGGCTAGGTCCTAGGACTCCAAAGACTGGTTTGATGTTACCCTGTCATTTGGTTAGCCAATATGCCAAGTCACGAGACACTAACTTCGATGATACGACACACCATATACGATTCATGTCATCATGTATCAGAACCATGACTCGAGCTATTTTCTCATCTACCATAGGTGTCGAGTCAGCTGCATCTAGAAGAGTAGTTGTCCCTATGAGAGTGTAGACCCAATCTATCTACACTCTGTCAACCGCGTATGGTTCCACCACATCCCCGATGGAATCCTTTTCCTGTCTCTCAATTAGCTCCACCCGGATTACCCCCATTCAGTATAAATCTACATAGGAAAAATCCCCCTTTGGGTCGTTGTTTCATTTGGATGAGGATATCCTAGAGGCCATGACGAAGTCGGATTACCCATGGGATGCAATGCATCACCGTTCACTTTTTCTCCCTAAGAAAATGTTTAGTCCTAACAAGACAACTGAACAAGAGATCTATGCGATCAAATCAAAAGACTTCCCACCATCAGGAAAGGTTGACTGGTTCAAAAACCCCATCCCAGATGTTAGGAAAAATACTGAGAGGGGGGGTGAATCATTATTTAGAGCTGACTGAAAATTTTTGGTTTTCCTTTTAGCAATTAAAACCATATGTTACATTACTGCATCCAACTTGTATGTCCAGAGATCTTATCATGTCTTTACCTAGATCATTGTATCATTTATTCATCAGGTAAGTAGCAAGCATGAATAGAAATAACTGTACCAACCATCAAACATAAGCAACACATATGAACACCAGGATTTAAGGTGGAAACCCAATTCGGGAGAAAACCACCGCTGCTGAAGTATCTATCTTCAATATTTTATTACAAAGAAAACATGTTACAATTTTTGTACTGGCGTAGACTTATACTAGCACGCAGGTACCCACCTGCAGAAGGCTACAACCTTCTCTCGTTTACCAGCCTCTCCTGAAAGGGAGCTACAACCCCCTGATCATAACATCAACTTCTATATACAGAAGGCTTCAACCATTTGATCCACCAGATTCATATGTGTTCTTTTAGCAGACATGTGCCAGTTCTTCGTCTGTCGTTTAAGACCAGAGGTTCATTCAGATTTTACAGTTAAGAATAGAATTCGCCCATCCAGATATTCCTTTGAGAGCTTCATTCATTCATCACCCTTATGCATGCACATGTTATAAATCCTTTCGTTAGTCAATCTAATCATTATCTTTTCACTTGCACCATCGATTCAGATATATCATTGTTTTTCCTTCAGATATCTCCGAAGGAGATTCGTTTTCTGTCCCCCTTCTCGCTCACCCTTCTTCATAATTCTCATTACTTTATATAGTTTTTGCCCTTATCAAAAACCATGGGTCAAAACTATTTTAACCGCTAATGGTAATCTTTTTACAACATTTCCATTAGATTGGCCCTCGGGGTTTTTATATTTTTTTTTATTAATTTGTTTATCAATTTCGAAGAAATTGACAAACAAAAACAATATCCAATGCTTTCAAATAGATTAATATTTCAATAAACCTTTCACCCCTGGCCCACATATTCGCCCCTTCGTCCCAAACTAAACTTTGCACAAGTCCAGTGTCTGATCACCGTCGGATTACGAGCCTCCAAGATCGACGGATATCGCTTGGGCAATTCGGACGAGCAGTAATGCGCGATGGCGCGTCATACTTGTGTTATTCTTCACGAATCTTGATTAAACCCCGGGAAAGTCTGACACACGATCACCGTTCGATTTTCCCCTTTCAGATCGATGGCGCAAAAGCATTTCACTGGCTGTCCTAGTACGGGCTTTAACGTACGATGGCGCATTTTAAAGGGTGGTTTTGAAATTTCTCTTGGGACACATGTTGAATACTGAATGGAATCGCTTCCAATTCGTAGATACCACCTATCGTCCAAAGGTGGTGTAAAGAAACCCACGGTTTCACTCCAAACCACCGTCACTGTTCCTCTTGATCATGGTTCTGCCTCAGCACATGGTTCCGTCAGCCTTATTATTTAAACGATTAAAAACTCCGCTTCAATGTTCCTTTATATATTCGGTTTATTCATACTCCAGGTTCTATTACATAGTCAACGCCGAGACACGTAGAATCCTCCTCTACAAATTCATATCATATATTCAACGAATATATATATAACTCCACTGTTGATCATATTAACATTGGTTCCTCAAACAACTTATAGAACCAAAGAACCATTAATCCCATCCATTATGCAGATTCACTTCACTGTGCCGTGACTGAAGTGCATACAGTAGTTATATAAATTAACACAGGGACGGAGTACACAAATGTAGAGTCAAACATTCTCGTGCATGCACAGGGACAGAGTATCACCAGAACTCAAACATACATAGGATTTTCTTTATCTTCCAACATGATGCATACATATTCCATCTTCAATTCTGCTATAACCTCTTTGTCCCTGTTTCCTTGACTGATACTGCAGCTCTGTCACTCAAACTGTAGATGCATTCTTTCTGTTCTTCTCTGCTACATTTATATGACAATTCCTTTGCCATATCCTTTGCCATCAATGACAATATTTCCAACAATCTCCCCCTTTTTCATTGATGGCAATATTCTTCTGCTGATTGTCTTATATAAGCCCAGCCCTTTGTTTCTTTTCCTCCCCCTTTGACATCAATGGCAAAGGGTGGACATTACCATGCTCCCCCTGAGATCATGCTGCTTCTGCATAGAATAGCAAGATGACTTATGAAGGCCAACAGTGCATCCTTTTCATATGACCAATGCTCCCCCTTAGCTTGTACACCAACAACACCTCACAACCAATTTAGTCTTCTGTAATTAAGTAGACCTGATCCTCTGCATGGCAGAGATTACTCCCAGTTTTTGTCTGAGATATTCGAACGCTTCCCTGGGTAGAGGTTTGGTAAATATATCATCAACTTGTTCTTTGGAGGAAACATATTCTAATTTCACCTTTTTCTCAAGCACTTGTTCTCATAAGAAGTGATATTTGATGGGAATGTGCTTGGTCTTGGAATGCATAACAGGATTCTTTGAGATATTGATGGCACTTGTATTATCACACATAATGGAAATAGGTGGTGAACATTTGATTTGAAAATCTTGTAGGGTTTGCATCATCCAAAGAAGTTGAGTGAAACATGATGCTGAAGCCACATATTCTGCTTCTGCTGTAGATAAAGCAATGGAGCTTTGCTATTTTCTAAACCAAGATACTAACTGGGGCCCCATATAGAATGCACCACCACTAGTGCTTTTCCGATCATCAACACTTCCAGCCCAATCTGCATCAGTGTATGCATTAAGAGTAAGATCAACATTCTTTGGATACCATAGTCCAAAGTCTTGAGTTCCTTGTAGATATTTGAATATTCTTTTTACAGCCTGAAGATGAGACTCTTTTGGATTAGCTTGGAATCGTCCAACAATCCCAACTACATGCATGATGTCTGGTCTAGTCCCAGTGAGGTAAAGTAGACTTCCTATCATAGATCTGTATTCAGGTTGATTCACCGTGGGGAATCATCATTAGAACTGAGATTACATCCGGTTATCATTGGTGTACTTACAGGTTTGCAATCTTCCATGCCAAGCTTCTTCAGGATTTGCTTGAGATATTTTGCTTGTGACAAGAATATGCCATCTGTTGCTTGTTGCACTTGTAAGCCAAGAAAAAATGTTAGTTCCCCAAGCAAAGACATTTCGAATTCTTGCTGCATATCAGAAGCAAATTTCTGACTCATAGACTTTTATTACTTCCAAAAATGATATCATCAACATATACAACCACAATCAATAGTTTATCATTTTTAGTTTTTGTGTATAAGTTGCTATCAGCAGACCCTTTTGAAAATCCTTGTTGATGAAGATATTTGTCAAGACGATAGTACCATGCCCTTGGAGCTTGTTTGAGACCATATAGAGCCTTTTTAAGTCTACAAACAAGTTTTTCATCATTTTCCAATATGAATCCTTCTGGTTGTTCTATATAGACTTCTTCTTCTAGATCACCATTGAGAAAAGCAGATTTAACATCCATTTGATAGACTTTGATTTGTTGGAATCTTGAAAAGGCAAGAAACATTCTTATGGCTTCAAGTCTGGCTATAGGAGCAAAGGTTTCTTCAAAGTCTATACCTTCTTGTTGAGCATACCCTTTGCACACAAGTCTAGCTTTATTTCTTATAACATCCCCATTCTCATTTAACTTGTTTTTGAATATCCATTTAGTTCCAATGACATTTTTGTCATGAGGCCTTGGTACTAACTCCCAAGTGTGACTCTTTTCAATTTGATCAAGCTCTTCATTCATGGCTTGAATCCAACATTCATCTTTGCTAGCTTGACTGACACTGTGAGGTTCAACAATGGACAGAAATGCCAGATTGCTAGAAGATCCCACAAGAGTCCTTCTTGTTTGTACACCTGATTGTTTTTCTCCAAAAATTTGAGATTCTGGATGATTCTTTTGAACATATCTAGATGGAGCCTTTTCAAACAACTCCTCTTCAGGTACTTCACTGGGTGCATTGTTTGTATCATTACTGTTTGATGTAGAAGGATATGTGTCCTCATCATCTTCATCTGTTGTTTGCTTTTCTTCTTTTGGGGCTGCAGGAGACTCATCAATACATTCAACAATATTTTGAAGTCTTTTATTGTAACATTTGTATGCCTTACTCCTAGAGGAGTAACCAAGAAATATTCCCTCATCTGCTCTGGGTTCAAACTTGCCATGTTTTTCATCATTATTCTTGATAAAGAATTTGCTCCCAAAAATTCTAAAATGCTTTATAGTGGGAGGATTACCATACCAGAGTTCATATGGAGTTTTATCACTATTTACACAAACATGTGCTTTGTTGAGAATGTTTGCTGCTGTATGTGCTTCTTCTCCCCAAAATGTGTCAGGTGTTCCGGAATCATCAAGCATAGCTCCAGCCATTTGTTGAATTGTTTTTTTCATTCATTCTGTTGTGAAGTGCCAGCTACAGAGAATTGTCTTTTTATGCTGTGTTGTTCACAGAATTCAAGAAATTCTTTGGATGTATATTCTCCTCCTCGATCAGATCTGAGACACTTGATTTTTAATTCTAATTCATTCTCAACTAGTGCTTTGAAGATCTGAAATTTCTCAAATGCTTCATCTTTGTGTTTAAGTAGCCCAATCCAACACATTCTAGAGAAATCATCAATGAATAAGATATAGTATTCTTCACCACGGGGTGAATTTTTCCTCATAGGTCCACATATGTCAGTATGAATGAGTTCAGGAGGCTTACTTGATGATCCTTCCTTGGCATTAAATTGTACCCTGGTTTGCTTACCGAATTGGCAAGATTTGCATATGATATTTTTAGGTAGAGTAATATTGGGAAGATCATGAATAGCTTTAAGTCTGCCTGATTTGTTGATTTGAGAGAAGCTCAAATTCCCCAACCTTATATGCCATAGCCAATTTTCTAAAGATTTACTCAAATAACATTGTTCTTTGGATTTATTCAATATATACAGGTTGTTTGGAGTTCTTTTTCCTTTTATAATTGCTTTACCTGTATCAATATCATGTACCACACATTCTTTTGAACTAAAGACAACTTCAATTCCTTGATCACACATTTGACTTACACTTAAAAAGTTATGATTTAATCCATCCACATACATGAATTCATTAGCTTTCACCTTATCTTTTAGGAAAATAGACCCTTTTCCTTTAATTACCGCAGGAGTATCATTTCCAAATGTAACATTCTTCTCCTTTTCTAGAGCACTATATGCAAGAAGTTTGTATTTATCACCTGTCATGTGTCTTGAGCATCCACTATCAATGTACCATTGGTTCTCTTCATCTTCTGCAAATAACGCTATGCCACAATTTTCAACCTGTAACTCCTTCTTTTTCCATACTTTGGATCTTGAAGGAACATGTTCTTTTGGCTGAACTTTTCTCCTGCATTCAGATTCTTCATGGCCAAAGTTATTGCAATAAGTGCATTCAACTTCATTTTGAAGAGGAGAAAAGTTGTTATAAGTATTCTTCTTTGCTTCAATATCAATCCTTTTCTTTCTTTCTTCTCTTGTCATAATAGTTTTATATGCTACACATTGAACAACTTTATGACCAAAATTGTGACATGAGAAACATTGTCCATTGAAGAAGAAATTTCTGCGATCATAAGATCTTCTATATGAATTTATCTGTTGATTGGTGTTTCTTTGAAAGACATTCCTATTAGTGTTCCTTGAATTGAAATGATCATGCTTTACCTGTAAATATTCTTTATTTCCTTGCTGAGTGGCAGCTTGTTGTAAACCAGCTGTAACTGCTTTTAGATAATTTGGTGCTGCAACCTGAGAAGATTCTCCGATATATCCAAGACCTATCTTTATAAGAGGAGAACGTTGTACCTTGATAATCTCATCTAAGGTTTCAGACCCTTTAGCAAATCTAAGATTCAGAGTCTTTACTTTCCCAAGTTCTTTTCTTAGATCTACTACTTCACATTCTAATTTCTCATTGTGTTTCTCTTTATCTTCAAGCTGATTTTTTAGAGTTTCTATGATTATTTTGCTCTCTTCTAAGCAAATTTTGAGTTTATTGTTTTCATTAAGAAAATCACTGTCTTCTAGAGCATCCAAAAAGGTATCCTTTTCTTCTCTAGATTCTTTTTCGAATGCCATGAGAAGTCTAAGATCTTGTTCACATTCTTCCTCACTATCAGATAACCCATCACTATCTTCATGAGTATAGTAACTCTTTTTAGTGCTAAAACGATTCTTATTCCTTCTTGCAACTTCCTTCCCCTTTTTATGCGTTTCTTTATAAGGACACTTAGTTGCATAATGTCCAACTTTTCCACAATCAAAACATTTGAAAGGAAGCTTACCTCTGAACTGTCCTATCCCAAGTTGAAGTTTCTTTACAAAGTTTATCTCTTGTTCTTCTGAGATATATCCTGATCCTTCTAGTTTTTGTACTTCCTTCCCTTTTGTAGAAGTTCTAAAGATTGCTTCTTTGACTTCAGATGGTCCTCCTCTTCTCATTTCATATGCAGTTAGTATACCATGAAGTTGTACCACAGTAAGATTTTGAAGATCCTGCTTTTCTTCAAGAGCAGAAACTTTTGACTCAAATTTTGTTGTTAGTGATCGTAATACTTTCTCAACCAAAGTAGATTCGGTTATTGTTTCTCCCAGATTTCTCATACGAATTACAATATCATCAATACATAAAAATAAATTGGCAATGCTCTCCTCATTATCCATTTTTAGATTTTCATATTGAATTCTGAGAGTTTGTAGTTTAGCACTTTTTACCTTTGCATCACCTTCATAACTTAGAATGATCTTGTCCCATATTTCCTTTGCTGTATTCAGCTGCATGAATTTGACAAATTCTGATTCAGTTAGACTTCCCAATAGAGCATTGACCGCCTTTGCATTTGTTTCATAATTCTTTCTTTCTGTTGGATTTGTTGGTACTGCAGTTGGATATTGATATCCTCCTTCAACAATCGCCCATACCTCTGCTCCTAGACACTGAAGATAAGATCTCATCCTTGTTTTCTAGAAGATTAAATTTTTTTCGTTGAAGAGTGGAGGCCTGATAGATGCTGATTAAGCCTTTTCAGAAGGACCAGCTCTGATACCAATTGTTAGGAAAAATACTGAGAGGGGGGGTGAATCAGTATTTAGAGCTGACTAACAATTTTTGGTTTTCCTTTTAGCAATTAAAACCATATGTTACATTACTGTATCCAACTTGTATGTCCAGAGATGTTATCATGTCTTTACCTAGATCATTGTATCATTTATTCATCAGGTAAGTAGCAAGCATGAATAGAAATAACTGTACCAACCATCAAACATAAGCAACACATATGAACACCAGGATTTAAGGTGGAAACCCAATTCGGGAGAAAACCACCGCTGCTGAAGTCTCTGTCTTCAATATTTTATTACAAAGAAAACATGTTACAATTTCTGTACTGGCGCAGACTTATACCAGCACGCAGGCACCCACCTGCAGAAGGCTACAACCTTCTCTCGTTTACCAGCCTCTCCTGGAAGGGAGCTACAACCTCCTGATCATAACATCAGCTTCTATATACAGAAGGCTTCAACCGTTTGATCCACCGGATTCATATGTGTTCTTTTAGCAAACATGTGCCAGTTCTTCATCCGTCGTTTAAGACCAGAGGTTCATTCAGATTTTACAGTTAAGAACAAAATTCGCTCATCCAGATATTCCTTCGAGAGCTTCATTCATTCATCACCCTTATGCATGCACATGTTCTACATCCTTTCGTGAGTCGATCTAATCATTATCTTTTCACTTGCACCATCAATTCAGATATATCAGTGTTTTTCCTTCAGATATCTCCAAAGGAGATTCGTTTTTTGTCCCCCTTCTCACTCACTCTTCTTCATAATTCTCATTACTTTATATAGTTTTCGCCTTTATCAAAAACCATGGGTCAAAACTATTTAAACTGCTAATGGTAATCTTTTTACAACATTTCCATTAGATTGGCCCTCAGGGTTTTTATATTTTTTTTTATTAATTTGTTTATCAATTTCGAAGAAATTGACAAACAAAAACAATATCCAATGCTTTCAAATAGATTAATATTTCAATAAACCTTTGACCCCTGGCCCACATATGCGCCCCTTCGTCCCAAACTAAACTTCGCACAAGTCCAGTGTCCGATCACCATCGGATTGCGAGCCTCCAAGATCGACGGATATCGCTTGGGAAATTTGCACGAGAAGTAATGCGTGATGGCGCGTCGTACTTGTGTTATTATTCGCGCATATTGATTAAACCCCAAGCAAGTCTGATGCACGATCACCGTCTGATTGCCCCCTTTCAGATAGACGGCGCAAAAGCATTTCATTGGCCGTCCGGGTACGGGCTTTAACATGCAATGACGCATTTTAAAGGGTGGTTTTGAAATTTCGCTTGGGAAACGTGTTGAATACTGAATGGAATCGCTGCCAATTCGTAGATACCACCTATTGTCCAAAGGTGGTGTGAAGAAACCCACGATTTCACTCCAAACCGCCGTCACTGTTCCTCTTGATCACGGTTCCGCCTCAGCACATGGTTCCGTTAGCCTTATTATTTAAACAATTAAAAACTCCGCTTCAATGTTCCTTTATATATTCGGTTTATTCATACTCCAGGTTCTATTACATAGTCAATGCCGAGACACGTAGAATCCTCCTCTACAAATTCATATCATATATTCAACGAATATATATATAACTCCACTGTCGATCGTATTAACATTGGTTCCTCAAACAACTTATAGAACCAGAGCACCATTAATCCCATCGATTATGCAGATTCACTTCATTGTGCCGTGACTGAAGTGCATACAGTAGTTATATAAATTAACACAGGGACGGAGTACACAACTGTAGAGTCAAACATTCTCGCGCATGCACAGGGACAGAGTATCACCAGAACTCAAACATACACATGATTTCCTTTATCTTCCAACATGATGCATACATATTCCATCTTCAATTCTACTATAACCTCTTTGTCCCTGTTTCCTTGACTGATACTGCAGCTCCGTGACTCAAACTCTAGATGCATTATTTCTGTTCTTCTCTACTACATTTAGATGACAATTCCTTTGCCATATCCTTTTCCATCAATGACAATATTTCCAACACCAGCGTCCGATGCGTTCGAGGAAGGAAATATGTCAAATATTTCACCTACCATCAAGGTAAACATATCCCAAAATTCGACAAAGGTTGAAGAAATATCACTGGGGGCAGCATGCTCTCCAGAAGAAATAGCCTCTTACACCAAACTGTTACAAGAGTATAGAGATATATTCATGTGGGACTACTAAAAAATGCTTGGGCTTAGTCCTACTATCATAGAGGACCATATTGACACTTGACCTGACATACCTCCAGTACGCCAGAAATAACATCAACTGCACCCATATAAGGCAGAAGCAATAAAGCAAGAAATCGATAAGCTTCACAAATTTGGGTTTGTCTACCCCATCGCCTATACATCTTGGGTTTCCAGCCCTTTTCTCGTCATGAAAAAATAGGGCACGATACGTGTTTGCACCGATTTTCAGGGATTTGAACAAAGCTTTTCCTAAAGACAATTACCCCACTCCATTCATCGACCAAGTCATTGATGCATGTGCAGTACATGAGGCTCTATCCTTCATGGATGGACTCTCCGGATATAATCAAATCCAAATCCACCATACGGATTGGTAAAAAACCGCGTTCACTAACCCCTGGGGCACATTCACATAGAAGGTAATACCATTTGGCATAAAAAATACTAGAGCCACCTTCAGGGAAAATTAACGATGGAAAATTATCTTAAATATTAGAAACCTTGGCGAATATGACTAATCCAAAATATGAAAAATATAAAATTATTGGTGATATTTTCGTAAAACTATTCAAACTTCTAATGATCTTATATAGTATCTATAAAATATTGGCGATTTTTAATGTAAAATATTTTTTTCTTATAAAATTTGGGTGAATATTTTTTTAGGAAAAAATGGGAATTGGCAAACAATTTAAAAAAAAAAACATGGAAAATTAGCCCCTAAAATTTTCCATGGCCACCTTCTAACAGGCCATGAATTATATATTCCACAACTTGGCACACCTTATCCTCGCCTACTTGGATGACCTAACCATACGTTCCAAAATGTGCTTAGACCATCTTCAGGATCTGCGATTGGTATTCCAAAGATTTCGTCAATACAAACTATGCTTGAACCACCTGAAGTGTGTCTTTTGCATCAGTACAAGAATAATTTTAGGTTTTATTGTGTCCCAACAAGGAATTCATGTGGACCCCATCAAGGTCCAAGCCATTAAAGAGATACCTCCACCTCGAACCCTTAGGCAATTTCAAAGTCTACAGCGGAAGGCCAGTTTTCTGAGACGCTTCGTCCCAGATTATGCCACCTGCGCTCAAGGATTCTTGCGCCTCCTTTGCTAGGACATTCCCTTTAAATGGGATTACCATGCCCAAAAAGAATTTTATGTGCTGAAGGAGAAATTATCCTCAACACCACTCATTAGTACCCTACACTATGACAAGGATTATGTCTTGTATCTATCAGCTTTCGAATCCACATTGGTCAGAGTATTGATTCAGGAAGGCCCAGATGGGAAGGAGCACGTAATATATTACGTCAGCAAAACCTTGTCAGTCCTAGCACTGAGATATTAACCTGAAGAAAAGAATACCCTAGTATTAATCCATGCAGTCCAGAAACTTCACCACTACATCATCTTAAAAACCACTACAGTTATTGCAAATATTAAACCCATCAAATACCTGCTCACATGCTGTTTAATGAACCACAAGTATTCCCATTGGATATTCATTCTCCAGGAATACGATTTACATTTTCACTCCTCCAAAAGAAAAAAGGCACTTGCATTAGCCGAGTTCATTACAGACCTCCCAGGAAATTCCAAGGGATCACTAGTAGACGATTTGCTACCAGACGAACATCTCTTCTTCATAGCAACCAAAAACCCTTGGTATGGAGACATTCTCCTATTCTTACGAACCCAAAATTTTAGACCTCATATCACACGGGATGTTCATCGGTGCATATGCTAGCAAGCCCCTTGATATCTCCTTATGGGAGATATCTTATACCAGCAAGGCATCGGCACCATTTTACGTCGATGCCTCACTCATGCCCAAGCGGAACTAGCCCTTAATGACTGCCACAGAGGTGCTTGCGGTGGCCATCTATCAGGGATGGCTACTACCCAAAAGGTCCTAAAGGCTAGATATTTTTGGCCCTCCTTGTTTCATGACTGCATCACAGTAGTCAAGAGATGTGAATGATGCTAGCACTTCGCTCAAAAGGCAAGAGCACCTCTCACTCCTCTACACCCCGTCATAGTAGTCGGCCCCTTTTGTAAATGGGGGATTGACTTCATGACTTGTAACCCTGCCTCATCAGGCAACCATAAACACATCATTGTGGTTGTCGACTATTTCACCAAGTGGGCTGAGGCCATGCCCACATACGACAACATAGCAGAAACCGCTACTCGATTTTTGTTTAACCACGTGATCGCCTGATTTTGCGTACCCAAAGAGTTATTCTCCGACCATGGGAAACACTTCAAGAATGAAGTTTTCTAGGAACTATCTCACCACCTTGGATTCACCCATGAATTCACTTCACCATACTACCCCCATCCCAACAGACAGGTAGAAGCTATTAACAATGTACTCAAAACTATGATACAACGCATGGTGAATAACCATAAAACTAATTGGCACCATATGCTCTTCTGCCCTATGGGCATACTGCGCGATGATAAAGACTGCCGCTAGTTTCACTCCCTTCCACTTTTTATATGGGGTTGAAGCCATGATTCCCATAGAATGTGAGATCCCAAATTTGCATGCCACCATCGAACTCCTCAATGACACCCATCCTCTAGAGAAGCGCCTAGTACAACTAGAGCTGGTTGAAAAAAATTGATGACAATCGATGTAGCACAATGAGGCCCACAAGAAATGGGTTAAAGCATAATTCGACCACCACATCACCCCTCACTCATTCACCGAGGGAGAATTAGTCCTCCACTACGATGTCGCAAAAGAGGCCTTAGGGCCAGGAAAGTTTGAACCCTTGTTGAAAGGACCCTACATCATTAAGCACTGCCTCCGACAGGTGGCATACATCTTGATGGAACGAGACGGGACTTACCTCACTAACCCCATCAATGACATTTACCTCAAGAAAATATACCCATAAGGGCCCCAATGGCCCTTCCCCTAGAGTGAGAGTACACAAAAAACCCAACCACTCAAATTTTTTGACCCAAAGACTTAGTTAAAAGTGCTCAAAGTATCACCATGGATCACCAAAACGAACCCTATTTCGGATTTGCTGACGGAGCATCAAGATGGTCCCAAAATTTAGCCACTGCTGCCTGGGTCATTTATCACCCTAACCGATCACCTCTGTGTTCAAACGGTGTGTGTGTATCGGTTCAGCAACAAAAAATCAGGCAGAATATGATGTCTTCATCGGACTTATGTGCGATGCCCTCCATCGGGGCATTCGCCATATGCATATCTACCTCGATTCCTAGCTAGTAGTATCACAACTAAACCAAAAATTTGAGACAAGAGATACACATCTATTTAGAAAATATTTGTGTGCTAAAAGATTAAGTAGACAGTTTGACTATATCACATTTTCACATGTACCAAGGAGTCAAAACAAAACAACTGATTGCACAGCTAACAATATCCTAAACTGGAATGCTTCTCGAATATACCATCATACATAAAACCAAAAATATAGGCATCCATCAGCATAACAAATACATAAACCAAAACAGGTGATACATCATGTAGAGCCGCAAAAAATATCTCTCATATATATATCAAAAATATGTATATCTGAGTACAAAAAATAGTATCGTTGGCTCAATTTCCAACCCAAAGATACAAAAGTCATCAAAAATCATGGAAGCATCCTCATAATGGGTGCTTTCCCTGTGTACAAAACTGCTCTAGGGGGGTTCCCCCTCAAGCATGGAACTTGGACCCACCACTGCTCCTAGTACCACCACCGGAGCTGTTGTCGCCACTGCGATCGCTAATTGACATAGAGTGGGCTGATATTCCCTCTCGCGGGCCATCACTGTCTCTAGCGAGACCTCCTCGAAGTCATCCATGAAACCTCAAGCAGGCATACCCTTGGTCAAGCGGTCCACTCGACCTTGGAAGTCCTCAAGAGCAGTCACCTGAGCTGTCAGTACTCCAATGCGCGCCTCTGCCGCATCAACACAAGCTCACTCGGCCGCAACCTCTAAAGTAGCTGAGCTACTACCCTTACCTGAGGGGAAAACACCATCTCTGCCAGGTCCATCGGCACCACAGCTTGGTCCATCTGCACCACCTCCTCCCTAACCGCCTCGAGGTTTTCGTGGAGGATCGTGACACACCAATTGGGCCATGAGGCGACCCACCTTGCCAACATCTACATGAGCAACCAAAATAATGTCAGTGTCATTAGCGAAACACATAAGTACATATATACTCAAAAAAATGCAGAGAAAACATATAAACCATACATGCAGGTCCCCAAACATAACCAAAAGGGATACCCACTCTAGGTCACCCTGGAAGTCCATACCTGCATACGGGTATGGCAAGAACATATGTGGGTTGGCCTCAAACCAGGCCTCTGTCGTGGCATTCCAATAATGCCCCTCCATGCCACCACCACCATATGGCATCACCAGAGCCCACCTCCTCATACGTGGCTCTCATGGCCCCCCAATAGGCACTGCCACCACTGGCCTCAACAGCGCCACCCTCTCAGACATGATGTTTCATAGGATACTCGTGTATGCAAATGACTTCGATCCACATTGGACCTTGTTCAATTGCGACACCATACCGTCAAAACAAAAGCGGGAAAAGTCAAAGAAATTCTTGGACCTCAACCGACGCAAAACCCCAACCTGTGGGCCAGACGCCTGATGTGGAGCAAACGACCCTGACAATCATATGATCACCGCCATAGCACACCGCTCTGCCACATTTGTAACTGATGCAATGCTGATGCATCCCTCAGTAAGAGGTGCCCCCCTACAATGACGCCTCTAGAATCTATCCAGGTTCACTCTCCCAGAGGGGAGTGGGTACCTCAGCGCCTCACCCTAAGGAAGTAACCTGGTCACAAAGTAGATATCCATCTCGAGACGGATCACCAAGTGCATCCCAAGCAACACTAACATTTTGCACCTCCTGTGCCAGTGCTATATAATGTAGCATAGTAAGCGGTCCTGCGACCGCAAAAACTCATTTTTAGAAAATTTTAGAAGGCACCATGCAACCAACTGACGTCGTGCCCCAGCATCAACAGTTAGAGTGGTCAATATCTCAGGCCAGTCCCGCTCCCTCCACACCAACCTATCATCAACATGGGCACACATCAGTACAGAGAAAAAACCTCAAAAATAGACAAAAAAACCAAAATATTTGTCACCATGCCCTTTATGCGCCTGTCCCTTAGATAGGTGCACCCTTGCACACTTGTATTGTTCACAGGCATGCTAAAGTCATGGAACAGTGTGCCCTCGTGCACCTATCCCTCAACATTGTGTGCAAGGAAGGCACACTTTTTCCTAGATTGCCCGCGCAATCTAGGGAAAAATTCACCCAGAGGCCGTACAAACCAATTTGTATGGCCCCTGGCACCATGAAACATAAAAAATTAAAATGCAGGATGTCATGGAGGTTACCTCGGCATAGTATCGCTAGTCCCTGGTACATGGGTTGACCACAATGGCAAGAAAGGCTCTGCAAACGCCTCTGATCTCTCAAAACTCAGCAAGTACAAATGAATAGGATTAGGGCCATAATCACCTATTTATCGCCATTTTCAAAAACTTCTAAGGTCCATAACAAGAGATCATAAGGTCTATTCTACAAACCATAAGTTGCACCATCATCAGTACGCCATGATGAACGAAAGTGATGCTACACGTTTGCTTTCCAGGAAATTTTTTTTTTCAGTGCCGGCGGGTATGCCCTCTCTCATCTTCCTTTTTAAAGCTCACGCATTTCAATAATATTTGATGAAAAGAATATGCTTTCACTTGAGGTAGTTTTTTTTGCAGGAAAAACCTGGAAAAACCCGCAAACCTCTTACAACACCACCTACTGAAAGTTCCAGAGCAGGTATCATTCTACCCCCAACATGATAGAGTCCAAGAAAAATTTGCATATCCTAACATCATTTATCCATAAGAAATAAACCATAGGGTCCTCATATTTTACCGTGTTTATTATCACCTCACCTTGCACGTGATAAACATCCGCTTTGGTTGGTAGAGCCTCCCCTCCATGGTGCTCGTGTAATATTCAAAAAATTTCCTACAATAATTTGGAATATTAATTTTCGCTGATTTCACCTAGGAGGAGAATAAATGGGTAAGGAGGCCCATGCATAATTATAATCTCAATAAAATCCCTCATATTATGAAAGGGGATCATCATTGGAGCTGGTTTTCACACCCTCATGTGTGAACAGGGTCATTTGGAAGTGGACAAGGTCAAGTCAACAACGCTGGGATAAGAGGTGGATAACACTTAGAGAAATAACACAGTATGAATGGGGAGAGGGTTATTTGGTGGAGGAAACCAAAAAAGGAGTGGGACCCATGGAGAGTGGGCCTTCACTTGTTTAAAAGGAGGGCAAGGCAGTCATTGTTTCTCATGTTATGGATTATTGATTTCATTGTCTATGCAGACATTGTGCATTCTCTTGCTGTTTAGCAGAGTTGCCAGGGAATTCCTGTTTAGGATTCATTCTCCTTCTTAAGAGGCCTCTTGAGGGATTTTTCTTCATTCTCCATACATCTTGGCTCAAGGAAAAAGCCATCTCCTCTAGCTACAACATTATTCCTGCTCAAGTGTAATGTTGTGTTGTAGGGTGTTGTAGTGGAGGACCTCAACACCATTTCCGGAGCTGATTTTCAGAGGAGGGAGTCTCCATTCCTTTGGGAAGCTAGTGAGGAATATTTCAGAACTTATTGTAGACTTTGGCATCAGGACAACTCATTCCCTTTCCCCTACAACGTAGTTTCATCTAGTGACTGCATTAATTTTAGTGAGCATTAGCAGTGGGGCTCTTGCAGATTGTTTGGAGGGTGAGATCTTTGTTGAAAGGATCAACCTTTCACTTGAAAGATCCATTGGAGGAGGCATATTTAGTTTTGGCATCATATACAACCATCTACATCTAGTTCTATTTCTTGATTTGCAGCTGCTACCCAGCAACTCCGGCATTTTGCATATTTTTTATATTATAGCCAATCCTTCCAGGATTGACATGTGGTAGCCTTTGGGAGCAGAGGTCTTCACTCCCAATGTTGTGTGGGCCATATATTTGTACATCCATGTATTTTAAATATGTTATCATGCAGTTACTCTTATAAAATTGCGCAGTCATAGCTTGGGCACACTTGTGTAGCATTGTTTTATCATGATTTATGTACTTGTCTCTTGAGGCTGAGCATTGCTTATCTTGAGTAGAATTTTCCTCAAGATCTTATATTCATTTTTTGCTGCTATTTCTTAATAAGATGGCTATGGATCTTTCTCACATTTCTATGAGTTGAGTGTCACTACTACTCCATTGTTGTCTTTGCATATTGTTGGGTCTACAACTTTAGAATATCTTGAGATATTCTCATTGTTGTAGCATTTCCCTAATTTGGGGATATTACAGTGGTATCAAAGCATAATCTTGGCTCAACCTGTGGATATTAGTCATTATGCTATCAAGAAAAGAGAAGATGAAGACTCCATTATGTGGAGAGAGGAAGGAAGATAAGCTTACAAAGCTTCTTCCAAGATCTGTACAGAACATTCATGAATATTTCAAGAAGATAAGGAGGGAGATATGTATAGAATCTCTAAGAGGGTTTGAAACTGAGTCAAACTATAGATTTTCTTATGGGGAGTGTGAGCATGCAGCCACACCCTATGATGCACAATGAAGTCACATGGCTAGTTTTTCCATAAGGGAGAAAGAAGAAGGAGTAATGCCGAAGAGAGGAACTCTTAATGGTTTCTTGCATGAGTATGAATCTCAAACTCAGAAGTTTAGAGATCATATTACTTTTCCAAAGTTTTGCAAGATCATGGTGAGGAGGAGAAAGCAGCATAATATGGATATATTTCTTCTATCTATCTTTGATGGGTCCCCTACATGTTCAGCCAGGGCTTGGGTGGAAGAGCTAGACACCTTTCTGCAGCAGCATCAACTTTCCAAAGATGAAGCCATCAGAGTAGCAAAGCTGAACTTTTGAGGTAAGGTCTATGCATGGTGGTTATTTGAGTCCTTTACTTTAAAGAATGAAAATACTTCTTCCTATTCAAGGTTCATTAAAACTTTGATGGAGAGATTTGGTAGGAAGAATTATGAAACACATGTGGAGGAAACAAACTCATCTAAACAAACAAGAACCTTGCATGTGATGGAGGAGACCATAGACTCAAAATCACTTCAGAGAACTATAAAGGGGGTTGATATATTGCATTATACTTTGTTAGAGGCAAGACCTTCATCTTGTATTTTGGCACAAGGAGGCAAAGAGATCCCTTTCCCAAAAGAGGATCCAATCATTGGAGGGTTGCCCACTCATGTTGAGGAGGCTAAGGGAAACAACACTGTCATTTCTAGAGTTGATCTAGCACCTCATGTAGAGGAAGGAGGAGCTCTTGCTCTAACTAGAGGGATTCTTGCATATTTTCAAGGTAGTCCCCAGGATCTCATGTGTGGAGATCAAGGCACAACTCATGCTTTACATGTGCCATTGATGATGAGGTGTAGAACTATAGAGATACAAGGAGGAGATGGGAAGGATGAACAACATCCTGTGATGAAAAGCACACATACCTGTCTATTTCATGAGGTTGATACACCTAAGAGGGATACTAGTTTGCACAGTGAGAGCAGGGACAAGTCTGTCCATTTATATGAACAATCCACTCTTTACATTGATGTCTCGCTACATGGAGGCATTCCACCTAGGAGGCCACCAGATCTATCATTGATGGAAGAAATCTTGTCTTTGGATTCACCGCTCTTGGATTTTGGAGAGGTGAAGAGTTTGGAGGAGAAATTTGGCATGGTGGATTTAAAAGTAGCAGGCAACAACATGAGGAGAGCTTCACATGCTAGATCACCAGCGCTGTCTCTTCGGAGGATTGATCCTTATTGGATATCTCATCTCTTGGTAGAGTACTCCAAGGATATTTGTGCATGCATGATTCTTGATTACTCAGATGGAGATGATGAGTATATGGTGGATGATGTGATCATATATTCACATGGCAGAATCTTCTTGACTAGAGCTTCTAGTCTCAAGGAGAAGTTGCTACTTGCAACACATGAGGACTTCCTTTCCATGCACTATGATGAATACCTTTCTTTGGCAGAGGAATTCACTTGGGAGGGAATCCAACATGAAATATTTTAGCATATGCAGATATGCATAGCTCGGATGGTGTTAGAGAGGAGGTCACAGCCACTTCCCTACTCCTTGGAGGTGAGGGAGAATTTCTAGTTGAGCCATTTCAGCTCAAGGTCACAAGTACATGATGGAGGATGTACAATTTCACTTTATGATTTGTATTTATTTCCTTTATATGAGTAGCATGTTGTACCAAGAAGGATTGTCCCTTCTTGCATATTATATGATGATGTACTTAGAGCCACTTGTGGCACTGAGATTGGTTATTTATTTGGTGGTTTGTGGGAGAAGCCACATGATTCTTGGTGTGCACCATTGGCACCAAATTTTCGTTTCATATTTCTATCTTGTAAAATTATTGTGGCAACAAAAAAGTGGCTGGAAGAACACTTGTTATTGTTTTATTTGATGCAGGCAAAGGGTGCACTGCGCTGGTTCCATGGGAGGAACCTTGATCCACTTTTCGGTTGTCACATGACAACTTGTTTCTATGGGTTCCTGCTTCCATGTATGGCTGATATTTTTATGTTCATGGGAAGCTTTGATTGTAGAGTGGGCTTGAGACTGAAGATTCCCATTGGGAGCATGATTCTCCCTACTATACATGTTGTACATATCAGGAGGAACCATGGGCCAACCATGATTGCCACATTACATTTATTTTCTTCTTGTGGGAGGAACCACTTGAAGAAGTTGAGGAGACACTCCAAGGATCATGAGAATATGGAATAGTTAGCACAGTCAACTCTTTTCCCTTTGAGGATGAGGGGAGACTCATCTATAATCCACTCCATTTATATGAGCAAAACATATGGTAAGAGTATTGTTGATTTTCATAGTAATTTGTCTATATGTATGCATCTCTTAACCATATATGTGCATGGATTTGATCAAAGGAGGGATATTCTTCCTTATAGATTTGGTGGTCTACATAAGGGCATTGTGGATGATCACTCCCTCAGTGGATATGGGGAGGATATTTCTCATGGATAACATACTCACATTGCACTTTACATCATTCACTTTCTCCAGACTTGTGAAGAGATTGGGGCAACAAGAAAATGGTGGGGAGGCCACCCATCATTTTATTTTCCATGGTAGTGGAGAGTCAAACTGCGTTGGCTACATTTGAGGGACCATTTTCCTTCCCCTTTACTTCACATGGCAGCAAGCATGATTCCCCTTATGGCTCCCTTGGTTGATATTGCTAAAGATTTTTTTGGGAGCATGATTGGAGGAGAGACACATTGGGTGAATGTGTCCTTGGAGGGAGAGAACTCCCACACTCTTTGCACTAAATGTTCTAAAGGGAGCATGGGAGATGGTATGGCCACTACAGCAACACATTTGTTTCCTTATGAGGTGAGCCATATGAGGAATGTGATGCCATATGATGATGACTTCCAACTCATCAGATATGAGGTGATTTGGGCCAACATGTTTCATAACGTTGGAGGAGAGATCCTTAGAGGTCTAATATCCATCTTGCCATTTGAGGGAAATATCATTGCAGCCCAGGATCAGCATACACTATATATTTACCCTAAGTGAAGAGGAGGAAAACTTGGGGTATGCTATTTTGTCTACCAAGATCAGATTTTCAGCCCACCTACATTGTCGGAGCCATAGGTGGAAGAAGAATTTCAGGAGTTTCCATGTTGGGAGGTAACTCATTTTGCATGGATGATTTCTTGGGGGATGGAGGATCCACATGAGGAAGATGTTCCTCAAAACATCATAGACTCCATGCCTTGAGAGGAGGCTTTCCAGTCCTATCCTTATAGTTGCTTAAGGACAAGCAACATTTGGGAGGGGAGGACTATAATATTCCAAAATTTTCCTACAATAATTTGGAATATTATTTTTTGCTGATTTCACCTAGGAGGAGAATAAATGGGTAAGGAGGCCCATGCATAATTATAATCTCAATAAAATCCCTCATAGTATGAAATGGGATCATCATTGGAGCAATTTTTCACACCCTCATGTGTGAACAGGGTCATTTGCAAGTGGACAAGGTCAAGTCAACAACGCTGGGATAAGAGGTGGAGAACACTTAGAGAAACAACGCAGTATAAATGGGGAGAGGGTTATTTGGTGGAGGAAACCATAAAATGAGTGGGACCCATGGAGAGGGGGCCTTCACTTTTTTAAAAGGAGGGAAAGGCAGCCATTTTTTCTCATGTTATGGATTATTGATTTCATTGTCTATGTAGACATTGTGCATTCTCTTGCTGTTTAGCAGAGTTGCTGGGGAATTCCTATTTAGGATTCCTTCTCCTTCTTTAGAGGCCTCTTGAGGGATTTTTCTTCATTATCCACACTTCTTGGCTCAAGGCCAAAGCCACCTCCTCCAGCTACAACGTTATTCCTACTCAAGTGTAACATTGTGTTGTAGGGTGTTGCAGTGGAGGACCTCAACACATTTCTGGAGCTGATTTTCAGAGGAGGGAGTCTCCATTCCATTGGGAAGCTAGTGAGGAATATTTTAGAACTTATTGCAGACTTTGGCATCAGGCCAACTCATTCCATTTCCCCTACAGCACATTTTCATCCAGTGACTGCGTTAATTTTAGTGAGCATTAGCAGTGGGGCTCTTGAAAATTGTTTGGAGGGTGAGATCTTTGTTGAAGGGATCATCCTTTCACTTGAAAGATCCATTGGAGGAGGCATATTTAGTTTGGGCATCATATACAGCCATCTCCATTCATTTCTATTTCTTGAGTTGTAGCTGCTACCCAGCAACTTTGTCATTTTGCAGATTTTGTATATTATAGCAATTCCTTCCAGGATTGACATCATGAGGTAGCCTTTGGGAGCTGAGATCTTCACTCCTAATGTTGTATGGGCCATATATTTGTACATCTATGTATTTGACATATGTTAGCATGCATTTAATCTTATAAAAATGTGCAGTCATAGCTTGGGCACACTTGTGTAGCAGTGTTTTATCATGATTTATGTACTTGTCTCTTGAGGCTGAGCATTGCTTATCTTGAGTAGCATTTTCCTCAAGATCTTGCATTCATTTGTTGCTGCTATTTCTTAATAAGATGGAAATGGATCTTTCTCACATTTCTATGAGTTGAGTGTCACTGCTACTCCATTTTTGTGTTTGCATATTGCTAGGTCTACAACATTAGAATATCTTGAGATATTCTCATTGTTGTAGCATTTCCCTAATTTGGGGATATTAGAGCTCGTCACCCAAAGTAGACCATATAGGACAACAACAGTGATGCCATGGCCATACCACTTTAGTCCAAGAAGCACCACGTGCCCATCCAGTCATCATGCATAACGTCAAGTTTACCATGCTAACTAAAACCCCCTTCCCAAACGACTAGGTTGTGCAAGTAGATAAAACGCGCACCACTGCACATCACATTTGGCCCACCATACCTCCACCAGTATAATCCCATGTGCAACACTGTTTCATCCGCTTCATCAACCCTGCACATGAGACCAACCAAAGGGACCCCCACCCTCAGAAAAACACTATCCTTACGCCTTCAATGAGTAAGCACTTTCATGTTTTTGGGTACCCGTGTCTGCATTTTGTACAAACCAAACCTCATTATTTTATTCTTTTGGTAAGTGTACAAAGACCGGAAATGGTGCACTTTGCCCCTTCACCCTGATATTTCATCTTTTCTCCCATGGTAGTAGTCCCTCATTCCCCTTGGTCAGAGTATTTCACCCCCACGCACACACCATCATGACATTCATAGCCAGGTTTACACCCGCCCTGGAGGTCCTACCGACTCAGGAATTTTCCCCTCAAATAACTATGATTGTCGCTAAGCTGCTTAAGTATACTCTGACCTTGGGCCACTGAATCCCCATCATCAGTTTCCAGTCACCTCTCACTAACATGCCTATGTTAAACCCATCACATCCAAGTCCCCGACTCCTCAGGTAGGTGACCCATGGCTCAGTTAAGGCTTCCTTTTTGTCGACCTCGACACATATTTTCCAAAAAGGAAGCAGTACCTTGGATTACCCCTCCACATGCAAAGGTGTATCCTCGGGTGGCACTGTGGGAGACATCATTTTCCACAGATTTCATAGATCCTACTGACATTCAACTACGAAAAAATCTTTCATGTAACGATGGTATCGTACCTTACAACCATTTCACTTGATCAGATCCTTCGAATACCTATGCCTCCACAAGCGTCTTTATCAAACAATTCTTACACGGGAAGGTCCGAGCCAGTACATATGCATACATTGCACAACTACATGCCATACCAAGTTTACGCATATGGATACCATGTTCCACCTATCATCAAATAAATAATGCCCCTAAGGGCATCAACACTCATCGTCAACAACTGCTAGCATCACTACCATAGTAGTGACATAGAAAACACATGTATCTGTCAATTTTGTTGAACTAGCCATAGCATCATGAGCATGGGACATGCCCGCCTCGTTGAAATTTTGTATATATGTTGTAAATTGTATTTTCTTGCAGGGATCCCTTAGGCCATGGTCATCTTGGAAATGGTGTAGGGTATTGTCAATTCCAAGATTCACGCAAGTTTCCCTCTCTCTCTCTACACACGATACAAAAAAGAAACTATAATGTATTTCGGATATACAGTCCTTCCTAAACTTCACACATTAGGGGGAAACTGTTAACACTAGAAAATCGTACAGCAGAAGATGAAATTAATTAATGTAAAGCCAAAGGATTTACAGGGCAGGAAGACATTATGAAATCAAGAAATTATTTAAAATCTCTAAGGTTTTGAGAAAATTAAATTTGAACTATTCATAAAATGCTATTTGCGCGCATTATCCTTTGAGAAGAGCACCTTTTGCATGCCTTTTTTCCCGATAAGCATGCATTCCTAAAAGTGGCAAAATGTCGGTTTCTAGGACCACACAAAGTAAAGGACAATTACTCCTTACATGAAGCCACCTAATGACAGCCACTAGTGCCTCCTTAGACACTATGTGAGCACACAAAGGAATATTTGGAGCACAAAATGGAATCATACCTCTCCCTTGGGTCACCATCCACCATGTACCAAGGGAGGGAAGGAGGATTTGAAATCCCCTATATAAAGCCACCATGAGATGAATAATGGGTGATCACATTTTTATGCTGGCCAGGATTGCCCAAGCAATACCAACAGTGTGTGACCCGGAGCTAGAGATAGAGGGGACTCAATTGTTGGCCACCCAACAATCTTAGTCCATCACAGCAGAGAGAGAGGGAGACTGCATCGAGGCAGAGCTTGGAAAACAACATCCTTGCATTTGGACCTAGAACCATTGTTTAGGGGCCCTTTGGCAAGTGGGTAAAATTTTTTCTCCATATCAAACGTTTAATAAGAAGAGGCCTAGAGCCATTGTTTGCATTATTATCATTTTGACTCTCTTCAATAGCTTCTGTATGTTTGTGTTTTAGTTTTAGTTTAAATTCAAGCATACATTTGCATACTTTTTCCTCTAGATTGTATGATTTTTAGCTCCACCACTTTCTTCTTTTTACCAATAGTTTATAGAGGTAGACCACACCCCTTAAAGTGGTGCGATTTCGTACATCCGTGCATCAAATCCACCACAACACATGTGATGCATGCCAGCGCATAGGAAAGCCATATAAGAGAGATGAAATGTTGTTGAATCCATAGGTGACGTTGCAATCATTTGATAAGTGGGATATTGACTTTGTCGGACCTATTAATCCACCAGGAAAGAAGCCAGGTGCAAGGTATATAATCACTACAACATATTATTTGATGAGGTGGGCTAAGGTAAAGACAATGAAGGATTATAGTGCAGATACCATCGCAAAGTTCATATTAGAGTATATTATGTCTAGATTTTGGTGTCTGAAGCTCCTAATGAGTGATAGGGGTTCAATTTTCTTACATATGACTATTGAGGCGTTGACTGAAGAATTTCAAGTGTACCATCATAAAAGTACAACATATCATCCTCAGGCGAATGGGATAGTCAAAGCTTTCAATAAGATCATGGAGAATGCACTCACAAAATTATGCAATTTCAACATAAATGACTGATATTTCAGGATTCCAGTGGTGCTATATTGGGCCTATAGAACAACATGTAAAAAATTAATAGGAAATACATGTTGATCATCGGTTGTCATTGATGTCAACCCAAGCAGCACCAGGGGCTACCCCAATATTGCATGGGAATTTTGACCTACCAAACTACTATATTCTGGGTCAATAATTATTTTTATGGTTTCTTCTTATCGAGATGTTTCCGTTGATATATGGCACGCCACGTAATTCTTCACGATTTGAGAGATATTCATGTTTGAAGTTTGTACCCTTAGTTAGTGGGCTAAAACCCCATGGGGTTGTGGCATGGATCATTGAAAATTCATAATTAATATTTTTAAGCTCCTAAAATCCCTCCCACATTCACTTGTTGAAGCCCCTTCAACCTGAGCATTTCTATAAATTGTGATCCCCATATCCTCCTTATGTAGGGATTTTGCTATCTGAAATAGGTCATCGTGGAATTTTTGCTCTAACTTTTTTTATACGAAGGTTAAGAAGCTGAAATTTTTATGAGGCAAAGCTAAAATACTAAGGAAGCTCTTGTAAAAATTTCAGATCAATGTGTGCAACAATTTCAGAGATATGATCTGTGGAAGTCAGTGTTTGTGCAGGCTCCTAAAATTCCTCTCAAAAAAGTGACCTTGGGAAAATCGTCATAACTCTCTCTCTGAGTATCAGATTGGAATTATGTAAAAAGTGGCAGATATTACATGGAATTTCTTTTTTTCTCTACCAATTTTAGAGCCAAATGAAGAAATAGTGACACATGGCATGCTGTACAAGTTCGCTCTACTGAAACAATCCATAATTAGATTATTGTGAGAGATTGGGCATAACTCTCCCTTGAAGAATCCAAATTGGGTCAGACCTATGGCATTGGAAAGAAAACTTAGAGGACTATTACAGGATTGAAAATCACATATTGGGGATCTAAAATAACAGAGATACACAAGACTCAATATCGAGCTACTAGAAGGCAAGAAAAAGCTAGATTATGTGTTGTCAAGGGCAACAAAGGACTAGAATTTCTAGGGCAGAAAAGAAAAGAAAGGTGCATCAAAGGGTAGCATGACAAGAGCATAAATCAAGGTGCAGAATAGCAACAATAATTTCATCACATGAAGTCTTCAAGTGGGCAGCACTGCATACAGTCACTGTAAAGGTATCATTGTACTAAGTCATTGTAAATATATTATTGTAAAAATTGTACTAGTATCTATCTACCAAGAGTTGAAGAGGTAGTGTCGGGAGGTATAGGATCATCATTAGGTGGTTGTGTCATAGTTGGAGTTATGGTCTAGTGTGTCTTCTTCTTCTACATCATTCTATATCATTGTAAAGTGGACCATTTTCCTTGGTATGGGAGTCCATTCTTATTTTATTCTTCTATAGGGTGGTAGGGTGCTGCTAGGGTGAGTTGTAGCTCATTGGGTGTTGGGGCATCCATTCAGTTGACTACTGAAGAATCTTGGGCGTTGGAGTATCCATCTTGTTAGCCATCAATAAAATTTTGTCATATCAGATGATGGCTAAATAAGTCCTTAGATTCCCAAAAACAATATTTTTATGAAAAACTTGCGAGTTTTGGAAATCTCACTGAGTTCATTATCCTCAAATTTATCCATTTACTAAATTCTTCACTCTAAACCTTCCAAGTTATCCTGCTGTTTACAAAAAGAAACTGATTTAAGAAAAATCTCCATCATTTTACCTTCATGACCCTTTCCTTTTTCCACTTTTTCTCCTATCCTAACAATCCTTTTCCCCTTCTGAAAAGTCCTTTTCCCTTCATTTATCCTCCATTCTCCTAAAAAGGGCCTTTTAAACCATAAAAACCTTGGTTTAAAATACCCTCTTTACCTTACCGAAAACTTAAAAAAGTCTTAAAAACTTGTTTTAGGCCTAATCTCCACCCAATTTGAAATATTAGGCCTTAAGCCCTTCGGGCTTAAGTTATCCACCCCTCCCTCATGCGACCCGAGGCCCATTACCATTCGCTATCCCTTAGGCCCTTATCAACCCAGCCTCGGTCTCCTTCACTCCCACAGGACCATACCTATGCCTCCGCGCTTAAAAGCTTCAGTCCTTTTCTCCATTTCACCGCACCCGCCATTGCTTCCCCCTCCAAAGAAAATCCCAACCGTCGATCATCCAGATCTGATAGTTGTGACACTCCTGCTCATCAGTGGCCCTCTCAACTATTTCCCTCGACCGTTTATTCCATTGGGGAAATCTCAGCCGTAGATTGCTTTCGATCCAACGGTCATCACAAACCCCAAGTTTCCAACCCTGCCCATAAATATTTCCACTATCGACACATTAGCCCATGTCACCTGTTGGCCCACCATCTATTCCTCCACCGCATCCAGTCCCCTTCCGCCACCTGTCTCCCACCTTTAACTCCCCCAATCAACTCCTTTGGTCGGGATCAACCCGCACCATTGATCTAGCTCCCCCAGATCCAACGGTTCACAACACATATCGTGCACATTTTTCCAACAGAGTTTAACGAGCCATTTCCATGTGATAAAAACAGTTTTTGGCCTACCACACATCATCCTCTAAGTGAAATCATGTCCAATCCACTCAAAACAGCTTACTGCTTATTTGTCGTGTGAAAACAACTAGTTTTCCCACAAAACCGTCTGACCTCCAATTTGTGCCCATATTTAAAATTTTTTCTAGTTCCACCTATGTAACCCCTCCTTGCACTCTCC
Organism: Pinus albicaulis; assembly: GCA_034641835.2. Lineage (NCBI taxonomy): Eukaryota > Viridiplantae > Streptophyta > Pinopsida > Pinales > Pinaceae > Pinus > Pinus albicaulis. Next base: position 488,193,738 of record CM076578.1, read on the forward strand.
CTCTCCTCTAAATGTCGCCCCAACGCCCTACAAATCCCCCAAAAGCAGTTTAATCCACAAAACGCGGGTTTTATTTAAATATTTTTGTTTATTTTGCAGGTTTAATGGTGGCCCAAGTTAGCAGACCCTCCCACAGCCAAATTCCACAATGGAAGGTCTCAAGATGACGATCTTTGATAGTAGATAAGCAGAAAAGGGATTCAGGGTTCGATTTAAAGGTTTTATCAATGTTTCATGACCATTGATTGAATCATAAAACCCTCCAGCGCACCAAAGGAAACCCTCGCACACTGCAAAACAAAAACAAAATATCAGTGAAGAAACGAAGAAAAAAGGATCAAAGGTTTTAATCACAGCTGAAGAAAAAAGTTAAAGGACGGATGATTAAAGCTAAAATAGTCAAGGAAAATCAGAATATCAGCATCAGGATTAAAACCTAACCAAGGTTTTAAAGAATAAAGGATAAATGATAAAATGATTAAATCAATCATAAAGCAGTGAGACAGAATATTAAAGACAAATCAGAGTTCAAGGACTATTACCAAGTTTAAAGGTTAAACAAAGATGAAATTAGACCAAAAGCAGCCTTGAATAACTCAAAAAAGAGGCAGTTATTCATCCAAGATATCAAACTGACACCTATGGCTAATTAACAGTTATTATATAGCTATAATATATTTTAAACTATCAAGGTAGTTATTGTGAAAGATAAGGATGAGCCTTAAAGTCAATCTTTTCACCTATCTTTCTTAGAAGTTAAGACAGAGTTATTAAAATAGAGAAGTAGCTGCACATTTTCCTACCTTATTCCTTGCGTGGTTTTCAAGGTTAGAAATGCATTTACTCTGTAGTTAATGACACTCAAACCCTAGATCAGTTCCACCTCCTCATTTGCAGCAAAAATATTGCACTGGAACTCATTGTATTGTTGGCATTTGATGACTCTTTGAAGTAATACATAGTCCTGTTGAAGTTGAGAATAAATTGGTGTTTTGGAACTTGTGGATGTCTTGACCTGTTTGTTGATGGAGAAGGCTAGATCATTGGATCCCTGAGCTTGGCTATTGGTGAAGTACTCTAGATATGTTATTTTTATTTCCTATTTCATTATGTTTCATTATTCTCTGTTGTAGTAGAGTAAAAGGTTTAGGCTAAGAAATGTCTTTTGAAAGCACCTTAGTCCTATTTACTCTTCACTGTCTAAATTTTTTCTTCTGCTAGGATATTTTAGAGAATTATTAATTTCTCTCGAGAACCCCTATTCTTTTTTATTTCTTAAATAGTTCAATACAGTTGGTGTCAAGAATGATTTATGGTTTTCCCTGCTTACTTGATGCCACTTGAAAACTATTTCTCAAGTCTCCCTTCAAAGTACCATTGTTTAAAGTCCACCAAAGAGGTTTTGTTGTGATCATAACCTTTGTACTTGCTTAAGTAATTGTTCTTAAGGTCTTTATGGATGTAATCAAAGATGTTTAGGAGTTCCCTCTTCTATGAATGCAGTCATTTGTGAATCTTGAATGTTTCTTATCCTTGAAGGTGGAACCACTAGAAGTTAAATGAGTTTCTTTCCTTCTATATTTCATTGGAAAAGTTTGTCTTGACATTATTATTTGCTGAAGTTTGGTTTGTAGAATTTATGGTTAGCCCGGTCTATTGAATGCCTCTTTATGCTCAGATAATGTTTTAAGTCCCTTTGTTGAGAAGTACATATAATTAAGGATTCTTAATTCCCCTTAGTTCTACTTTCATTCTAAAACCCTTAATGTTCGTTTCATTTCACCTGAAAGACCTTAAAGATCCACTGGCCAAGTTATATTTTCCCTTTGATACCCCTGATCCATTGACTGACTTTCCATGACTTTCATTTGACTCCATTTCCCAATGACTTAGGAATTTCCTCTTTCTATCTATGTTTCCTAGATCATCATGTCCAACCAAACAATCAAAACAAACTCATACTTAATAACTAGCCTAAAATCAACCCTTAAAAAGAAAACAAATCTTACCTCTACAAATAATTGAGAGATCCCTTTCTGAGACTAGGAAGTCTAGGTCCTAGAACTCTAAAGGTTGGTTTTGATGTTGCCTTGTCACTTGGTATCCCAATCTGCCAAATCACAGGACCACAACATAATGGTGATCACGGTGGGAATTCTGAATACATAGTTTCCTGAATACCTCTTAAGACTCTTTAGACCCTTGAATCTGCCACCTCATCGCCACACAACATAATGGCGATCATGGTGGGACTTCTGAGTACATAGTTTCCTGAATACCTCTTAAGACTCTTTAGACCCTTAGTTTGACTAAGAAAATCCAGTGAATCTTCCACCTCATCGCCACACAACATAATGACGATCACGGTGGGACCTTGAGTACATATTATCCTGAAAAACTCTTATAGGCTCATTAGTCCTTCAATTACCTCAGAAAATCAGCTGATAAGCCATAGAGTAGACTCTATTTGTTTCACCACCTTAGCTAAGTGATGAAATCAAGTATAGGACACTCTTATTAACCATAGAACTATTTAAAAACTCAGAAAACCCAAAACATTTCAGATTGGCCTTCAAAATACTTATTGGTGGTGGACCATAAAACATTTTACCTTCAAAAAAGCTAAAAATTTCCACCTGGTGACTCCACTAGCCCTAGTAGGCCTATTACTCCACTAGGACTCTAGATTTCCATAGGATTGTGTTAACTAGCCCTAAAAAAATTTAGAAGCCTAGTCCCATATCTAGAAGTTCATTAAACACTGAGAGAGGCCAACACTTTTAAAAAACAATCCTAAAAACTTCAGCCTCTCTAAAATTTTGAAACTGAAATATGGCTTCACACAGGATCTATACCAGATCTCATCCAGACCCTAATCATCCTAAAATAGTTGATGGTCCAGAAAATATCTTGTGGAAAACTTCTAGATCTAGAAATTTAACTACTGTTAGGACTATCCAATGAACAAGATCTGTCCCTGAAAACCTTAAAGTCTTGAAAGATCCTCACTTTGACTTGCCCCATACAAAGAACTTATTTAGAACCAAGTCATATAGTGATATAGACCAAGCTGACCTTGAACCCACAGATTTTCATCAGAGCTCCAGTAGAGAAGCCTCGCCTTCTACTCCACCTGATTCTCAGTTTCTCCATCACTTTAGCTCCTTTCACAACAAATCTTCTCAAAATCAGTTTTCTGGCCCAAGTGTTTCCTCTACTCCCATTCACACATCCACTATTCAAAAAGCTCCATTTCAGCCCACATTTCCTCTTGTAAACCCACCTCTTGTAAATCCCCCATTATTTCCTACCATGGCAGCATGGTATTCTCCACTAGTGTTACCACAACCTCTGGTTCCTTTACCAAATGATTATCAGTCTAGAATTCCCCATTTCACTAGGAATGAATCTACTACTACCCAACAAAATGTAGATAAAATGGATGATGCTTTTGATTACATGGAAATAGAAGAAGAGACCATTAAGATGAGAATCTTTGCCCAAAGTTTAGGAAGAGAAGCCAAAAAATGGTTTAAAAATTTAACTCCTAATAACATAGATGATCTCCCTTCTTTATACCAAACATTCATAAACAAATGGGAAATAAAAAAGAATCATCTCCAAATCCTTTCATAATATAGAAACCTTAAGAGAAACACTGGGGAAAGTGTCCAAGATTATTGCACTAGATTTAATAGTGTTTACAATGCACTTCCCCCAAACATGAAGCCTCCATTAGGTTTAGCCTTAGCCAAATTCCCAGAGGGTTTTGATCCTGACATGGCCTATCAGCTAAGAGAAAGAGACCCCTTAACCTTAGAAGATATGCAAAGGGGAGCCATAAGTGTAGAGGAAAATCTGATTGAGAAAAGAGCTAGGTTGCAATCAGAGAAAAGAGTTACATACAAGGATGAAACAATGGCATCAACCTCATCATCTGATGCCAAAATTGACAATTTAGTAAGGGTAATGGAAAGAATGCTTGAAAAGATAAACCTGAATGATAGAGTGCCTCCCAAAAAAAACCAAATCAACCCCCAAAACAGAAATAGAAATTCAAGTTTCAGAAGAGACCCTATACAAGATAGACAAAGAGATAATTACCAACAAATTAGGCCTCCCTTCCAACAAAATTATGTAGATCAAGAGGAAGAAAGGGAAACCGAAAGGTTGGAAGAAAATCATGTAAATTTAATAGGATCTGATGGTGAGAATGATTTTTTTGTCACTGAGGAAGAACAAGGCTTCTTCTCCTCTGAAAAAACTGAAAACAACCATGAGGATTCTGAAGATTATAGATTGGGGTTTCAAAATGCAATAATGGAGGTACACAAACAATATGATCTTAGAAGCAAAGGGAACCCATAAATTTCAAATGATAAAAACACTAATACTGATGTTAGGAAAACTTCAGAAAATCAGCCCAAAAAGACAGCATGTAATGCCAACACTATGGCCAAGAAAATTGATCTAAACAAAGACAAAACCAGTCAGCAAAGTGTTAATCAAAGCTTCCCTAGTACTTCTACTAGTGGCCCTGAAAAATCTATCCTAAATAACAGTCCAAATAAAACTCAACAAATCAGAATTGCTAAAAATACTATAGGGGACAAAATAAATGTAAATATCTCAAAATCATCAGTCCCTTTCAGCCTTGAGGGTGAGATTTCCAAGATAAAAATTAGCATACCTCTAGCTGAATTAGTAACCCAGGATGTATATAAAAACCAAGTTTTGAAGCTTTGAATATAGGCAGTGATACTGATACTTTAAACTTGATAGATGACAAACCAGAATTGTTGTTTGGTCCTGAAGTTGAAGGAAAATACCGAGAAGAGGTTGTCCCTCCCTTCTATGTTAGCTTGAACATACATGATAAGATCTTACACAATGCCATGCTAGACTCAGGTGCTTCTCATAACCTTATGCCAAAAGTGGTAATGGAAATCTTAGGCCTAGAAATTACTAAAACTTATAAGGACCTATATTCCTTTGATTCAAGCAGAGTCAAATTTTTGGGCCTAATCAAATATTTATGTGTTAACTTGGCACAGATTCCTGCTAAGGGTCCAGTCATGGACATAGTAGTAGCTTATATTCCCCCAAAGTATGGCATGCTTCTATTCAGATCATGGGGAACCAAAATTCAGGGAAGCCTTCAAATGGACATGTCCTATGCCACCATACCAGTGCTTAACCAAACCAGAAGATTATACAGGGAATCCCATATGAGATACATGGTGAGCAACATAGATAGGCCAAAGAATACTCCTGTTTACTCCATTCATTCAGATCTAGATTCCTTTATCTTATATAATGAAGATGAAACTAGTCAATAAGAAAAGGAAAATAAGGAAGAATTCAGTCCACCAAAACAGTCAAATCTTCCTTCAACTCAAGCAAAAAATAGCTCAAACTTTAGCAGCCTTGAACAACAAAAAGAAAATGAAAATGAGATAGAAAAAATTTGGAGAACGAGCTTTGATGGCTCTTGCAGCAAAATAGGTTTAGGGGCTGGTGTATGGATACACAATACAAACCAAGGACATTCCTATAAACTAGATTTTCCATGCACCAATAACATTGCAAAATATGAAGCCTTTCTATTTGGCCTACATTTGCTCAAAAATTTAGGAGCTAAAAAAATATCAGTCCAAGGAGATTCTGAGCTTACCATAAGGCAAACAAAAGGGGAGTATTTAGCCAAAAACCTAAGACTAAGAGAATATAGGAATTTTTCCCTTGATCTCCTAAAAACATTTGAAAAATACGAACTCATTTTTATCCCAAGAGCTCAAAATCACCTAGCAAATGAACTTGCCTTTGCTGCTAGCAATTTCCAAATACCCCAGATAAATGAACAATTCAATTTCAAAGTAAAAAATAGACCTGTAGTCCCTAACAATGAAGACTACTGGCAAGTGTTTGAAGGTGACAAATACATAGATGATTTTTTGCAATCAATGAATGATTTTGTCATACCAACACCTAGCTTAAGCCATGAAGAAAATTGTTTTAAAGAAGAACAAATCCCTGAAGCAGAGTTGTCCTCTTCTGCTGATATAAATCAATTTGAGCGTCTTTTTAAAGAAGAAATCTTGGACAATCCAGACCTAAAATACTTTGAGGTTTTACAATGTAAAAATGATACAATTCTAAGCGGTCTTACACCATTAGAACAACTCTTTGATTTTAATGATGTGGCCGAAGAACCAAATATGGAGCCCACAGAAACTAATGTTGAAGAACATAACATAGGCAACCTAATTGAACCCAAAATGATCAAGTTATCTAATACTCTCCCAGATCATATCAAGCAGCAATATATTGAACTTTTCAAAGAGTTTGGAGATGTTTTTGCATGGGGATACAAAGATCTGAAATCATATGATACCAGCATCATTCAACAGAAAATTCCTCTTAAGGAAAATTAGAAACCTTTCAAATAAAAACTAAGAAGGATAAAGCCTATTTTATTACCTTTAGTTGAGAAAGAGATCAAGAAGAAGTATGATGTTGGGATCATAGTTCCCCTTAGATACTCACAGTGGGTTTCCAACCTTGTGTATTTTAGGAAAAAGACTGGGGAAATCAGGCTTTGCATTGACTTCAGAAATCTAAATAGAGCCTCCCTAAAAGATAATTTCCCCTTGCCTAAAATGAATCATATACTTAAGAAGGTGTTTGGGTCTAAAATAATATCACTTTTGGATGGGTTCTCAGGCTACAATCAAGTATTAGTACTCCCAAGTGATCAACATAAAACTACCTTTACTACACCTTGGGGTACATTCATGTATGTCAAAATTCCATTTGGTTTGATGAATGCAGGGGCCACCTTCCAAGGGGCCATGGACATAGCCTTCTCAGAAGACATAGGCTATTTTATAATCATTTACCTTGATGACATTATTGTTTTCTCCAAAACTGATAAGGAACATCAAATTCATTTAAGAAAAGTTTTTGAGAAACGTAGAAAATATGGCTTATCTTTGAATCCCAAAAAGACACTCTTTCATCTCCAAGAAGGAAAGATTATTGGTCACATAATTTCTGAAGAGGGAATCAAAGTAGACCCTAAAAGGATTTATGGAATATTGAAGATCAACCATTCTAGAAACCTCAAAAAATTGCAATCTTTCATTGGGAAGATTAATTTTTAGAGGAGGTTCATCCCCAACCTTGCTGAGCTATTAAGGAACATCACAAACATGCTTAAGAAAGATATAGGTGTTAAATGGACAATACAGGCTAAACAATCATTTGAACTAGTGAAACAAGCTCTCACTCAAACACTAGTTCTCATCAGTCCTAATTTCACCAAGGATTTCTACATCTTTTCTTTTGCATCTAAACACACCATAGCTGCAGTATTGTTGCAAAATAATATTGTGGGGCAAGAAAAACCAATATCCTTTTTTAGTAGGGCCTTAAGAGATGCTCCACTCAAATATAACATCATGGAGAAATAAGCCTTAGCTTTGGTGAAAGCATTGAAATACTTTAGAGTCTACATTTTACATTCTCATATCATTACTTTTGTTCCACACATAGTTGTCAAGGACATTCTAAGTCAAGACCTTGATGGTAAAAGGGGAAAATGGATTGCTATTATTTTATAATATGACTTAGAAATTAGGCCTACCAAACTAATCAAAGGATAGGGATTAGAAAAACTCATGGATGAGTCGAATTTCCAAGCACTGGATATGAATATGGTTGATGTTTTAGAAGAAACAGAAGAATTCACAGCTCCATACATTGAAGAAACATTTGTGAATTCACCTTGGTATGCTGATATCATATATGTGCTACTCTAGTATATGAATACCCCTCCTTCTCTATCAAAAACTAAAGCTATATTTTTAAAACAGAATGCTTTAAATTATTGTATTTTATATGGGGTTCTATATTGGAAAAATACTGTTGGAATATTGCTTAAATGTTTTCTTGAGATTTATGCAGGAAAAATCATGCATGTGCTACATGAGGGAGAATGTGGAGGCCATATTTACTGGAAGACCACAACAAACAAGATTCTCAGAGCTAGCTACTATTGGCCCACCCTTTTCCCAGATACTCAAAAACTAGTCATGACTTGCCATAAGTGTCAAAATTTTTCTGGCAAGAGAAAACTCCTACCTTTACCCTTGCATCCCATCAGTGTTGAGGCTCCCTTTCAACAATGGGGTTTAGATTTCATTGGGGAAATTCACCCATCTTCATCTTCCCAACATAAGTGGATCCTTACTTCCACTGACTATTTCACCAAATGGATAGAGTCCATACCTTCTAGGAATGCTACTAACTCTGTCATTATCAAGTTCCTTGAAACCAACATACTATCTAGATTTGGTTGTCCTAGGAAAATTATCACAGACAATGTTGTTGCCTTCAAATCTAAAATAATGGTTGACTTCTGCTACAAATATCATATCACATTGGGTCATTCCACAACCTACTATCCTCAAGGAAATGGATTAGCTGAATCCTCCAACAAAATCCTTATCAATATTATCAAAAAACGGTTGGAACAAAATCAGAAATCATGGCATAGTAAGCTAATTCATGCTTTATGGGCTGATAGATTAACCGCCATGAAATCAATTAATATGTCTCCCTATCAGCTGGTTTATGGCATGGATGCTGTCTTCCCAACATATTTAGGAGTTCCAGTCATGAAACTTCTCCAAGAAGTGAAATCTGAAGAAAACGGCATGCAAAGAAGGCTAAATCAAACCATTCATTTACAACAGACAAGAGAATAAGTGTACAAAAGGACACAGGCAGTTCAAGAAAACATCAAGAAGATATTTGACAGAAGAACCAGAACTAATAATTTTCAAGTTGGAGATACAATTCTGAAGTGGGATTCAAGAAGGCAAGATAAAGGTAAACATGGAAAGTTTGAGAATTTGTGGAAAGGGCCTTATATCATTCACTTAATCAGGGGTCATAATGCTTTATTTCTACAAGAGCTTAATGGAGAAGAACTTTTTGAAGGTCCTGTCAATGGAAATATGCTTAAACATTATTTCTATCAAGGGTCCTAGATTCAAAGGATTCCATTCATTATACATAACATAACATGAGAAAAATCAAAGAATGTAAAAAAACAATAAAATAAAACGAAAAGAGGGCAAATTCAAAAGAGGTACAACCCCATACCCAGAAAAGAGAATTTTCTGAAAGTGTGCAAGTATAAATGTCACTGTTGATTCAAAATGATATCTTGTTCAGTCATCTAGCCTAATCATGGCTGAACATGCTTTAAATTTATGTTGATAAGATAGTAGAAAAATTGATTAATAAGATTATTTTAGACTTAACTTGTCAATAAGAATATATTAGGAGAATATGAAGATGTTGGTTCCACATGCTCAAAACAGAACCAAAGAGATAGATAAGAATGCATTACTAATGGAAAATCATTGCCTTATCTTTCTGAATTCACTTTATGAAAATAATGTTTGTGTGTAACTTGTTCCAAATGCCACAACCATGGCTGATCAGACTGACCAATCATGATTTGGACCATGCTTTAAATTTTCATGTCAAACAGCTAGAGAATCAAGATTTCCAAACAGTTTAATCTTGGCAGTCAGTTAGTAGAGGTAGGAAATAAAAAGAGTTCAACAGTTTAACCCGGACTCTTGGAAGAAATAAGGATAAGATTAGATAGTTTATTTTCTATTTTCAAAAATAAAATGTCAAAGAGTTTTGCTAGTTAAAATGCACTCAAAGAAGAGAAAATGCTAGGACAAGTAAGATGGGGTAGGTAGAGATGTTGTTTAAAGAAAATCACAGATTGCAGATTATTGAAAGATTGTTATTTCATAGGAGTACCAGCATAAAGAAAGAGAGAGAAATCTGCCCAATGGAAAGGAACTGGTCTGTTGAAACTCAAAGATTCATTTTTTGAGGTTCTTGACACCTCGAAGGAGTTGCCCTCCCCAAGTGGAGCCATTGTTAGCCATCAATAAAAGTTTTTCATATCAGATGATGGCTAAATAGGTCCTTAGATTCCCAAAAAAAAATATTTTTATGAAAAACTTGTGAGTTTTGGAAATCTCACTAAGTTCATTATCCTCAAAGTTATCCATTTACTAAATTCTTCACTCTAAACCTTCCAAGTTATCTTGTTGTTTACAAAAAGAAACTGATTTCAGAAAATTCTCCATCATTTTACCTTCATGACCCTTTCCTTTTTCCACTTTTTCTCCTATCCTAACAGTCCTTTTCCCCTTCTAAAAAGTCCTTTTCCCCTCATTTATCCTCCATTCTCCTAAAAAGGGCCTTTTAAACCATAAAAACCTTGGTTTAAAATACCCTCTTTACCTTACCGAAAACTTCAAAAAGGATTAAAAAACCTATTTTAGGCCCAATCTCCACCCAATTTGAAATATTAGGCCTTAAGCCCTTCGTGCTTAAGTTACATGCCCCTCCCTCATTAGATTCGAGGCCCGTGACCATTCGCTATCCCTCAGGCCCTTATCACCCCAGCCCCTGGTCTCCTTCACTCCCACAAGACCATACCTATGCCCCCACACTTAAAAGCTTCAGTCCTTTTCTCCATTTCTCTTCCCCTGCCATTGCTTTCCCCTCCAAAGAAAATCCCAACCATCGATCCTCCAAATCCGACGGTTGTGACACTCCTGCTCATCATCGTCCATCTCAACCATTTCCCTTGCCTGTTTCTTCCATTGGGGCAATCTCAGCTATTGATCGCTTTCAATCCAACAGTCATCATAAACCCCAAGTTTCCAACCCCACCCATAAATATTTCCACTATCGACACATTATCCCATGTCACCCGTTGGCCCACCATCTATTCCTCCACCAAAATCCAATCCCCTTCTGCCACCTGTCTCCCACCTTTACCTCTACCGATCAACTCCTTTGGTTAGGATCAATCGGCACCATTAATCTGGCTCCCCCATATCCAACGATTCACAACACATATCGCACACATTTTGCCGACAGAGTTTAACGAGCCATTTTTGCGCGATAAAAATGGTTTTTGGCCTGCCACGCGTCATCCTCTGAATGGAATCACGTCCGATCCACTCAAAATCGCTTACTGCTTATTTGTTGCACGAAAATTGATGGTTTTCCCACAAAATTTCCCGACCTCCAATTCACGCCCATATTTAAAAATTTTGTTGGTTCCACCTCTGGAACCCTTCCCTGCACTCTCCCTCTCCTCTGAATGTCACCCCAACGCCCCACAACGCCCCCAAAAGCAGTTTAATCCACAAAAACACAGGTTTTATTTAAACATTTTTGTTTATTTTGCAGGTTTAATGGCGGCCCAAGTTAGCAGACCCTCCCAAAGCCAAATTCCACAATGGAAGGTCTTAGGATGATGATATTTGAGACCAAATAAGTAGAAAAGGGATTCAGGGTTTAATTTAAAGGTTTTATCAGTGTTTCATGACCACTGATTGAATCATAAAACCCTCCAGCGCACCAAAGGAAACCCTCGCACACTGCAAAACAAAAACAAAAGATCAATGAAGAAACGAAGAACAAAGGATCAAAGGTTTTAATCAAAGTTGAAGGAAAAATTTAAAGGATGGATAATTAAAGCTAAAATAGTCAAGGAAAAGCAGAATATCAGCATCAGGATTAAAACCTAACCAAGGTTTTAAAGAATAAAGGATAAAGGATAAAATGATTAAATCAATCATAAAGCAGTGAGACAGAATATTAAAGAAAAATCAGAGTTCAAGGCCTATTACCAAGTTTAAAGGTTAAAAAAAGATGAAATTAGACCAAAAGCAGCCTCTAATAACTCAAAAAAGAGGCAGTTATTCATCCAAGATATCAAATTGACACCTATGGCCTACATTCTGTCCCAAAGGGCTAATTAACAGTTATTACATAGCTAGAATATGTTTTAAACTGTCAAGGCAGTTATTGTAAAAGATAAGGATGAGCCTTAAAGTCAATATTTTCACCTATCTTTCTTAGAAGTTAAGACAGAGTTATTAAAACAGAGAAGTAGTTGCACATTTTCCTACCTTATGCCTTGCATGGTTTTCAAGGTTGGGAATGCATTTACTCTGTAGTTAATGACACTCAAACCCTAGATCAATTCCACCTCCTCATTTGTAGCATAAATATTTCACTGGAACTCATTGTATTGTTGGCATTTGATGACTCTTTGAAGTAATACATAGTCATGTTGAAGTTGAGAAGAAATTGGTGTTTTGGAACTTGTGGATGTCTTGACCTGTTTGTTGATGAAGAAGGCTAGATCATTGGATACCTGAGCTTGGTTGTTGGTGAAGTACTCTAAATTTGTTATTGTTATTTCCTATTTCATTATGTTTCATTATTCTCTGTTGCAGTAGAGTAAAAGTTTTAGGCTAAGAAATGTATTCTGAAAGCACCTTAGTCATGTTTACTCTTCACTGTCTAAATGTTTTCTTATGCTAGGATATTTTAGAGAATTCTTAATTGCTCTCTAGAACCCCTATGCTTGTTTATTTCTTAAATACTTCAATATAGTTGGCCTCAAGAATGATTTATGGTTTTCCCTGCTTACTTGTTGCCACTTGAAAATTGTTTCTGAAGTCTCCCTTCAAAGTACCATTGTTTAAAGTCTGCCAAAGAGGTTTTGTTCCGATCATACCCTTTGTACTTGCTTAAGTAATTATTTTGAAGGTCTTTATGGCTGTAATCAAAGATGTTTAGGAGTTCCCTCTTCTATGAATGCAGTCATTTGTGAATCTTGAATGTTTCTTATCCTTGAAGGTGGAATCACTAAAAGTTAAATGAGTTTCTCGCCTTCTATATTTCATTGGAAAATTTTGTCTTGAAATTATTACTTTCTGAAGTGTGGTTTGTATAATTTATGGTTAGTTCAGTCTATTGAATGCCTCTTTATGTTCATATAATGTTTTAAGTCCCTTTGTTGAGAAGTACATATAATTAAGGATTCTTAATTGCCCTTAGTTCTACTTTCATTCTAAAACCGTTAATGTTCATTTCATTTCACCTGAAAGACCTTAAAGATCCACTGGCCAAGTTAGATTTTCCCTTTGATACCCCTGATCCATTCACTGAATTTCCATGATTTTCATTTGACTCCATTTCCAAATGACTTAGGAATTTCCTCTTTCTATATATGCTGCCTAGATCATCATGTCTAACCAAACAATCAAAACAAACTCATACTTAATAACTAGCCTAAAATCAACCCTTAAAAAGCAAACAAATATTACCTTTGCAAAAATTGAGAGATCCCTCCCTGAGACTAGGAAGGCTAGGTCCTATAACTCTATAGATTGGTTTTGATGTTGCCTTGTCACTTTGTATCCCAATCTGCCAAATCACAGGACCACAACACATCCAGTGGGAGCTGGAGAAGAATGCTTTTCTAGATTCTAGGAAGTTGGAGCTTTATTTTCAATTAGAGTTGAATATTAAAGAATTATTAGAAAAGAATTAGGTGGTTTTTGTCCCGGAGTGGGTTTCCACCTTAAAAAATGTGTGCATTTTTGTTCCTCTTGTTTGCTTCTATCATTGTACAAACAGTGATAATAATTGAAGATTAACTAATGCTCTAATTGAAAGGAATACTAATTCACCCCCCCTCTCAGTATTTCCAACAATTGGTATCAGAGCTTGGTTCCTTCAATAGCAGTTTAACAGCTGGAAGGAGGTCATGGAGCATACCAAGAATGGTGTACCTTTGTTCAATGAAAATAATTATGCACTCTGGAAAGGAAGAATGGAGGTCTATCTCTTGGCGCAAGGTTAGGAAGTATGGGACACTGTTCAAAATGGATTTACATCAACCGCAAATGAACAAGGTAAGAAGAATTTGGTAAATGATGAAAAAGCAAAGAATATTATTATTAGTGGACTTATTGAATCTGCTTATCATAAGGTGTTGGGTTGTAAAACCGCCAAAAATGTATGGGACAAGCTTGAGAATATATATGCAGGTGACTCAAATGTCAAAGAAACAAAGCTTCAAATCTATAGAGCAAAATTTGAGCAACTCAGAATGAAAGAAGATTGCAACATTGCTGCATACTTCCAATACATTGATGAAATAACCAATACTCTAGAAGGATTGGGAGAGCCAGTTGACAAGAAGACTATTATACGAAAGATTCTTAGAACGTTACCAGGGAGATTCAACCCAAAGGTATCGGTCTTAGAATACAATGCAAATCTGGACAAACTCAGCAAAGAGGAATTACATGGAGTTCTCATAGCATATGAAATGAGACTTGATGAAGAAGAGGGTACTTCGCATCTAGAAACTACGTTCTTTGCATCTAAGAAAACCAATAAGGACAAACAACCTTCAATTGAAAAGACATGCACCTACAAGTATGAAGAAAAGGGAGATGATGAATAAGGTGTTTCAGATGAAGAATATGCTTACTTTATAAGAAAAATGTTAGTCATCAGTAATTTTGTTGATATCAAAGGATGACTAAGTTGTAAAGCCTAGATTTCTAGAAATAATATCTAAAGAAACATTGTGAGTTCTAGAAAGCTCACTGCCTTCATTACCCTATGCCTAATTATTTCACTATAAACTTTATTTTTTGCCTTCTCAAAGCTACCCTGCTGCAAAGGAAAACTCCATTTTTAGGCCTCATTTGCCTAATTTCGTCCCCTCAATTTCACTCTCATTCATCCCCATTTTCCCCTCTAAAAAATCCTCCGTCATTCATCATTTTTGTCTAAAAACCCTTAAATAATGAAAAAACCCTTTCTTCATTGTTTAAACCTAACTATTTGGCCTATCGGACCCTTTCATTTCTCATAAAAACTTTGTTTTTATGCTAAAAGTGCCCTTTGCACAAAACATGCCTTTAAGACCCTTTTTGACTTAAAGCCCCAACCCCCTTCCCCATATGACTCTAAACCTCGACCATTCTGCTATCATCCTAAACCCCCTTCGTTTTTGGCCCTCGTTCCCCTTTTCCCACAAGACCAAGGCCTCCACCTCTTCCCTGCCCCCTTCCCTATCTTTTATTTTTACACCTCTGCCCATTTTATTTTTATACCCCCAAACCTTATTAAACCCCCCCCCCCCCCCCTTAACCTTTCAGAATATTAACGTGGGCCCGTTTCTCCCTTTCTTCCCATCTTCACCTGCGCTCTCTATCCACTCATCCAGACCGTTGGTCCCGAGCCCCGGGCCCTGATCCAACGACAGTTGCACCCACAACGCTCCGCCCATTCATTATACAGACCCGTGCTACACGAAAAAACCCCCCACATCATCACGCCCGGTCCTACTTTCCATTATCCCCTACCAACCAACCACATCTCGACACCTATCTCTGGGCCTTGCTCCATAAACCTGCACGTCGGTCCCTCAAACATTCCGCACCATCGATCTCACCCTTTGAGATCTGATGACTTAGATCCCATATCGCACAAAAATTGGTGCCGAAGTTTAAAACCTTTGTCTCGCACGAAAAAAAGTGGTTTTTCCCTGACAGACGTCAATCACCAAGTGGTATCACATGCCCTCAGCTCAAAACCACTTACCACTCTTAATCAACGCGATAAACCGTTGTGGTTTTCGAAAACCAGCTTTCTTCTCCCCACACCAAAATTTGAATCCTCGCATGGTTCCGCCTTCAGAACCCTGTCCTCTACCCCATTTCTTCTCTACAGATCACCCCCGACAGCTCAAAACCCTGAAAATGTCATTTTTACCCCTCCCGCAAGTTTTAAACTAATGTGCGTTTGCATCTTTTACAAGTTTTAAATGGTGCTGATGCCCACATAGGTGTTATAAATGATCAAAATATCCTTTGGATGATGAACCATGAGGAGAATTTGCATTAAAAGGCCACGAGGGCTGCATAAAGGCTTAACCCTCGATGAATCATGATCATTGATGGGTTACAGAACCCTCCAGTACTGTAAAGATACCCTCCCTGCACACAAAGGACAAATACAACAGAAGCATCAGTAAAAGGAATGAAGAAAAGAAATATCAAAAGGGCTAATTACAGATCAAAGGATAAAACATAAGATTAGCCCTTAAAGATAGTGATTAAAGATAAAAGATCAAAGGTTTAAAGATAAAGGATAAATGAATAAAACAGTCATAAAGCATAAATAGAATATAAAGGCAGTATGACAGATTATTAAAGCTAAATTAAGGTTAAATGCCTATTACTGAGTTTTATGATTAAAACAAAGACAGATAAACCCAAAGGAAGCCTCGAATAACTCAACAACGAAGCAGTTACTCCTCCAAAAGATCAAATTGCCACCTACAACATGTTTTCTATCCATAAAGGCAATTGGCAGTTATTGCACAAATCAGAAGATATTTTATCTGTCAAATAAGTTATTTTAATAGTTAAGGATCGGCCTTAAAGTCAAACTCTTCACCTATTTTCCCTCAAAAGTTAAGACAGAGTTATTGAAACAGTGAAGTAGCTGCAGATATTCCTTCCTTAGGCCTTGCATGGTTTTCAAGGTCAGGAATGCAGTTACTCTATAATAAATGATACTCAAACCCTATCTTAACCTCACCTCCTCATTTGCAGCATAAATAATGCATCTGAACTCATTATATTTTTGGCATTTGATGATTCTTTGAAGTAATACATAGTCTCTTGAAAGTTGAAGGAAAATTGTTGTTTTGGATCTTATGTATGCCCTGATTTTTTTTTTGATGGAGGAGGCTAGATAACTGGATCCCTCAGCTTAGTTTTTGCTGAAGTGCTTCTATCTGTTATTTTTATTTCCTATTTTCATTATGTTTCCATCTTACTTTGTTACAATAGAGTGAAATTTTTAGGCTAAGAAATGTCTTTTGAAAGCACCTTAGTTCTGTTTTCTCTTCACTGTCTTAATGTTTTCTTCTGCAAGGTATGATTGGAGGATTCTTAATTTCCCTCTGGTTCCATCTAGCTTGTAATTTTAGAAATGATTCAATAGATTATAACCAAGGAGTCTCCCTTTTGGTAAGTCCATATCCCTTTGAGTACGGCTTGAGAGGTTGTTTTAAGGAATGATTTCAATAGAGTGAAACCAGGGAAACTAAGTGGTGAGTCCATGCTCCTTTGAGTACAACTTGAGGATTGTTTTTAAAGATCTTTTCAAAGTATGCTTAGTAGAGTCTAAACCAAGGAAGTCTATGGTGCGCCCTATCCTCTGGACTGCCTCAAAAGGTTGCTTTAAAGATTCCTAAAGAGTTGGTCAAAAGCAGATTAGATTATTTCTATTTGATCGTAGGTTGCTCTTACTATTTAACTTATATGTTTCCTTATCTGAAAGTAATCTTTTGATTGCTGGATTGTTATTTGAAAGGTTTGCTTATTAAAATTATGTCCAAAGAAGTCTATGGTTTTCCCTGTCCTTTGGCTTACTTCAAAACAGATTCCTTGAAATATGTTTCTTATTTAAAGTACATGATAAAGAATTCTTAATTTCTCTTTGTCCCACTTTTCATTCTTGCTCTTAATGTTCACCTCATCATCCTAAAACTTTGAAGATCCACTGGCCAAGTTATATTTTCCCTATGATACTCCCCGATCCATTGATAAACTTATCATGTCTTTCACTTGACTCCATTGCCCAATGACTTAGAGATTTTCCCATTCTATCTATGCTCTTTGATCATCATACCCAACCAAACAAAAAACAAACCTCATACTTCATAACTAGCCTAAAATCAACCCTTAAAAGCAAACACGCACATATCCTTTGCAAAACAATTTTAGAGATCCCTCTCTGAGTCTAGGAAGGCTAGGTCCTAGAACTCTAAATATTGGTTTCATGTTGCCTTGTCATTTGGTATGCCAATATGCCAAATCACAGGACCCCAAAAAAAACTAAAAATTGGTAAGGGAAAATTCAAAGGTAAACTTACATTGATATGTTTCGGCTGTGGTGAGGTTGGGCATTTCACAGCAAAATGTTCAAAAAGAAGTGATGACAACTCAAAAGGAAAGAAAGTCTTTAAGAAATTCAACAAGCAAGGATCCAAAAGGAACTTTCTCTCTAAAGAAGATAGCTCATCATTCGATGAAGAAAATGATAGTGATGAAGAAACCAATGAGAGAGTATCGTTTATGGCCAAGCACAATAAACAAGAGGTATCAAACAACGAAGAAGAAGGATTGACCATAGAATAATTTTCTAAGGAATCAATCAAGCTTATAAAAGAGCTCAAGGTAGAGAATATCCGTTCCAATACTCTTGAAGAACAAGTTCAAGGTCTCAAAATTGAAGTTGAAGAACACAAATGCATTGAAGAGTCACTTCAAAAGAAGTTGGAAGAAAGCAAACAAGAAAGGGAAGAATTAGAAGCCGAAGTAGTCTCACTGCGTAAGGAAGTGAAGAAAGGAAAAACTATCCAAAATTATGCCAACAACTCAAGGGCATTGGAAGAACTCATCAACAATCAACGATCTTACAATGACAGAACTGGCATCGGTTGCAAAGAAGAAGAGGCAGGACCTTCTACAACAAAATACAATGAACCTATGAGATCTAACATGCATGTAGACTTCATTGGAAAAGATTCACAAGAACAGCCTTGGAAGACAATTCCTTGACAAATATTTCCATCCACGTACCAACATATTTTTTATGGCTATTGTTATTAATGTTGAAACTTTGGTCATAAAGCTATATAATGTTGCACGTACCCCAGGAACGAATACAATTCCAGGAGATCTGTCAAATATGAACCTCCCAGGGCTCAGTGAAACATCAATAGATTTGAACATTTAAGAAATAATATTGAATGTTACAAATGTCAAAAATTTGGACACATAGCTAGACACTGTAGACTTGAAAATCCTCTAGAAGAATCTTCTAAGCCATAGAACGAACGAACATGGAAGAAGAAGAAGACTGATAATTGTGCTCTCGCTCTCAAGGCTCAAAACAAAAAATATGTGTGGTATGTTGATAGAGGTTGCTCAACGCATATGACTGGAGATAGAAAGAAATTTTTATCTCTGAAACAGAAGAAGGATGGAACCATGTCCTTTGGAAATGACGGATCTTCAAATGTTATAGGATCAAGTACTGTCACTCTCGGAAGCAACGATGCTCTAGCCAAGAATGTTCTATTGGTTGAAAACATGAATCAAAATCTGCTCAGTGTTGGATAAATGTGTGATCAAAGACACACAATACTATTCAACTCCACAAAATGTGAAATCAGGAAAGGCAGGTATGGTGAAATTGTGGCTATAGCAAGTCGAGCTCCAAACGACATATATGTTCTGGATGAAGCAACTGAAGCATGTTTAATAGCTAAAGAGGATGATATACTATTTGGTAGCAATGATGATCGACTAAGTAAGAAGTTTGCTACAAATATGAAAAGTGATTTCGAGATGTCTTTACTTGGTGAGCTAACATACTTCTTAGGGCTTCAAATATCTCAGCAAGAGAAAGGAATATTTATATGTCAAGCTAAGTACATCAAGGAAATTCTCAAGAAATTTAAAATGGAATATTGCAAACCCATCCTTACTCCAAGGGTAACAGGTTGCAAATTGAGCATAGACAACTCATCTAAGGATGTGGATGAAAGGTTGTATAGATCTACGATAGGTAGTCTTCTATATGTAACAACCTCCCGACCAGATGTTATGCAAGAAGTTTGACAAGTAGCAAGATTCCAAGAAGCACCAAAAGAATCACATATTATTGCCATCAAAAGAATTCTTCGATATCTAAAGGGAACACCAAAATATGGCTTGTGGTATCCCAAGGGTAAAAATTTCATTATTCTTGCCTTTACAGATGCAGATTGGGCAAGAAGCATTGATTATCGTGAGAGTACTTGTGAAGCATTGGAATATATTCGCCAGAAACTTGGGATTCTCCCAAGTTCTAATTAGATTTTCCTTATTCACAATATAAAGGGGGAGTGGAAGTGTGTACAGGTCCACAGGATGGTTGTGTGTTAGGGGGAGTTACCCTTTTCCATTGATGTCAAATGGGGAGATAATGTTGTAGGAATAGGTGTCATGATCGCAGGGGGAGTACTTGTGTTGCCATCGATGCCAAGGGGGGAGATTGTTGATCAACAATTTTCATTGATGTCAACCCAAGTAGCACCAGGG
Source organism: Pinus albicaulis (assembly GCA_034641835.2). Lineage (NCBI taxonomy): Eukaryota > Viridiplantae > Streptophyta > Pinopsida > Pinales > Pinaceae > Pinus > Pinus albicaulis. The sequence continues at coordinate 488,213,822 of CM076578.1, forward strand.
GCTATCCCAATATTGAATGGGAATTTTGACCTACCAAACTACTATATTTTGGGTCAATAATTATTTTGATGGTTTCTTCTTGTCGATATGCTTCCGTTGATATATGGCATGCCACGTAATTCTTCACGGTTTGAGAGATATTCATGTTTGAAGTTTGTACCCCCAGTTAGTGGGCTAAAACCCCATGGGGTTGTGGCATGGGTCATTGAAAAGTCATAATTAATATTTTTTAAGCTCGTAAAATCCCTCCCATGTTCACTTGTTGAATCCCCCCTTAACCTAAGCATTTATATTGTGATCCTCATTTCCTCCTTATGTAGGGATTTCGTTATCTGAAATAGGTCATAGTAGAATTTTCGCTCTAAATTTTTTTCTACGAAGGTTCAGAAGCTGAAATTTTTATAAGCTGAAGATGAAATCCCGAGGAATCTCCTATAAAAATTTCCAATCAAGGTGCGCAACATTTTCGGAGATATGATCTATGGAAGTCAATGTTTTTGCAAGCTCCTGAAATTCATCAACGTGACCTTAGGAAAATCGTCATAACTCTCTCTCTGAGTATCGGATTGGAATTTTGTAAAATGTGGTAGATATTACATGGAATATAGTTTTATCTCTATCAATTTCAAAGATGAATGAGGAAACATTGACATGTGGCATTCCGTACAAGTTCGCTCTACCAAAACAGTCCATAATTAGGGCATTGTGAGAGATTGGGCATAACTCTCCCTGGAAGAATCCAAATTGGGTCAGACCTGTGGCATTGGAAAGAAAACTCAGAGGAATACTACAGGATCAAAAATGACATATTGGGGATATAAAATAACAGAGATACACCAGACTCAATATCGAGCTCATAGAAGGCAAGAAAAGTCAGATCATGTGTTGTCAAGGGCAGCAAAGGACCAGAATTTCTAAGGAAAAAAAGCAAAGAAAGGTGCATAATAGGGTAGCATGAAAAGAGTAGCAATCAAGGTGCAGAACAGTAGCAATAAGTTCATCACATGAAGTCTTCAAGTGGGAAACACTGCATACAGTCACTGTAAAGGTATCATTGTACTAAGTCATTGTAAATACATTATTGTAAAAATTGTACTAGTATCTATCTGCCAAGAGTTGAAGAGGTAGTGTTGGGAGGTATAGGATCATCATTAGGTGGTTGTGTCATAGTTGGGGTTATGGTCTAGTGCGTCTTCTTCTTCTACATCATTCTATATCATTGTAAAGTGGACCATTTTCCCTGGTATGGGAGTCCATTCTTCTTTTATTCTTCTATAGGGTGGTAGGGTGGTGCTAGGGTGAGTTGTAGCTCATTGGGTGTTGGGGAATCCATTCAGTTGATTACTGAAGAATCTTAGGCGTTGGAGCATCCATCTAGTGGGAGCTAGAGAAGAATGCTTTTCTAGATTCTAGGAAGTTGGAGCTTTATTTTCAATTGGAGTTGAATATTAAAGAATTATTAGAAAAACATTAGGTGGTTTTTGTCCCAGAGTGGGTTTCCACCTTAAAAACTGTGTGCATTTGTGTTCCTTTTGTTTACTGCTATCATTTTACAAACACCGATAATAATTAAAGATTAACTAATTCTCTAATTGAAAGGAATACTGATCCCCCCCCCCCCCCCCTCAGTATTTCCAACAAAACACCTTTTAGGTTGGTCTATGGACATGAATAAGTCATGCCTATGGAATATATTGTGCCAAGTTTAAGAATTTCAAAATTCAAAGATATGGAATATTGCGATACAATGGAGGAAAGGATGGATCAACTACTTTCTCTTGAAGAATACAGGCTTATTGTAGGTAATCATCAGCAAGTGAAAAAATCAAGGGAAAAAACTTGGCATGATAGGCACATTAAGAAGAAGATATTCAAGGAAGGAGACCTTGTACTTTTGTATGATATCAAGTTCGCAAAGTTCCTGAGAAAGTTTCAAACACATTGGCTAGGACCATATATCATCAGGCACGTCTTTGATGGAGGTGCAGTTTAGCTCATGAAGTTGGATGGTCAATTGATGAGAGGACGAGTGAATGCTAGTAGATTGAAGATATATAGAGACGAATCTATCCCTAGAACATTGAACTGAAGAATGAAATGGGGAAATTCTTAGTGCCACCTTTATTTGAAAGTGGGCATTGGAATATAAAATAATCTGCAGACAGGGGCTTCACCAAAGAAAGAAAATTGCATGATAGTCAGGAGTATGGCGAAATCCATAAGAGTCATGTAGAAGGAAAATCATTGCATGATCTTCAAGGTATGTCAAAGTCCGACGGAACTGTGATGAGGGAAAAATTGTTGTGACACATGGGAAGGGTCATCAAAATTCACTATTTATATGATCGTTGGAAGGAAAAACTTGACGTGAAAGGGAATTTTGCGTTAAAATGAGTGGGGGAAATGCATTTATTAAGCCCAACTGGTCGAATATAGTGCCATATCGTCATTAAATGATCCAAATATGAAGAAAATCATGGGGCACAAAATTAAATTTTGTTATTAAAAAAAGGTTTCTCTCCACATTTTGACAATTTTCTTCGTGAGAATTCAAATTGAAAATTTGCAGCTAAGTGAGAACAAAGCTATTCATTGTATGTATGAGAAGTTTTTTGATGATATTTCTATGGATTTCATAAGGAAGGGACTAGCAGGAATCATGGAAGCTACAACACCAAATGTCATAGGCCCACGGTTGCCACAGAAGCAGCCAACCATAGTAGAAGCACAACCACAGAAAAAGTAGGTAAAGATATCAACTATGACCCTCAGAGTTAGACAATCACCACGAAAGAAAATTTCTAAGGAACAGAGGACCAAGCAATGATAGGATAAAAAGTAGAAGAAACCAATGGAGATTTAGGATACCGAGGAATAAATTAAGGCTCTAGAAGTAGAGATACTAGAAGACATGGGAGCAGAGGATGTAGAAGTTATCTCTATGCTACCCCCATATATACCGTCGCAGAATTTGGGTGAAAATAATGTGAAATACCCTGATAATGTGAAGATTGGTGTATTCACACCTTTGCTTCTTGAAGATGTACCTTTGAAGGAGAACCATTAGCGCAAGTGCTGCAACTATAGATGGAGGACTGGGATTTAATGATCAAATCAAGTATTTGCAATTCGAGCCTAACATATAACTACATCAAGTTTATTACTTGGAGTGTTGAGAATGCAGCAAGATGATGGAGCTTAGTGAAATGAAGTTGCCTTCACTAAGTGGGCCCGCAGGCAAATTCTGGCGCAAAGTCTATTTTTAGACTATGTCTATTTTTAGACATACGGAGCATGATTCAGAGATTCCAGTTGAAGATTCTTGAAGCATGCGACATGTTGGTAAAAATAGATGAGACTCATATTTTTAGGTCCCAGGCTATTTTTAGACTGCCTCTCCTAAAAATATGGAAGTCAAATATTATTTACCCTTAATAATATTTAGACTATAAACAGCAGTTTACTCTCTTGGAGCACTTCAGTTCGAGTCATGGAGGTGGCTCATGCAACTGGCAGAGGAATCACGTGGTTCCTAGGGTTTGATGGCATCTTGCATGGTTGACTTCAGTTGGACTTCAGTGGCAGAAGTTTTGGAGGAGTTAATGAGACAGATAGTGGAGTTGTGTTCTGTTTATTTTAGTTGAACTAGTTGAGATTAGTTTAACTAGCTAATCAATTAGTTATGAGTGGAGTGAATTTAATATTATTTAATTCATTAATTAGTAACTCATTATTCAACTCAAGAACACATCAGTTCACTACAGTGCATGATCAGTTCAGTGGAGACCAGTGAAAGAGGTAGATGAAAGGGTGGAGTTAGCTATCAGTGGCGACATCAGTTGTGCATGAGATTTGCACCACACTTGGAGGATTTGTCCATGACAATTGCGTAGTCAAGCCAAGGAGATTCGAACCTTGGATCTCTATATAGACAGGCCTGGATTGCGCAATAGAGGCAAGGAAATTAGTGGTGAGTTTTGAACCAGTAACCTGTTCAAAACTGAGCTAGTTTGTGTGTAACTTCATGAGAAAGTACTGAGTACTTGTGAGGAGTATTGTACTGAGTTTGTTACATGATTTCTCCATTATAATATACACAATAACTGCAGGGTTTTCAGCTATAAGTTTTCCCCATACATACTGTGTTAATGTGTATGATGAATTGATGTGTTATCGCTTGATTTATTTTCCGCATGTGTGATGATCTGAGTGGAAGAGATTATGTGTTATGCATGCAATTCGAAATTGATGTGTAATCGGTTAATTCCATTGAATAAGTGATTTATTCAGCCTAATTTCTACATGGTATCGTAGCAAGATTAATTGTCGAGATCTATTACGGTGATTGCAAACTTATTTCCTCGATTGCAGTCCGCATACCTGCCAAAGAAGCACCTGGGATTCATCTTTCTTCGGAAAGTGAAAGGTCTGGTAAAAGCCCCTTGCAGTCAATCTCTGATTTGGAAATAATTTGTTTTCAAGTGTAGATCGAAGCGATAGAGCTTGGAGTTTGGAATTCGAATTTTGCAGAAGGTTGGTTTTCTTGGT